>QEWY01002081.1:741261-1146775 GCA_006503575.1 Baylisascaris schroederi
GGAGGAGAGGAGGGGGGAGGAGTGGGTTGGTGAAATTTTCCCTCTACATTTAATATGCACATTATTTGTAGGTTTTTATTCGTCTAATTAGGCAAAGTTGCGTGTATTTCTTACTTGCTGCTTTATGAAACTTCTTTCCATCTCGATTCGAAGGAAATTCGGCCTTCTTGAATAAATGATATAGTTGACGAAATTGCACTAGTTTGTATAGACCAAATTTCATGATCATAATGGTTTGTAAGCCATAAAGGATCACTCGTAAACATGGAATGCACATAAACGCACTTAGTGGACGTTTATAAATAATGAAAAGGATTTTTCAAAGCTCATGCAAAATTACGTAATGTGGATAGAGATAACAATAGTCTGTGTCAGATGCACTTATATAAAGTATGGACAGTGCAAATGGATGCACTAGTCACTGTATCTGAGTTTGTAAAAATCTTTGTTACACCTCAGCCAAACTCCTTTTTTTTCGTTTTGCATATTGTAGTTAATCACTCCCACAAGGTTTGCAAATTGTATTGACAAATTTAGAGCATAAAAATGCTTTTTATTGTCTTGAAGAGGTGCTCGCATCAGCATGCTTCAATGAATTCAAGAATCTCATGTGCAGCTTTGTTAGCGAGCGATATGCGTTTTTCAAATAAGCGCATTGAGCTATTTTGACCGGTTGGATTGATTTCGAAGTAGATAAGGTGGCGTTACCTTATCAAACTAAGAACGAGAAATTCCAGTTATGGCTGAAATCGATAGTATTTCTATAGATAGAGTTGTTTTATGCTTATCGCTTTTTAAGGTATTTTTTTATAGAAAATCACTTATCAGTGAATTGTGATGATTTAAGGAACGAAAATACATTTTTTCCTTTCCATAAAATTATTGCTGCATCTTTGGCAACTCCCTTACTTAACGATCATAATTTAGGGACGTTTCCGCATTACAAATTGTAAATCTTTAAGAATGGCTAAATTTCGAGAAAATTTTTCTTTTTCATTTAACAAGCATCTTCGAATAGAGCAACTGAATCTAAAAACGTGGAAGGTCATTGGTAGAACAGGATACCAAAGACTCATATAGTGGATGGGTATGAAGTTTTTCCAATATTGCAAATTTGTTCACTCGCTGAAAATATTCAGAAACAAGCGCAATTGATCGAATTTCTTGAGCAAGTACTATAAATGATGATTAGTGTCAAAATGGCCTTTCATCGTTTTTCCACTAAAAAGTAAAAGACACAATGAAATGTCCAATCAGGCGTATTAGATGCTCTTCGCTAGCATTTTTTCGCTCTTCCGTACACCCTCATTCAAGTATCATCAATGAGAAAGAAGCAAAGAAGCAGCAAAACCCTTACACAATAATCGTCATGTAAGATTGAATAGAAACCTGTAGCAATAATTTCCCACGACATTACGCAATGCACTCAAATGCCATGGGCACTACTATTTATTGCACATGATTGAGATCTTTCAACATTGGATGCTTTTGGCTTTTGAACAGATCTGGAATTAATGGCGCTGATGGATCAACTGGTCTGTCTCAATCTCAGAAAAATTTGTATAAGCGCGATAAAACCTTTCACAGAAAAACGCTTAAATGTAAAAATAGTGATAAGTAGTCGAACTTTGAGTGAAATACATTAATTCCAGCATGTTCAATCATACGTATTGCTTCCATTTTCCATGTATGCTTAACTAGATCCTTTCGATTCACTTCCTTCTCTCCCCACATTTTCCACTCAAATGAAATCTTTGACAAGCTTGCAAAGAGCTGCAGTTTCTGTCTAATGTTCTAACGTGTTATAATCAGTATTTGTGCATATTCTCTTAGATTTTGCAATCTTCGTTTATTTTAAATTTCACAAATAATAGCGAAATTGCAAAATAATCTCTGTTAAAAGTAATGCTGAATACGCGATAAAGCGTTTCTAATGGCAAGTTTGCTGCGCGTATTTGCATCAATGAGCTGTAAACTCAAAAGGCGCGAAAATGAAATAGAAGATGTGATGAGTAACGCAAAGGCATCTGATAATCGTCATTCAAAGAATTAAAGAAGAATAAAATAAAAGAACTAGACAACAATGTGATAAGTAGCTAAAATCCCGCAAATCTAACATCAGAAGTAGCTTTGCGGCACTAAAAGGAAATCGTTCTGCATGCGGATGAGTCGTAAACAATTACTGCGCGGAGGCTGCTGAGCGTGAATTGCGTTCAGCTTTAATCATCAATGACAACCATAAAGAACATATTCAGTTTTTCCCGTAGAGATTACCATCTGTCATCTGCAAGAATCTATTTCCAGATTGTAATTCTTGCATAGATCGCAACTGTAGATCGTAATTCGCATATGTGAATTCCAGCCCATATCTAAGTGTAGGAGTCAGCTCCCCTTGGTTCATCTGGTCTTCCAGGTCTCTTTGAGGACCTCTACCCTTTGTCGAGTTGCGATGGAGTAAATTGCAAGGCAACAAATGTATAAAGAAGAACAGTTTACCCCACTTAAATAATAAGATGAAGAAGAAGTAGGGACCCTTCCACAAGGATGGCTTCGATTGTCTGCATGATCCCGAAGCCGGCGAACTCCTCTCTGCTGCCGCCAATTTCCTCACGCGTTCCCACGGCCTCACATAGGCCCACTCCGCTTTGAGATCAGTCTAGAAACTGGTATAAATACATGAACATACCAACCCTTTCAATTCCTCCGATCCTGTCTCAGGCTAGCCTCACGACACATGCTGGGCAGTCGTTTGATCTGCCTATATGCTCTTGACCTTCTTGGACTTACCGTGTGCGGGCCACTATTCCCACTTGATCTACAGCCGAGCGGTAAACGACTGCTCTATTTGCATAGAATCTCAAGCGTTGGTCGGCTCCGTGCACAGATTGCAATCCACCACGATCCACAGTTGTTTCGTCCACTGCTGCCATTCTTTCATAGATCAGTATGCTGCACAGATTGTAATCGTTGCATGCACAGTTAGTTGCGAAGATTACAATTTGCTGCTGAGGACATAGCTCGTGTTAGATTTTTTACATTTATACATCATTCGACGTGTACTGTTCAATTTGCAACATTCAAATACTACAATTCGCTGCTTCATCAGTTAGTGGATTTCACTTCATCCGTGGTTCGGCTGCCCTTTAGCATATCGTCGCAATCGTTTTTTGGTACCACTAATGTATACCCGAATTAATCGTGCAAATTTATGGGTTGCAAAGCGCACAATAAGCGTGAAATGAATGGAAAGTTTGTTTAAGTCAACCGATTGCTTTCCCAAACAAACTTTGCGGGCTTTTTATTTCCAACTTAAGAGGGACTCAGTGCTCAAACATAATTCTCGACTTGTTTATGTAAATGTATTAATTTTATTGCTGTATGCATAATCAGATTTTGGTGTCGACTGTCAGATTTCTAGTTCATATTCACATCGAAGGCCGCGCCATTTGATACAAACGCATACTTTTGAATCAGCTATTTATTCCATTAAGTTATCACCTTCAGAGAGATGATATTGGAATACGAAGGTTGAAAGAAAATTATTCGCATTTCGAGGAAATATGTACCGATACGCTCTCATATTATTGGAAACTTTGTAGGTTGTTACCATCACTCATTTCAAAGATGAACATTGCGAGGAATTAAGAGATTTTGAATGAGTCAAAATAGCATTAAAGATACGACGCAATGCTTCTACTGGATTTACTTATCGCTTAGCGAATCTGAAAACAAAGCCATGAATGCTATGAATGGAAGCCAAATTGATTAGTTGAGCTAATCCTATTAAATAGGCGCAAGCGGATTTCTTATCGTTGTCTCGGCGGCCTTCGCACTTAAATTTTTGAAAGAATTTGTGAATTTGCGAAATCTTTTCACTAGTATGTCGGCAATCATACAATTCAAGTTGTGGCACCTTAGGTCTGTGGGCTGATAAGGTAACTAGCCCTCCCATTTCACAAGGAGAAAAACATTCCCAATCTTGAAATTCTCTAGGCTGAAGAAGCCATCGAAAAATTTTCAACTATAGGAGTGATATCCAATAAACTTCTTATTCGTATTTCTGCTAACCAAAAATCACTCTGAATTTGTTGCCTTTCCATCGCTCTAAGCATGATATTTGCATCGATTTTTTTGCGCCATTTTGTCTTTAATATTTAATTGACATATTTACAATGTAATACCGTAGTGAAGTGTCTCATTTCGTATTCACCTTTGCACCAACGATTCAATGAATGGAACAATGTAATGATCACCGTGAAGCTAACATATTTGCCGTGCTACGTTCGCCAGTCCCCGTCCCTCGTTTAACGTAAACGATTTTTACAATCATTGTAGCGGGCAAATTAAAATCTGCATAGTAAGATTTTAGGTCTCCAAATTTTTTCTTTTTTCGCTGTTTCATATATTCTTCTAATTTCCTCCAAAGTCGCTCTTTTTTCTCTGAAGTTTCCGTTTCCTTTTCGACTTGAATACCTCCGCTAAGCAGCGAATAGCGCATTAAATCTATGCCCTCAAAGGCTCACTTGAGCTTTTTAAGTGGAAAATCATTATTTAGATAAAAGGTAAGGCTGTAAAATAGATTCCTATAGCCTTTAA
The DNA here is from genome assembly GCA_006503575.1 of Baylisascaris schroederi. NCBI lineage: Eukaryota > Metazoa > Nematoda > Chromadorea > Rhabditida > Ascarididae > Baylisascaris > Baylisascaris schroederi. Next base: position 745,858 of record QEWY01002081.1, read on the forward strand.
ATGAATAAGCTTGAAAATAAAATTTAAAAATGTCTAATTTGGTAAAACTCATCCCAATTTATCATACTAGGGAATTTTTTAAACGTTATTCAGTCATTTTGCAAATCGCTGTGAAGCCTCAAAACGTTATTGCAATACTTGAATTTTTTTATTCAACGTAACGAAATGTTACTAAAATTTCTGCCACGTTTTTGTGTTTGTTAATATTGTTGTGTGCAATCGATTCGAATGTGCATCATCATATTTTTTAATTGTATTGATGAGATTTTTATTCCACCAATTTTTAAAGCGATGATGTGCATTGATTACGCTTTGTGCAATGAATGCAAACCGGACGATTCGTCACGGAAAATCGCACTCGCAGATGACTCTCGAATATTTTTTTCGTTAAGCGAGGAAGTTGCAAAGCACAATCTTAGCGCTACCTAATCGCAGCGTTTGCTTTGCTATTTTCTCGATCCTCGCTTCGAGGTTCATTATTCTTAAACAACTTACGGCTCCTAACCGTAAGATCCTCAAAATTAAGGTCGACCTCAAGATCGCTACCTTAACATTCTCAAACCTAAGGTCAAGCTTAAAGTTTTCAACCGATAGACCACAGTAGCATATGCAAATTTGAAGACACATCATGATGATTGCAATTTACGGTTAGTTCACTATCGACTTATGTATGCGCATCTAGTACAGAACCCACAGTTCATGTTATACACTCATATTTTGCATCCGCCGTTGTCACGTCTTATTCGCCTCCATCTGAGGAAGCGTACGGAGTTTTTGTTTGTAAAAAAAAAGCTTGTAATTCACGCGTTGATTGATTAAACTTGTTACTCCGAGAATTAAACGGAAAAAAGTTGGATAATCCGTGACTTGCCAATCCGTGCAACGATCCGTTTTTATTAAAAGAACTTCCTTAAGCAATGAACATCGTAATTTTCCGAAAAAATAATAAAATCGACACAATACAAATCCATATTTCATCCCAGTCTACCGCAATAAACAATTTTCTCCCACCTATGAACTTTTTTAAATGGATCCAATTTCCAAAACAGCATGTTAATACAGTGTGATCCTATCGGTGAAAAAGGCTCCGTCGATCGGTCGCAAATGCATAGAGTTTTGAACCTAACTCATATGCTCGTAACTGCTTTGCATATCGATCGATCGACATGAAATTTGGTACAGAAGGTGGAAGATCTGATTTAAATTTCAAGAACAAATTTGTGTACGACTTCAGTTGTTCTCGAATCACAAATATCAGAAAGACGGAAAGACATGCAGATAAACAAATACGCGCAGATAGGTATCGTCATAGTGCATTCATAAACAGAGATTTGCATTCATGCATAATAAAAGTAAAAGTGCGACATAGACTGAGATGAGAGACGCCTATTTTGGGAGTCTATTCACAACAGCAAGTAAATCAACAGGCTGCATTGATATTCTGAAATGATGAAATTATATCTTAGAGCTTTTTCCTTAAACATACGACTGCTCATTTTTAATCCTCAACCGGAAATTAGTTTTTTTGGTGCATCCGATGGAAGGTAGAATGAATTAACGCTACTCGGTATCATGCATGAAGAGAGCATTTATTACTTGAAGCCATCCTGTGGTAGCTGTTATCTGTCAAACTTCATCATCGTAGCTGCTGTGGTTCGCGACTTTGAATTATCGGAGGGAGAGGCAAACAGACGGACAGACAAATAGATAGACAAACGATTAGATATATTTTTGTAGATAAAACGCGGTTATAATATGCTTTTGCAGAAAGTCACACAAGCACATGAACGCGCACGTCGAATGAACGAAATTAGAAATACGAGTAAACTTTTTTCATTCAAAAACAGCTTCCGGTGATGTGTTGAGCGGTTTTTTTTGTCTCATGAAATTCGTGGTACAAGTGAGTACGTGCAAATAATCGTAAATTAAAATAACTGAATAAACGTAATTATCGTAATGAAAGTGCATATTGCTATCGTTGATTTGCAATGCTCGTTGTTAAGCATTGTCGAAGGGCTTAAAGTCGAATGTTCGAGCAATTGAAGCCGATAAAATTATTGTGCTGTAATACGTTCATAATTAATACCCTTCTTTATCCTTATGAGTTTAACTTAAGCTCATCGGTTAATTGGTTCTTTTTTCTTTCACCTAGATATTGCTTGATAGTTACTGCTTGATGATATCTGTGGAGTTTCACCTGCTTGCTTTATTACAATGCACTTGATATACTTATCAGCATATCTAATTTCAACTTTGTAAGTCATTTCCATTGCTGGCCCTATTTACATTTCATTTGTGACCATTAGAATAGTGTCTCTGTGACCATTAGAAGAGAACGATTGAAAAATTGATCTCTTTTTTGAACGCTTTTCACAATAATAAAATGCTGATTTCAATTGCAAAGGAGCATTGCTGCTAAATATGATATAGGCAGCTCATAAGACGTTTTCTTAGTCGTGATCCTTTCTTACATTTTTTTTTGTTAAGTTATTTTTGGCTAAGAATAAGATTTCTTCTTCAGAGTTTATCTCTGAACTAATGCATGCGTAAAATCAATGACAAAATCCATCAATTAGTTAACGACACAGATCACTTTCGAAGGGCTCGGAGTGTTAGAGACCAAAAATGCGTTCTGCATTTCTTTTCCATTCTTTGCAAAAATCATTGCCCACATAACTTGCCTCTTGTGCTATTGAAATGTCAATATTCAGAAATTTATGGCACTATCCAGCGTGAGATAATGAAAAAGAGGAGCAAGACCTTATAGGCTTGCGTTATTGAGTGTGACTGTGCTGTCAACAGGTAGGTGAACTTCAACAACAGTTTAACCCGGACGCGTCGAAAGTTCCTAAAAATCAATGGACTTCAAGTTGGCAAAGAGGCGAGGGGGGAGGGAGCGAAGAAGGATTCAGATCGACGACATATGAGCATAATGAAGGAGGTTTTGCAGGGGGTATGGCAGACTCTTTGTTGTGGTACTTCTGCTGTTGTCTATCGTTAGTCTTCGGATGCCAACGCTATGGGCGATGCAACTCACAACGAACGGCGACTGCGATCTATTCGAGAGTAAATTTCTCAGTCCCACTGAATTCACAAGCGATGAGCGTTTCAAAACTTTCGACATTGTTGTTAATGTAAGTTTTTTTTTTCGTTGTGAACATTGGCGTTTGTAGGTGCTCATCGTTTTTGAGGCGCTGATGTTCGGAAACGCGACTCGTGGGTGGTCCAAACTCAACTTTCGCTTTAGTGTTGTTTATAACCCTGCCCAACGCGGGAACAGGAAAGTAGTAGGAAGAATCGGGTGATATGCTAGAAGCTGTCACTAGAAGCTACCTGCTATTTGGTCATTCTCATCCACTAATAGGAATCACTCGATTAAAGTAATTTCATTCAAGCTGTTCACAGCAATGAGGTGATGTCCAATTTAAATAAAGCAAATGTTCCGGACGGATCATTCCCAAGGCCACGCACACCTATATTATTTCATGAGTATTCCAAAATGTTTGATTAGCTGTGAAGTGAGGTTTTCTTGAAATTGTCTAAAAGTTTGCTTGAGTGGCAATGCTATGATATTTGCATGACAAATGTGACAATGAATAATCTTTGCACGTTCATTGACATCTCAGTGAAAACACTCGTCAAATGTAGTACTCAAATGGGGGAGGTGAGGGGGGAGGGCAGATTAATGGCACTGCGTGATCTGCTGAGGGATGCCTAAAAATGATTCAAGCATTCCTCTACAATCGCTATATTTCTTGCAGCCATCATTCTGTTTCGGAGTAGATCGGAAAGATCAATGAGGTAATTGAAGGAAAACTTCTTTTGAGTTTTGACCCCGAAGGAAAGATGGGAAGATGAGTCCTAATCGGTACGAAATGTTCATAAATGTTTAATATTATTCTTTTTGTCTGTGTGGTTTGTGAATCATTGTAAACAAATCTGCCTATATACGTTGTGGAAGTGAATTAGAAAGGAACGGCGAAAAAATTTTCTGCGAAAATTGTCCACTAGATGAATTTCATCATTCTAAATAATATATGCTAGTGTGAGCAGCAGCAAGCTTGCTGGTTCAGAGTTCTATCTTTCAATATTTAACAGCTAGAAATTGGAGGTTGGTGATTGCGTAACCCTCTTAACTTTTCTGTCGCGACAGATGGTTGCAAATTATTTGCACTTATCCCTGCATTATTAACACTGAATTATATATATATATATATATATATATATATAATATATATATATATATATATATATATATATACTATCTTTCTGCACATTTTCGGAGAAAGTATAAGCGTTGTTTTGTGTGCCTGGCTTGAAGCTATGAAAGACTGAACAAAAAATGATGGGGCAGTTGTAAATGAAGCACCTGTATGAGAAGCAAAAAGTAAGCCAGCGCATGGTGGATGAATACGGCATATATTTACCCTTGACATCATCAGCACGCACACAGCAAGTGGGGGTATGCACATGTCCAAATGAAGTTGGAATATGTAAGCGAACATCTCGAAATGAAATTTGATCTCCGTGTGTACTGCACAATGCAAGAGAAATGTCAATGTGGTACCGATTCTTTCTCTTCCAGGTTTGTCGAATATTTCAGTTCAAAATCTGCCACAAATATCGTTTTGTTATTTTCGAAGTTTGACAGGACTTGTTGAGGGAAAATTCCATCGAAGAAATTCTTTTGCCGCCTCGAGAAACATAAAATTTCTAATTTTTTACAGCTCTATTGCCATCAAATTCATGAATGCGTAAAGCTTTGCCCAGTTCTAAACTCACGACCTCAGGCATAATTCAAAATCTAGGCGTTAATTTCTTTGAAGAAAATTGTTTTCTAATGCAGCAACGATTCCTGTCGCTCTTCATCCACCTGCAACCGTAAAATTAAGTACTGCTGCGATCAATTCACAATAAAGATTCTGTTACCTATGGAAAAATAGGGAGGATAATATGATGATCTGTTGATGGATGATCCAAAGATGGATAAAGATGGATGAAGAATGATCCAAAATTACGCTGATTAGTTGCTATGGGAGTAGACCTCATTTTAAACACAGATAAGTTTTTAATAATGGAGTGAACGGTCAAAGAGTGTTGGCTAAGTTTTGCGAGTTGCTTGCTCTACGCTTTGATTAAATGTTTTGCTCATGCTTCAACATGTGGTGAACATCTAAAAGCTTCAACAAATTGAGTCATCTGACGAGTGGAAATTTACATAAACCAGATTTTTGCCCCAACAGCCACCACATCAAAATTTGTGAAAGTATATCAGAGTGATGTGAAAGTAAACTGACTGTTGATATATGAATGATCATCGCAAGCACTAGCAGCGATACTTGCAATTATGCATCCTATTTTTAAAATTAAAGATCAGTTTCGTTCATCAAAAAACCAGCACCATCTAAATTTCATGCCACTATACGTGAAAGAAGGTGTTTTGTTCAGCCTAAATTTGTACTAGCGGAGAGGCTATATGAAGTTCTTTAACGCTTTATTAGGCATAATTTGTCTTTAGTATCTTATTCGATGGAAATTATGCCTTCTACCTTATACTGATTCGATAGTTGTAAACGATAAGATAATATAGAGATCAATATTATGTGAGGGTAAATATTATGTTAGGGAAGTGTTATCTATTATATTCAATTATTCTTTTTCTTTTGGTTTCTTGAATGAGCCTTGAGATAGCAGCCGAAAATAAACCGCGTTCAAGCATCCATATAATGCTCATCGATTGCATTAATTGCTTTCAACTCATTTTCTTTGTCGTTCATCGTTTGAGATTTACCATAAGAAACTTTGAGAAATGAAAAGAAAATTTCTTTTGAATAATTATTGAGAGATTTACTAAAAAGAAAGAAGATGCAAATTTCAATAATTATTCGATGTTATTTTTCAGTTTCTTCATATAATTGCTTCTTTTCTTATTCTAACAGTGCTCAATGCGATTATTGTCGATAAATTACGTGAATATCATCGAGCTGCACGCAGACAATCTGCGCTCATCAGTCCACATCTTCTTTATGAGGCTAGCGATTTTTTTTTTTTTTTTTTTGGAAAATGAATTTAACGAGTTTTAGAGGATTTCTATCAATTTTGATGTTCTAGCTGGAATTTGGGTTATTTGAAAAAAAAAAAAGAACTAAAAAGAATCGCTTTTAAAATGCATTCAAAAGATGTCGCAGTATTTACAGGATCGTAGTATAGTTTCTGCACGCGAAGAGGAGAGACGAGAACGGCAACGACTTCGGATCGCAATTAAGACGACCGTCGTTATCATCAGTACGTATCTGGCGTGCAATAGCCTTCACTTCTGTCTCTTCATTATTGAACAATTCGATCCCACATGGCTCCTGGTTGGCTTACAATTCTTACATTTCGGCATCAGAAACTTCAGTGAACAATGTTCGCTCTGTTTAGAGTGGTTAAGCAACTGAGAAATCAGCTTTCAAACTATAAATAGCGTAGTATCTGAAAAGGAAGAATTTGATTATTGTCTGCTTACTGGGCAAACATTCGCATTTGTTTCTAATGTTCTCATTAATAATAACTAATCGCTATTATTAGCACGCCACTATATTCCAAAGAAAATCAACAAAGGGTCGTTTTAAAGGCCAACTGCTGAGCTCTTAAAACCCATTTTAAATGGAGCCTGTCAAGATCTGCGCCCGAATCGTTCTTTTCCGCTATGGTTCTTAAAGCATCATAATCCTTAAGTTTCTTTTAGCGTTGCTGTATAGCCTAGAGGAAACTGATTAAATTCGATTGCTCGACTGGCTCGACCGCTTTGTTTTTGGCCAACAGTTTTTAGACTATACTGACTGATAAAATTTTCATTCTCGATCATCCATCATCCATCCATTCAGTCAATCGAAGGGGTTGCAAATAGGTCGATCTAATTTCCTTAATCAACCGAATTTCATATCTTACTGGACACATCTAATATCGAATATCAAGCAGGCTAAATGGTTGGTAGCTCGGTTATATAATATTTAAACTTTTCGAAAAACATAGGATAGTTGTCGTTTATTTTTTCGTGATCGTATGGAAAACAGCATGCCGTTTTTTTTTTTTTTTTGCTTTTTGTTTGTAATATGGCAAATTCAGTGTGCCAAAAAAAAGCAAAAGAGGCGACATAGTGGCTTGAGAACCCCGTGAGGGGCGGGAGTTGTGAAGATTGATATGTGCTGCAATGATGAGAAGACATTAGAAAGGCACAAGATTGAAGCCTGGCCGAAAGAGATTACGAATGGAGCATAAATTCTGCGGGCACAATGCCTTTCTAGGTATGCATTTGCATGCCAAGCAGACGGATTAAATTTAAGCGCTTGCTGCTGCTGAATTGAACTGAACCTAGGGCTGGCATTCTAACCATGCTTATGACAGCTTATTAACGTTGTAACAAAATTCTTAATGAATAAAACACCGATGAGTGTACGAATTACTCACATCGGAGATATAGATGCTTTAAGTTATGTTAAGCGTTTGGTTGCGTCAAAACTCCTTTCAATAAGTGCACAGTTTTGCACTAAAATCAACTCCTCATGTCGAATTCCTTTAAGATTTTGTGTCAGTGCAATGAAAATATTTCTGAGGTTTTGCTTATTTCTATGCCTCATTAGTAGCAAGATGCATGAAAATATCTATGTCGGCTTAAATGCAACAAATTCAACGAAATCTGGCAGTGTAAATGGAATGTGCATATTTTGGCCAAGTCTTATCTTCACTCAGCACTCATATTGAAGTTTCTTAAAGGCTCGCTAATCCCTAGAGTCGCGATTCTTTTGTCACACAGTGCAAGTCGTATAGTGATTTTCGAGTGAAGGCATTTAAAAGGATTTTTCATGCATTAAACGCATTTCAAAGTGATACAAAATAGATAAGTAAAAGTTTTGCATTGTCAAACAACGTTTCCTTCTTCTGGGGAGGGGTGAGGGGGGGGGAGGGGGGCGAGGGGAATGAACTTTGCCTTCAGCCTACATCTGTCAATGATTTCTCCACAATATTACACCATCCTTTTCGAAAAGTTTCAATTGTTTTTGGAAGGTAGGATTCAAAAAAAGCTTTTCCAACTGATATGATTCTAAAAGCTGCATTTGTTTTCGATCATACTGAGGATTTTTCAGTGGGATATTGAATTAGAGGAAGAAGGAAATTTTTGTAGAATTGAAAATTCATATGGGATGTACTCATAGGAAATACTTTTTTGCTTATCATTGACGCTTACGTTATGATGAACGCTTTTTGAAAATATCAAAGTAGTGTCTTGCTTTAGGAGCCTCATATCACAAAAATTTCCAAAAATATTCTTAAGTCCTTTTCAGGTATGAATGAGAAAAGAGAAGTGGATATTTGAGTAATAGACTTCTTTTTTTTTTTTTTGCAAATTTGAACTCAATGTTAATCGTGTCGTGCAGCGAATAGGTAGCAATTAATAATTACCTCTTGATTCTGCAAGTATAATAAATTTTCACACAAATCCTTAGTCAGCATATTGTATTAATATTTTGTCATTTTAGGATGAGACAGGAGACAATTTCAATTGGATATACGTAATGTTGGGTGATTTTGTCAGCATTCTTTTCGTTGTCTCATCGACAATTCGTCTATTTATTTATTATAAGTACAATGCAGAAATTCGAGAACAAATCGAAAGTATCGGCTGCTTAAGGTCGCGTAAGAAATTAGGAAAGAAGAATATGATGACAGTGGAAGAATGATCATATTCACATCACTTATTTCGGCTCTTTTTCGTTTCTTTTTTTTGTGTAAAGTCTCTCAAAAGTGCAAATGCGTAAAACGAAAGCGCACACTGCATAGGTGATGTTCATGGAAGAGTACACTTTGTGCTTGTATAATATGTGGAAAGAAATGAAAGGGAGCCGCCATTTCGTTGATAAATTAGATTGTACGTGCAATTGCTTTACGATCGATTGTGTGACCACGTTGTGTCTTCTTCCAAATAAACTTTATTCGTTTATGAAATCTCTTGTTGTGTTACGTAGTAGATGTTTTGTTAAGAAACTCAACCTCAGGAGCCATTCAATACGCCAAAAGGCCACAACAGTGGAACTGCTTAGCCGTGAGTCACTGTAGACTCGGAATAACAGCCATTTGAACACACCTTGCTCTTAGTAGGCGTTGTTTAAACATAATCGGAAAGTCAAAGTCCGAGCCCAGTGCTATGTACAAAACATTCAAGCATATTAATCAAGTGGTCACGTTAGGTGTGCCCTCTTGAATATCCTCAAGCATTGCTACAACCTCCCAAAACATTTCGTTACCGCTTTTGAAGTTGTACACAAGCTTGAATTTGCCCATCTGCGCATTTCTTATACATGTATCGTCTACGATTTCGACAACACGTCGAAAGGTTGCCAACAGTTGTTTAATTTTCTTTTGTTTTTTGTTTTTTGTTTTTTTTCTTTTTTTTGGGAGGTTGAACTGCGTCAGTGATCGAAAAGACAGTCAGCGATCGGTGAAATGGGTTGAGGGCCTTATTCGCTGCTTCCATGGTGAGCGTCCGGAAAGTTATCAGAGTAATTTTCACATCTTTATGTAACTAAAAAATTCTGTGCGATAGGACTGCCTCGAACAAATTTGCAAAGCCGCTTTCTCTTCAATACTTCATTTAATAACGATGACCAATTTCTCATTTCAAGCAACTACCGTTGGCGTTTTTAATTCGAATCAAATGCGCAGGAACAAGTGACGTATTCTTTGAATGCGATTGCTATCCTTAGCATTATATATCCATGATCACTCCCACAATTTTGGTTAGCTGAAAAAAAACGAATTTATGTAATTGAAATGAAGGTAGTAATGACGATACGGTTGGCAACCACTGAAGAACTTGAGTGGCAGTTATTCATTAAAGCTGCGCTTGGCAACGTTCATAAAAGGAGATATTAGACGCATGAGGCTAATAAATGAGTCAGAACTTCTGAATATGACTTAATCTTAAAAGATCACTTAATTGTATATCGCTGCATTCACTTAGGGCTACTCAAAGCTCTTGTCATATACATTCAGTGAACATCAATCAATCAAATAACACATTCCCTTTACTGAATAACACATAACGCAATAACGCATAACACAAAAACATATAACACAAATAACATCTAACACATATAACACATAACACAATAACACATAACACAATAAAACGTAACACAGTAACACGTAATACAAGTAACACCTAACACAAATAACACATCACAATAACACATCTATTATTTGCATTAATTTGATGCAAGATAATGCCACTGGATTCGTTGTTCCCATCTGATGCTCTTCTTTCTACACGCCTCTTTATTGAAAGGTTGATAAGCTGAAACGATTTAAATCCTCTCGCAAATGAGCAAAAAAATTTTCCATATTTGATCGATTCAAATATTCCCGGCAATTCATTAAGGCTAATAGTAAATAGAATACTGAATACAGTGTAAAGTTACGTCTGCAGATATTCTGCAATGCGAACTCTCGAAACGCATACAATCATTGTTCCTCTTCAGGACCTATACCCTCTTCTCGTGAATATCACAGTAAGAATATCCTAAAATGGTATCATAGTGGAAGTGTTCTAGAATTGCTAAGGATTCGATAGACTAAAATCTCTACAGTAGTTGTATGAAATGAAAAATTTGAAGCCAATGTAAATATATGAAGCAAGCAATTTTATAATGCACACTATGGAGAATATTCGATGACGGCAATAGAGATAATTGATATTGTCGATTTGAATAGTTGATAAACAGCTGTCATTTATAATTCAATACTTTTTAATAGCGCTATTTCAAATGGAACATTCAACGTGATTGCATCTTTGATTCGTTAATTCTTCTCCAACTCTTGCAAAACATTTGAGTTATATGTTCTCTATTGGAGAATGCTCACAAAATAACCTCTTTAAGTCAAATATTTATATGAAGACAACATCGATATTCACTTGTTTGTCTATTGCATATGTTTTTGCATATCTATTGCATACCTACTGCTATTACAATATCAACCTTCTATGATGAATTTTTTGTGATAAGAAGTACTGTCAACGGGTCGCAGATGGGCGGAAATTACACTATGCTTATAAAATATTGCAACCAGCTGCGAACATACACAAACGAGATTTCTTCAATTATCTCAACTAATAGAGAATTCTAAATTATTAAGCAATGCAATATTTTAAATTGTAAATCGTATCTTTGCAAGAAAAACGCCAAAAAAAGGCACAGAAATATTTGCAATTGTTGTGCTAATGAATATTATTAAATGCAAAAAAAAAAAAAAAAAACTGCGCAAATACTGAATGAAAATATGCTTTAAAATGGTTTCGAATTATTGATTATATCAAATATGATATGCAATAATTCACTCGTTGCACAAAAGTGCTCTTGCAAAGCTCAGATTCAATAAAACAAACGAAATGCACCTCGTAAAAGAAATGACTTCGTAGAAGAAATGATTTTTGTTATTTGCTTTAATTTTCAAATGCACTTATTGCACGAGCAAAACTTTTGCAACGCTTGAACGCATGTGACTGAAGCATGTATTCGCAAAACGTCAGATAGCGTTCAATTCGTGCAGGTTGGAGTATTCGTCGAATGTGAGCAATGTTGTGAACTCGCTGAATCGTAAAATCACGCAGTGATTCTAAAAAGGTTCATAAGTGGAAAAGGTGGTGAAGCGGTTAACCTCTATTTCCTGCTAAGGTAGGGCGCATTGCTTTCAACGGCGAGATTTAACCGCTTTTTTGCAAGATTTATCGGTAATGAAACAGATGACCTGTGTACAAAATCACGGGATTGAAATTATTTCTTCCTTGTAATGCAAATGCCTTCTTGGTGCATGGTTATTTTTTATAAGTTTCTTACTAATGCACCTCTTTTTATTGGGAGGAGGGGGGAGGGGAGGGGAGGAGTAGTAGTGGGAGGTACGACAGATTGCAGTTCCGTTATAGTTTCTGATGTGCTGCATTATACTTGTATGCTCTTAACCCCTTCAACTATCTACTGTACTGAAGAAGGATGAATTGTCCTTTCATGGTTCAGGGGATTGCGTTATTAACAGCGTTTGATGGGGATTCGCGATCTGCGGTAGAAAAAACTTGTGCTGATTATCACTATGGTTCACCAGCACTCTAAAATTCACTAGCAAGTATAAGAATTATTCATCAGCACTCTAAAAATATCAACAAGGTGTTTGAAACTTATAATTATGTTTTAAGAATTTTGCAACACCTGGAGCAGTACCGACAAACAGCTATCGTTTATTGTTGTCTAGATCTTGAATACTGTTCATCTATTTGGTCAGCTCATCGCATAACCGACATTCACTATGCTGAATATGTCCGAAAGAAGTTTACTTGCTTGTCTTTCCAGAAATATTGCAGCCGGTCTTAACAATCTGATCACTGGCCTCGTTTGAGGATTTCTAGCCCTAAATCCATCCGAATATTGCCATTTGAAAGCTGATCTCATCGTAGGCTTCAAGATTTTAAACGCTCCTTCAGAAAACTCTTTCGATGTTTTTTTTATCTCTGCTCCCACTAGGAATTTTCTTGCACACAGTATCTCCTGTAACGAACATCAACACTTTCTGACACCGTTTTACCTAGCTCTACGTAGTGAACTAGAAGCACGTGGGATAAGATGCTGTCAAAGATTGTTGGTGCGCAACAACGTTGCGACGTTCAGTAGTCGTTTAAACAAATTCATTGTCCTTTTCTACTTCTATGTCATAACCAAACTTGTTTACCAATGCACAGCTGTTTTTCTTTTTACCTTTGAAGTTATTTATTCACCTGCTGCTTCCCCTGTTCATTTTGTTTTTTGTTTAAATACATGTCTGTGCTTACTTCTGTATGTTTTTTTTTTCATTTGCACTCTTCCATTGATGGAATGATATTTTAGTTTTCTCATTTGTGCTACTGCCTTGCCAAAATTTTCTATATTCCTCCATGAACACGACTATACTGCTATTACTAGCACCTTCCGGTTTCAACGAGAACCTTTTTTAAAGCACCACACGTTTCAAGGCTAGGTGCATTATGCCGTGAAAACAACTTTGCAGATACTTGCTGAACATTCTGTCAGGTCAGAATTCAAAGGTATCTGACGCTGTCGAGGCTCTAGCTCCTGCGGGAAATTCAAAACCGCTTGCCATTTTCAGACGCTTTCCGAATTTAATCCGCTTGAGGCATTCGGGAGTTGACAACATGCCCCTCTGATTTTAGTGATTTATAAGACTTGCGCATCCCTTCTTACATTCTTCAACCACACTCTTGAATGCTTACATTTATGGGAACGGTTTGGGCGATTCTCTTTCTGCGTCCATAATCGTTTCATAGGGACGATTATCATTTCGCCAGACTCTGAAGGGTATTGAGTGCGAAGCCGGACCTCCACTTTGGTACGAGTGCCGTTTTAAACGTGTTAGACGGATCGGATTTGTAAAATGCACCACTTTACCAGTACGCTTATGAAGATAAGACGGTTATCTTTGGAACTATGGGCTAAAATTTAGATAAAAATAGACACACCTACTGCAATTATTTTTCTTGCGAGAGAGGAGCTTGGCGATTCTTAAATTGAATATGAGTAGTAACACTTTGTTTCGCAGACGCATGATCGATAGATGTATTAGAATAACAGTTTTTGGTTATAACCATGTAATGTGTCGAGTACAAATGGAATAATAACTTATGCTGATGTTTCGGCTCTTTGAGCCATAATCATAGCACACCAAGCTGAAATTCATCATATAAAATACACTTTACGTTTCATAGAGTTTCATGGCGTTTCAGAGAGACGTAATTTAAATACTAGTGCGAAAGAAGATGGGTTTAATGTACTCGACGCATTACATCGTCATTACCAAAAACTGTTATTCTAATACATCGATTCTTAAATTCTATATTGTTTCCGATCCACATCGTATTGCATATCGATGCAAATGTTCAAAACGCTTCCAAGAAAGTGTTAAATTTTATTCTTTTAAAAAAGGTTACCTTAAAAGAAGGGCACAACAATTGAAGGTGTATTAATTAGTTCACGGTAGCAAACCCCGCTCCTTCATCCATCCATCATCGACAAACTTCGACCTTAAACAGCTAGTACTTATTTAATGTGCACAACCACAACAGCACAGCTAACATAACTTCCATATCTATAGAATTCGTCTAAATGCTTTCATCTTTTCGTTCTCAATGAGTAACAGACGGAAAAAATTGCAAACGGTTTGAAGGGAACGTAATATGTTAATATATATATATATATATATATATATATATATCATGACTATTTCCTCCTCTGTTGACGCTCTTTAAGAAAAAGAACAGTTCTGCATACATATATGAGTCACGTAAATTGTTAGGTGACTTTTGCATGCCACTTGTAATATTTGCCACATATCATTTACAAAAAACAATCCACATACATGTAATTTCTGATTCCATCCGGTAAAATAACGACGCAAGAGTCGTTTTCGCTAAGATCTTTGGCAACTTTCATCGCAGCAGATACATTCGCCCCTGAGCTACCCCCACAAAGGAGACCCTCCTCACGGATCAAACGTCGTGCCATCTCAAACGATTCCTTGTCGTTTGTCTTCATCCAAATATCGACAGTATCACGATCGAGCACTGTTGGCACAAAGTCGTAACCAATACCTTCCACCTTCAAATAGCTATTCTCAAGCAGTATACTTTTTAATAGTACAGTTAGGTAAATACTAGTGTAAAGAACTTAAGAAAATAGATTTTGGAAGCAAATTTAACAGCACTTCTCTAAAATGTGAACGGCGGAACCGTATTCAAAGAAATTCTAGGTTTTTGTTCTCATTTTTAGCTCTGTTTATTTCCTCTTTGTTTCAAAAGAAAAATTTTAAAGAGAGATTTCTAGAAAAAGGAACAAAAACTTCCCTCATAGAACGAAGTTTCTTTTTGCGAAGGATCAGCGAGTATCGAGCCTTCCGGATCTACGCCCACAATCTGAAACAATATTTTCGTCAATTTCGGTTACAATAAAGTGAGCCTCATATTCCATTTTTTAAGAATAGGGAGACGGCAAGAAAGCCACAAGAAAGATGGGATAGCAGTCAATGAATGCTGTAAAAACTCGGTTGAAGAAAGCAATTAAAGTCGGCCACGCATATGGGAATTTACCTAGTGAGATGATCGCCGACATCTGTGTCAATCTGATGGAAAGCACAGGAAAGAAAAGCATCAGCTAATAGACTACTTTACAGAAATGCGCGTATTAATAATTAATCAATTAATAAACGAAAAACGCGAAAAGTTCACAATTAACATAGCCCACCTATAAAGAGGTTTAAAAGGAGAACGTATTTATAACTTGCAACTAGAGCATCTATGGATGCTAGCTCCTCCAACGAAGTCTTTCCAACGCATTCGTATAAAACATATGAGCAAGAGTGGCAAGAAGACATGCTTCCGATTTGAAAAATGTTGAAAAAACCAACAAACACGTGGAACTTTTTGAAACAAGCGGAAAAGTACGCCAGATGAGCTGGCACGATTTGCGCTTTTGCATTACGTTATCCCAACTAACAGGTTTTACAAGTTATCACAAAAAGCAAAATATGCAGCACAATGCCTTCGTATTTCCAGTGATCCGACTTCCTCTACAATTCTCCAAAAAACATCGTCGTTCTATGACCCAACCCTTGCAAAATGAAAAAAACGACCGGCGAAAAAGGTATCAAAACTTTTGACGCCTTCAGACGCCCACAGATCTATTTGAAGTTGATGGCTGAAATGGGAAATGAGATAGAGAACGTTGCTGCAAAATTTATGATATAGGTTATACTTAACAAATTACGTAACTCTGGCCTTAGGGATTCCATAGTTGAAACTGTCACGAAGAGAGAAAGAAAGACATACAAATACGTAATCGAAGGCATAACCTTTTATGAAAGTAAATTCGCAAAAGTGCATCGAACGGAGAATTTTATATGAAGAGCTGACAAAATATGCACGTTTGCAGTCTTGTTGATGATGCATTTCTATTTAAATTGAACCGACCGGTCGTTCTGATGTACTAGAAGAAACTGTTTTGTTTTTGTTTTTTTTTTGGCGCTACGTTGCAATCTAAGTAGTCGTGAAATGCAAGCCGCAGACGCAATATAAACATCTGCAAAACGTATGCATTTTTTCTGGCACAGTTGGGCACAGAGCTTATGCATCAACTTGAAAATTGGTACAGGAGCTATCCTGTGAGTACATTATACTCAGCAAATTTCTTAACTTCAGCTTTAGCCAACTTTAGACCTGAAGCTGCTGGACATGCAGATAGATAGGCGTTTATATACGTTTATAGAGACACAATGCAGTTATTACATAGTTTGCAGATGTAATTTTTCACAAGAAATAGAGGCTAGCCCTAAAATGGATAAATTGTTTTCGATCACTTTTCGCCGATTCATAAAATGGTCTCGAACGAACTTTGAACAACTCATTAACATGCAGAAGATTCAAGCTCGGTTTGCTCTTAAATTTATTGAATCTCTATTAACAAAAGATGTTATTTCATATAATAACCCGAGGGGAAATGTTCAAAAACTACCTTGCATTTGGGACATATTTCCTTGACTTTTTTCGCAATTCCAGTCACCGTTCCTCCGGTTCCCGCACCAATGACGACCATATCAACTTTATCATCCAATGCATAAAGAATTTCTTCAGCCGTATCATCGTAATGCGCAAGTGGATTACCCATGTTAATGTACTGTAAAATAAAACGATTGAGTGCTTAGCAATGAGATTACAGCTATATTACAAGGGAATCGAAGTTTGTTTCACCTGAATGCTTCAGTGTATTCGATACAAAAAAAAAAGAAAAAAAAGAGAAATATTTCAGCGCTACACATCCACTCCACTTATGAAACTATGATCAAGAAAGGTATTTAAAAGGAAAGAAAAAAGCGCTTTTCTAATGGTCGCTACCATATGCTGATTGTTCAATGAGGTCGATATATTTTATATGAACATAGTTTTGTTTCACTGGACGCCACAACATTGATGGAAAAAACTAGGAAATGAAAGCAGCAAATTGAGCCGAATGCATTACCTGGTCAAGGATAATAGCACCCTCAATTTCGTTGCTCAAACGAATCGCAACTCCGATATGCGACTCAGGGCTATCGAAAGCAGCCGCAGTTGGCGTTCGAACAACTTCCGCACCGAGTGCCAAAAGTGTATCCGCCTGAAATATGCACAGCTTACAAATGAACTAACCAAAATGCGCTAAGTGCATTTTTTGAATGAATGATTAATTTATTAATTGAAGCATTACGACAGATAATTTAGTGAATAACTTTCGCGTGAAGTCGCAGTAGCCAACTACTGTCAAAATACAGCTGTAATGACTAGTTCATGTAATTAGCGACTGCAAAACCTCACCTGCTCGAAAAATTCGCTTGCAAGTTTTAGGTTTTATTGTTCTTCTCAACCGCTCCAACGGCTATCATTCGCTCATAGGTTGTCGGAAGGTGAACTTTAAGATGATCTTATCAAATCTTCTCTTGAAAATGAAAATAAAAGTTGTTTCGCAACCTTTTCTTTGCTCATTTTCTCAGGCATCACGATGATGCAGCGATAACCCTTCACGGCAGCAACAAGTGCAAGACCAATGCCTGTATTGCCGGAAGTTGGCTCGATGATTGTCATCCCTGGCTTCAGTCGACCCTCCTGCTCTGCTAGCTCAACCATTCGTAACGCAATTCGATCCTTTACTGAACCACCCGCATTTAGAAACTCACACTTCGCATCTGAAGTTATTCCACTTGAGCACAAATAAGTCACTAGACGCCACACAAATTAGAATGAGCTTTAAGGCTCCAAAAAAGCTCGCACATTTTACATAAATCGAAAACATAACATAGAAAGGCTGGGCACTTAGCATCTGAAAGGTGACCATTGTTGATGCTTTTGAGCATCAAAGCTTTTCTCAAAGTACATTATCTTTTGTGTATAACAGGGAAGCTCACTATACCAACTACTAACTTTTGCTTAAGCTTAGTTAAATGTCACATCGTCTCACAATATACGCTGTTTCTGTGGTAAGTAATACCAAATAACATGTATCAGTGACTGAAGAATATAGTTGTAAAGATGTTACGAGTAATGATTTTTTTTTTCACTTACAGACTTTGCACTTCACACCAGCAGACTGTGGAATTTTGTTGAGTCGTACAAGCGGGGTATTGCCGATTGCCTCTAGAACTGTGTTAAGAAGCATTGGCCTCTCAAATCCTTTCACCGAGCTGCTCGTTTCTCCTGCCGCTCGATTTGGAGCTCCCCTATAACGACGACAAGTGACTATTTTTGTAAAAAATTCGCAAGAACAATTCAAAGCTCTATTCAATTCAGAAATTTTGGTAAAACTTCCTACAAACATTATGAATCGCCTAGTCATAGCGCAATCGATGAATGATAATGAAAACGATTTCATGGAGACTAAAACTTCAAATATTCTTCTATTTCTCTGAAAGTTGTTAAAATCATAGTGATATCGTTCGGTTGTATTCTTATGCAAGGAGGTGACCAATCTTTTTGCACTGTCAATTATTTAAGGAAATGCCCAATTACACAATTTGTTTGATGTGAAAACATATTAAAATTCAGCACAGAGATTTGTAACTGCACCGAAAACGTATATTCCTTTGTTTGGCCTTCGATGGAATGATTGCACTATTTGAATAGCTTGAAGAGAGAATTTCACTCATAAAGCAGATTCTCATTTTTAGTGAATAAGAAAGCACATACGGCCATGGTCTGAAGCTATATGGGCATTCGTTCTTCTCGGGATTCAGCGTGCTCCAAGTATGTTTAATTACCTCATCCGGGCGATAGTTGAGACCATTTTTGAATGGATGATCCCTAAATAAATTGATCAACTCGTTCTTTCATTGACGATCGTTAATCTTCAAAAATTAAGTTTCCTCAAAGCAATGAAAAGATGATCCGCCTTTCGATCGGAAGATCTTAGCACTCATCACTGAACAATGAACAACATTCAATACGTAAACGATTACAACCAGCAAGAACATCAATCTTAACTCACTCCTTTGGAACAACTGGTTGTCTAACGATTGGTTCCATAAACTTTCGCTCGACCATCCAACCATCATCTATGAACTTTGACCTGTAATTAGCATCACTTGAATAATTAACTACACCGGTGAAATTGCTCACTGAAGTGCATTCTTTGGTAAACAGTTTTTTTTTTTGACAGGAAATATACACGATTGAAACAAATTGCAATAAACAATGAGGGAAAAAAATCTGCAAAATCCTTACAGAATTTGAGAGACTATACTTGGTAACATATAATCAGCATAACCCATACAATCCAATCAGCGTTTCCTTTAGCCATATATGCCCATTTGCTTGTCGGCTTTTGCTATATTGCGGCATGTCACATTACTTTCAACTAGCTACGTTGGTGCTTTTAGGTTGAGGGTGTTGAATATTGAACATAATAATTTATTAAATTTTTTAAAACCTTCCTACAGCACACGGTGATTTCTTTTTATTAATAATCACATCAATGAGCAACGAAACGCAGCACAATTAGTTATTACTGAGTTTGGATAATGAAAGTATAAATTAGTCACTGTAGTAAATTTTCATGAAATCTATGATTTTATGCATCGGAAAATCCAAGTTTTCGTCGATGGATGAACGCCGCCAATGCAAAACTACTAACTATCAAATTATATTTCAAATTCCTTGTCGTACTCTATAAATCACAAGATCAAATTCTTCACGGATTTGACTTCTTGATGCATAAAAATTCTGAGGCCGATCCTCTTTCCGGACAGTGTTCTCAAAATTTTTTCAACTCATCTACGTCTGAACAAACCCAACTAAAGATTCGTTGATACTGGTGAGTAGAATTCAGTTCGGATGACGAATACGCTTTATGTTTCATATCATTTCCTCGTTTAGCACGTTATTCCAGCTGTTTTCTTTATCTAGTGTAACTAAATTACTGGTTGCGACTGGAAAAAACAAACGAACATATAATTGCGAATTCCATCAGGGAGAATCACCACGCAGTTTTGTCCTTTCTTCAATTCTTTACACGCCTGCATAGCGGCAACCATTGCGGCACCTGAGCTTCCTCCACATAACAGTCCCTCTTCACGAATCAAACGTCGCGCCATTCTGAATATGCCAACCAACGAAATCATTATATGCCAACTGATGGAGTTCACTGTTTTTATGAAAGCAAATTTTTCTTGCTGCATACTCAGTTTCTGTGATATTCTAATCGACTACTGCCTATATTAGATGTCAGCATGCTGAACCACCTTCTTGCTGAATTTAGATACGTATGATCCACGTGCTAAACTTTCATAGAAGATACACTTAGACAGCAGTGTAAACAAAATTTGAACAGCTACAATTTACTAATTGTTTTGCATTTAGAAATGAAAACATAACGATGAAAAAATCGGCAAACTTACATATAGAGAAAGCTTGGTGAACGAAAATGTTAGCCAATTCGTAGAATTTGCACATTTTTTAAAAGAACAGCTCCACGAATTAGTAACAATCAAACACAAAACTGAAGCAATAGGAGTTCAAAGTAAAAGTCTACCAAATGTTCGCACGCAACCATCTCAGATGCATCATTCACTCTTAGCGTAGCTGGAGATGACGCTCGTCATTAGGAGGAATCGAATCTATTGTGCGATAAAAATTTATGGAGAATTCTCCCAATATATCACACAAAATTAAACGAAGAGTTGCTCGACTCATTGTACAGTATAGCTATAGCTGTACGACGGATTGGACTAACTGTTATACAATAAAACTTTTCATAAACAATTACCTGAATGATTCGCCGTCGCCCGTTTTTATCCACTTATCAATATGAGAAAATTCAAGTGTGGCAGGTATGAAATCATAGCCTATACCTTCAACTTCATAGAACTCGGCATGCTTACTATTCGGATCGGCAAGTATCGATCCATGTGGATCAACGGCAATTATCTGCAAGTTGAGTACATTCAAGAAAGTTTGACAAATTTAAAAAAAAAAAAAATTATAGCATTATATGTGTTAAATTATAGCATTATATGTACGATAGGTTAAATTCAATCACTTTTTGTGCTAAAATGAAAGTCAAAAGGAAATAACAAGAGTTTTGTTTAATTACTTTGACAAAATGCGTTGAAAGCAAATTGATTTACGCTGAAATGTCAACTCTTAAAACCATGACGATAGCATATGCGACATGAAACGCGCGCGTTGAAGGTGCTGTTCATATGCTGTGATTACAATTCAACAAGTGGAAATGCAAATCACTATATGTGACACGATATGCGCTTTTTTAATATTTCTCCTCAGAGTAGCCAAGATCTGAATTGCCATCGTGTGAAGAAGCATTCGCAATTATGCATAATTTATTCTTGAGGCGCTTTGCACTTAATATCAAAGCGACCGCTCTCATAAAACTCTACAGCAGAACAATTTTCAAATCGGATTAGTTGTAGAATTCGCACACATTTTATTGCACACCTAAATTTATATCTATAATTCTGGAAATTGATTTTGAAAAATCTGAAAAACGACTCAATTTGTACACTCCTCCGTCCTCCTCTTCCATGAGATTTCGCAACCTTAAATTTCTCAAATTCCGCAACCTTCAATGGCTCTCGAGTTGCGACTTTTAGACAAACAAATAATATGTTCAAATATGAATATATACACTAGAAACAACGTCATCATAATGCGCTTTGTGGATGCAAATTTTGTGAAAGCATGTAAAAAAAGAAACAACAAAACTATGAGATATTCGCCTCTATCAGATTGCGGAGCAAAGTGTGAAAACGATCAGACAATATGCGATTATTTCTTCTGAGATGCATTTAAGAAAAAGCAATCGGACAGCATATTTTCAGGAACATATTAAAAGATTATATGAAAACGAAATAAATATTCTAAAAGCGGAAAAAAAACATAATTATAAAAACGTAAGAATACCACGTATGGTGTTCGATTAAGAAAACGAAATAAAAGCTGTACTACTCTGGAAATTTAAAGCTTTGATGGCAACTTGACAATATATATCGCTTCATACTTACACGTTTCATTTTCACTATTTCCATAGTATAGAAACTGCGTGAATCATGATCGATTATTATTATTTGAAGAAAAAAAAAATTAATCTGATCTGAGTGATTTCCAAATGAGAGCATTTGTGATTGCTACCTCAAGTGTTCGTAAAATTTTGAATGACCAACTTTTGCATTAGGGCATTCTTCCTTAATACGACGCCCGGCGCCTGTAACTGTACCTCCGGTACCAGCACCAATAACGACCATATCGACTTTTCCATCGAGAGCATAGAGAATCTCTGCACCTGTTCCCTCATAATGAGCGATCGGATTGCCAGGATTCAAATACTGTTAAATTTCCACATTTATTGCATGCTTTCCTTTCCAGTGTCCACTAACATATAATTCCGGATATGTTCCTGATTTACTACTCAAGTAGCCAACGAACTATATTTTCTAAACGTATCACTAGCGCAAAAAGAAACTTTCCAATGCTTCATCCTCAGCAGTTAAATAACCTGGAAAGCACCTCGTAAATATTTTCTTCTCGCCACAAATGGCCTTCAAAATCCCGAAAACGATATTGGTGAAAAATTCTAGATAGGCACGTTTGAAAACTCATGACAGTTGAACTGAATAAGTCATTTTTGCTCACTTATAGCAACCGCAACAGCCATTCTAAATTCAGTTCCTCTCCCAAATCCGCGAACCCATCACTATAGAAAACATCCACTGATTATTAACTCATCCACTTGAAGAGCATGATGCGCTCAATTTTACACATGAATATCGGCAAGAAATGGTAAATTGCAAATGTGCAAAGAATACGCTTTACTTATTTATTTTTTCTGTTTTGCCGTGGACTTTATGAGATAAATGATCGCTATAAATGCTAGCATTACCTGGTCAAGAACAATGGAATCCTTCATTTCTTTGCGCAAGCGGAATGCAGTATTGATATGTGAATCGGGACTCGCGTAATCCGCATCAGTTGGGGTGCGCACTATATCCGCGCCAAGGATGCGCATTGTCGATTCCTAAGCAGGATACCGCTTCATTACAAAGGAACTGTATTTGGTCATAATAAATTCCAATCCCTCTCTTCGGGTTCGTTTGTTAATTTCTGAACATCCAGTAATGAAGGGGAGAAGTGGAGGGAGGGAATAGAAGCGAACGGAGGTAGCAAATCTCTCTACCTCTATGCCAACAGGTTTTCCTAAATTACTTCAAGTATTATTTCGACCCACATGTTTTGCTAAACTGTTGTTTATCTCTGATAGCTAGCTATTTACAGCTCCTCAATTAATGCACAGCAATATTCACTGGCTTGAGAAGAGGCAACAGTAAAGCGAGAACTTTCGAGATCTACCTATTTCAAATGCTCCATCAAAAGCTTTAAAAAGACGCACCTTCTCCTTGCTCATTTTTTCGGGCATTACGATGACGCATTTGTACCCTTTTACGGCGGCAACAAGTGCGAGTCCAATGCCTGTATTGCCAGAAGTGGGCTCGATGAGAGTCATTCCTGGTTTTAAAATGCCGCTTTTCTCGGCGATATCTACCATTCTTTCCCCAATTCTGTCCTTTACCGAGCCAGCAGCATTGAGGTACTCCAACTTCGCATCTATGACGTCACAGCATTACCTTTATTCGTACAATTAGTGAAAACGGCCAATTTCATTGCTTTCTCACTATTGAATGCATAAACCCAAAAATGAACCTATTTGAACAAAAACTTCGGAAAAGCAGCGGTGCTCATTCACTACTACTCACTGCTGCAATTTTGCCACGACCATATCGCATGAAGGAATCGTTGCCGCTTCAAATGAATAGATGTCAGCCATAATTGCTATAAAACAAATAGAGTAAGTGTTACTCCTCATTTTATCAGTATCAGTGAACACAACCGTAACAGAAAGTGAAAGCAACTTCAACGTAATTGTGCCACAGTTATATGTAACAATAAGCCCATGAAATATTAGTTTGTGTTATAAATAAGTAACTTCGTTATCAACATATGAAATGGAGTAAAACCTACAGACATTACACTCGATGCCCATCGATTGGGGGATCTTATTCAACTTGACCATAGGAATGCCACCGATGGCACCAAGTATACTATCGAGAGGTTTCCCATTCGGGATCCTTGAAAAAAAAAAGACGTTTTTAATGAAAACGAATGTGCGCTTTTGGTTGTTCTTTTGAAAAGTCGACAAAAATCCGCATTTCGAAATTTCATTGATTAGTTGAGCGATATATAGCTACCAACAAAACTGATACAACCAATTTCGGCTATCTGGCAACAGTAATATTGAGTCGTTCAAACAATTTCCATTTTTCCCATCATAAATTTAGCAACGAAATTCGCATTAAGGCAGAGAAAGATTTAATAGAATCTCCCACGAATTCAAAAGGCATAGCAAATAAAAAAGAATGAAAATTGAACTTTTCTGGAGAAAAAAAAAGCAATCGTTTTGAGAGATACACAATGAAAACCATCGAATGTTTTAAAGGAAGCACTTTAAATGGCAATGACTGACTTACTTCAATCAAAATAAAGGTCTTCGTAATTTATTGAAAGAATAAACTAATATTCTTTGAGCTTCCTATGACTTCCTAAGCAATCCCTACTATATTCAATTCTCGAAAAAGATAATAAACAAACGACTGCAAAAAAGGGAACTAAACGCTCGAGTGACAGCAGCTAGAAGGTATGGACCCTTAGCATGTTTCACGCTTGTAAACAAAAATTGCACTTACAACGCAATTCTTTATTGAATTTATCACTCATTGTCAAATTAAGTGTCTGCAATGAGTGCTGAAAGCTGAGCGCAGCATAATGTTCAATTTTTATTGTTTTTTTTAAAAACAAGAAGTCTATGAATTTGTGCATTATTAAATCTCAAAAGAAACTAAATATAATCGACGTCATATAATCAATAGTAGTGAATCCGCACAAGTTCATTCGTTTAGGATGATGTACAAAGTATATGCACTTGAATGATACTATGCGACACCACAGTAACAATATTAACCTCGAATTTATACATTGGATTTCACTTACTAAGTGCTGCACAAATTCATAGCCCACATGAATGCCCACTTACCGAAGTTTGCGAAATTCATGTGATGATCCCTTAATGTTGCCTTTCTCATGCCAAGAGACATCCTCGCTTGCCTCTTTCGAATAAGGAAGCACGTCGTTGACGACACTTTTGTCAATAACACCGGCAACCATAGTACTTCAATAAAATCCGATCCCTGCAAGATTATTATTGTTCATTTAAGAACATGTGCTGGTCGAATTCGAAACCGTTTTACATAAGCACTTAAAAATAGATGAAATTATGGGAAAGTTCCTATACAACTAAGACTAAGAAAACAAAATGAGGGTATCACGTTGCTGCGACTCTCTTTTATAGACCCTCCTTTGACCTATCTATCTTTGCACTAACCTCTGCCCACATTGTTCAAGTAGTGTTTCCCAGCGTATCAACAATTTTCAGCGCATATGTGCCCCTCATAAACATGCAAATAGCTAAGTAACAGGCGTAGTCTAGCCGACAATAACGTTGGAAATAAGAAATAAATTGAGGTGAAAGAGGATGAAAATATAATACTAAGTTATAAACAGAGATAAACAAGTTAACTTCAATGTGATCTTTTGCAAATTACTTATCACTTATTATAATATTAAACACGCAGACAAAACTAATAAATAACTATGTGCGTAAAATTGTACTACAATCATTCAATTCTACAGAGCACTACAGTTGGGCCAGAAATGCAAAAATGGGATATATGTTGAAAATGATCATCGTTCATGACTATATCAGATCTCATTCGCTTAGCACTGAACGGTTGAAATAGTTGCAAACGTTAAAAAAACCTACGCGATCGATTGCGGTCTTCCCCTGTTCAACAATAAGCACACATTTATGTATGTATCATCAGTAAAAGTTTCCGATCTACTTGTGGGATCATTTTGAAAACAATATGCACAGCAACAGAGTGCATACTTTTAATGCACAAAGTACCACAAAATTATAAATAAATTCTAAAAAATGATCAAAATGCTAAACAATTTCTTCATCAACATTACGATCAGACATTCATATGAAATATTTCGTTTTGATTCGAATTGAGGAAAGTTGTTTATGACCATTTTTGATTGCACTCTTTAATTTGTGCAGTTGAAAACAATTTTCAAAATAGGTATTCATAAACGTAAAAATAAACGATTTGCATATGTCGTTATGAACGCCTCTCGAATGACGGGTGTATTTTTACTGCATAACCTCGTTTACACAATATACTCTCGTCAAATGAGCAACTACTACACTTTATGTCAGTTACAATGAAACAAAAATAAACCACAGAAGTATTGATACACCTGCTGCTGCTTTGAGCTTCAATGACTTAAAAAAGAAACAAGGATAGGTTCTCGTGGTTGCTTTATTGACAGCAGCTGCACAGACTTAATATTCAATACTATCAAAAATATTCTACAGAAAATTTTCGAAATATTATCTTTAGAAATGTGTACCGAATTTCGACTTTTGCTATCGTTTTCAATAATAGCCAGTAAGCTAGGGAAAATGAATTACTGCAAATTATTTTCTCATATGTAATTCTTTTCGAGGAAATCAATCAGACTTCATTACAGGACTTTTTCGATATGAAGCCCATCCATACCGTTCTTTAAATAACGATTTTATACAGAGGAAAGAGAATGAGTGAAACAGGAAAGTATTCAAACATTGCTTGAGTTCAGCTGATGAAATGAAAAATCTCAACACAGCGACTTAGGCAAGAATAATTACTTCAGATGGTAAAAATTTTCTGCCGCCATAGTCACTGATGGTGACAGCAGCACTGAAATAAATTGCTCATAAATATTCTGCAAGTTATTCAGTGCAAACTTAAAGGCGGAAATAATTCGTTAGGCCTTCATTCATCACTAATGAAATATAGTAATATAACTGATACTACAATATCGTTAGAATGTGATATCCAAAATTCAATCAATGGGAAAATCGATAAATTTGACAATGGTTTCACCGTAAGGAAACCTAAGGATGCCAGACGAAATGAAATGAAAAAGTTCAAGAAACATGATGC
Organism: Baylisascaris schroederi; assembly: GCA_006503575.1. Taxonomy (NCBI): domain Eukaryota; kingdom Metazoa; phylum Nematoda; class Chromadorea; order Rhabditida; family Ascarididae; genus Baylisascaris; species Baylisascaris schroederi. The sequence continues at coordinate 773,068 of QEWY01002081.1, forward strand.
AATCGCTAGTTCTCTTGCATCGTCCCATAGATTTGTAACAGACATCTGCAAAATGACCTCGACAATAGAAGTGCACGAACTGAGAAATCACTCATAGTTTTTTTGCCAAAGTTTTTGAGTGGCACTGAGACGGTTCGAAAGAGAAATTCGATTTTGTGAATCGAGAAAATACACAAATAAAACTGAACAATATAACTGCATATAAAATATATTTTGGTGGATAGGGCATCTCAAAGCATAAAAATTACAAAGTAATTTATAGTAGTAACTTCTATCGTGAAGCGATTTCCTCATTACAGTGCTCAAAGTATCCACAATATTCAACAATATTTCCTGAATTTCCTAGAAAAGAGGTATAATTCAGTAAATACCATTTTATTGATACCCGCATGCGCTCATGAAAGTATTACAGTGAAAAATGAATTGAAGAAATGAAAAGCCCTTGATTTCTTATGTTAGCGGGGTATATGGATGAGCAATAGAAGCAGTAACTATCTCACATCAAAGAGGAGTACATTACGTGAGGAATTCGTATTGAATTTTCGTGTTAAACGATGCACGTTCATTGCTCACCCTAATAAACATTAAGCAGTTTGTTTCTTTTAATGCTAATATTGTCATGCCTCAGAGTTACCGCTGCACCTTTCTATTTTCCGCATGCTTAATGATGCGTTAGCCAATCTTTTCTGAATTATTCGTGACATAATTGTGACTTTATTCATCAATCGTATCTTATCATGCCTCATTTTTCTGATTCAATCTATTGAACACGATGTGTATCCTCCCCTCCTCTCCGACTTTATATATCATAAACATTTCTTTTTCATTTCTCTGAATGCCAAAAACTTATTCGCTATTCTTTGTTCTGTTTTTTCTTGCTTTTTTAATATAAATATTCATAATTGATGTGCACATGTATTTGTGCATAAACATTTATTATGACTTATTGATGTATATCTTTACTGACAGATGCAGTTTACTTGACTCATATGGATAAGGACGATTCAATTCAATTCAATTTTCGCTTAAATTTCCACTTTCTAGGTATAAAAAAAACAAAACGTCAAAATTAGCAGAAACACTATCCATCATTATTCTGGTCATTGTATCAACGTCGAATATGCTACCAAAGATTATACCCCTATTGAATAAACGGATGGATGCGCGACGCCTAAAGAATGAAAAAATTCAACAACCGTTCTCCATCAAAGCTGCTTATTGTTGTCCATGCATCGAAAATGATTTTCAACGTAAGGTCGTCACTCAAACCGCCTCTTTTGCTACATCTCAAAGCTTTGAATGATAGCTGTCTCAGAAAGGCGTTTTTAAACGCTTTGTGCAGAGAGTTTATATCGTACTGCGCTATACCGTAGAATTTCATGGGGTAATTAGGGCTGACGGTGAATTTATTATAGGACCTGCTGTCCTCATTGAGTTCTCTCTCCCCTGCATACCTTTCCAACCTACTCCGTCACCGTCAACAACCCTAATAAACCTATGAAAACTGACCCTTTTCATAAATACAAAGAAAGAATGAAATGAACCATGAGAATGAACTGATGAGCCATGTGCAAAGAGCGCTTTAAAAAAAGAAAAAGAAAAGAAGAAACAAAACTTATTCCCTTTAGAAGAGAACAGAAGAAAGCAGTATTGCATCAAAAGTTATTGAATTAAGTGACATTACAAAACGTCTAGAAAACCTGTTCCAGCTGTATAGGTATTCAAGGAGAGAAAAATGAACAACTTAATAGCCACTTTTTAAGAAGCATTTAAAAACCGTTCTATCATGTGACGCAGTTATTCAACAATTTCAGTGCACACAAAAATATTGTACGTCATCTATTAATTCACAGCATTATATACGCAAATAAATCGGGTTCCTTTTATTGAAAATTGACAGACTCAAAGATAGTGACAGGTGAAAATTTTTGATGGCTAGCCATACTTTCATAAATTGCTGCATTTTTTCTCGCAAATGGGATCGTTTCATCGTTTTTGCGGCCACCAAAAGGTGAAGGCGAAAAAAAAAAGACGTGATATGCAGTCGGCACCTTCTGAACAAAAAACCTACAACGGAGCATTGCCAAAAGAGTTGATTTAAAAGAACAGAATTTGTCAAAAGCAACATAAGTGTGATTATTCTCCAAAGTATGTGCAAGAAGGTTGATGAAAAAGATACAGTTCAGAAATTTTTACCGCCGAACTTTCGAGACATCAACCCTAATCGATCATAGATTGCTTTTAATAAGGATGGGAAAAGTTACAAGCATCACTTGCGATATTACGTGCAATGTTCGATAAGCGTTGCACCAAAGGCGATCATTTCAATCTTGATTTTCGATGGGTGAAAACTCAACAATCTACGACGAATTTAGCATCGTAACGGTTAAAAGACGAAAAACAAATGTTTATAAATTCATTGTAATACTCCGCCTTTAGAGGAATTTTCTGCGATGTATACAGATTGATTCTATGAGAAGTGATTTTAAACATCCACCAAATTCATATGCTCAATTGAATAATAAGAACAATGAGCGAGAATGAATTTGGAGAAAACCTATTATCAAATATTTCTTCATATGTAAATTTCTTATAATACATGAATCATAGAGGTTTCTCAGGAATCATTTTGAAGAAAACTTGTTCGAACTGAAACATCAAACATCGAGTGTAAAAATATGTTAGAGAGGATGAAAGCGATGAGTGAGTGCACACAGTGGTGGATCGACATCCGAATACACATTAGCGAACGATGTATGATGAGTGCACTCTCGGCTGGCCGCACCCAGAAACATATAAACAACCCCATTAGCGCCGAATCGCAACAATCCCACCTGCCAATAGCAAAGATCGAAAACAAAACAATGTGCACCTAATCATTTATCAAATATTTTCAGCATTAACGTAGAACATTTGGCTAACCAGAAGCAATTTTCAAATCTACTGCATTTATTTCCTTGGAAATACACGTTCCATGTCCGGGTCTAATTACTTCTACACGTCTTTTGACAATTTTCCTATGAACAGAAATATATCCTTATTCGCATTACTTGTAACAGCGCAAAATTGCAACCTTTTTATTGCAAGATAGAGAAAAAATATTGCTCCCAACAATGGACTCAGTAGTGGGTATTTGTTATTGCCTGCTGGAGGCGGAGTATCATAACGCTCCGAAAAGGGATAATTTCAACAGTCATTCTTCCGAGAAATACCGCAACTACGAGCATATACCACAGCACATCTCCGTGACAGTCTTAAGCCGCCTTGTTGGATGCGCCATATTTCGATTGTTTAAGCGTTTCCGCACACGATCAACGCAGGCAGAATGTTTTGAAGTGAAACAGCACTGAGGGAGCCGGTTTGGAATATAAAGAGTATACTGAAAATGGCCACGAAAACAAGGAACCAAAAAATGGCACACAAAAAATATACCGGAAATGATGAAAGTTTTCGGGTGGTTTCAGCTAATGACCGACAGGAAATTAGCGACAATTATTTGGCAAGAGTTCCGGTTTAGAGTGCTCCACTTCCTCTTGCTATATAGTGTATTCGTCAGTAGATGCAAAAAAAAAACAGCTACTTAGAAGTCAAGGCGTGCAAAAAATTGTCACACACCTTGAAGGATTCTATCAACAGATTGCCTTCAAATTTATCGCGAAAACATGCCTACTTTATCTCTTCTTACCTTCTGCTCCAGCAATTCACTATTCTTAATGAGTGCTAAATTTCTGATAGAAAAAGAAAAATTTTCAATCAGCTAAACAGCTTTAGAAAAATCCATTTTTTCCATGCTTTTTGATGCTAATCTCTTACAACATCATCACATATTTCGTTTAATCCTTAAACACATAGAAACGAATAAAAAAGATAGGCAAATGAATGCTTTCAGAAGGCAGAAGACATTATCAAATGCAACAGAAACGAAGGAAGCCAATTTCCATTACTTTAAAAAGAGGCATCCTAAACGCTTGACTATATAATCCATCATTGAGAGAAATCACTTTTGAGCATTGATGTAATTATAGAAGCAAATTTTACTTTTCTTGAGTTAATACCCGATACAATCGAAAATCGACCTATTTAACACCCTTCATCAAATAACCTTATGAAATCTCGAAAACAGAATATTCATTAGTACGCATTAGTAAATCAGTGCATTCATCAGGAATTTTTCTATTGCGAGACGATGCTAATATTCGAAGTGTTCACCGCACTTGCTTGCTTTCCACATTACTAATTTTAGATTCTCTAGTGTAATAACGACTAATGCTTATGACTGGTTCATTATCTCCTCTATGCGCGGTATTGACTGGCTGATTTTGATTTGGTGTCTATCGTTAACGTTTGAAAAATTTCCGAAGAAATTTAATGATTATTCAATCATTTAAAATCAAGCAGTGCATTAGGATGTACTAACGTAGCTGGAGTGATGAAACTGTCTTTTTAAACACCATTTTGCATAAGAGGTTGATGTGGAAAAAGAGCATGAAATGATGTTCGGGTCGAGTATGTCATATTCTTCCAGTTGCCTTCAATATTTGGAGCAGATGATTTCTAAAAAGCTCACGAAAGCAAGCAGTCTCATTTTACAATACAGGGTATTACGCTGAAGGTAAGTGATTCATGAAAATTTTTTTTTGAAAAAACAAAAAAAAAAGCAGAAAAAAAGTTCAGACGACTGCGAAGTTACGTTAGAAATTCGGCAGCTGTTGAACATAGACAATTGATTCCTTGCTGGTTTTTGCTCAGCACAATGAGCTATTTACAGCGATGATGATAATTTTATAATAGTGCGGCTTCCTCGTTAAATACTTTGTAGGCTTTAAAAAGAAATTGGTAATATTTCGTGAAAGCTGAGCAATTCTTTACGAAATTCTTCATAATTTTTTCTTACTTGCTCAAATATTTCGATATGCGCTAACTTTATAGTAACATGCTTTAACTGTTACTTCTTAAAATTTAAAGTAACTCGGCAGCTACTATATACAAGACGCTTGCGTATGTATAATTTTTGCTGAGTAATTGCAGCTGCTTTTTGTTGCTTCTTCAGATAGTCTTAAAAGCCGTTTTAGTGGAAAAATTATGTGACACCACCGCAATATTTGAACTTACGCTCTTTTCTGTGTACAACTAAGGGCAAACAGCTAAGGGCGATTTTCGTTCGCTGCTTCTTCGATTCATTCATCAATCACCGTAACGCGCTCTGCCCGTCTTTCAACAACTTTGGCTGCACTCACTCTACACCATAGATCAACTTCAAGTATGTGAACTTTTGCGTGCGCTACAGCTATCTCTCCTATGATCAAGAGTGAAGCGATCCAAAAGTGTGAATTTAATCAGCATTTTATTGTTGAAACTATGAGCATTTTTATACTTATTATGCCACTTTCATTTGGAGATGTTTTATGTTTTAGGTTTTATTCTGTTCATTACAGGTAGGAAAATTTTACCTGTTCGGTGTGAGTGTTATGTCCGTGCTAAGCTGTTGCTGAACAGGTGAATGAAAACGAATTTTGAAGTTGAGAGTATTTGTTTTGAGGCATGAACTTCACCGCTTGTTGTCCGCTCTCTTTGAAACGTCATAGCCAATATGCGTTCATGTTTTGCTTTCATGTTCGTGTTTTGACCATTTTGTCATTTGACACTGATATCACATCTTGATTACCATTCACTTACACTCACAATATGCATCTTGCAGTAAAGCGAAGCGATGGAAAAGTGGTGCAGACTTTGACTACTCTTCAATTTGTTATCTATTACCTGAACTTTGGTCACAAAGAATAGTGCTATAATGGAAGGGTGAAAAATAGATGGAATTCTTAGAGAAATATTCAATACTTTCGCTCCAAAATGCACATATCGCTTAACATGCCCAGAGCTGCCGAATGAAGAAGGCTTTTAACTGTGAAAAGAAAGAGGTACACGGCATCCTCTAGGCGTGACGAATAAGAAGAAAACCTGTTAAAAATGATTAGTAGAGTGTCCAAAAATTCCATTAAAAGTGTCATACGAATTTTTTTCGACTAAAGTAAGCGGAAGCAACTCAGCGCTTACCTCGGTTTCTTCACATGTTGAATGGGCATGTGGTTATGTTATGTAAGGTTAATCGTTCACGCTCATCCACCCATTGCTTGCAGCGCTTGCATTTTAGACGGACCGGAATCCAGGTGACTACAGCTAGACAAGTAAGCCAAGAGTAAGCAGTGTTCCTGCAAAACTTCTATCATTTTACAAAAATTCTAAATGTCCTACGATATTTCAAAGCCTTAATGCCCTTTTTTATTTTAGTTTGTGCGAAAGTTGAGTTGTGTTTTATAAATCTTATCAGTTCTAATTTGCAGTGGTTGGCAATAACGCAGTGTACCGAGCAATTGCAAGGAACGAACCCTCTATATTCAAGCGCCGAAATATTCAACAATTATTTTGTAATCTTACGCAATTAATGATTAGGAGGATATGCTATTTTCAATTTGTAACCAGAACTGTAAAGATCCTATAATACAAAGCAATAAGCTGTAAGGAATCACGGTCTGTATTCAGCAGCGGCCGAGATTTCTCTATATTGGTGTAATTGCAAGTTATGTAATTACGCATTCAGCGAAAAAAAAAAACCCCCTCCATTTTGCACAGGAGACTCGATTATTTTCGCACATCTTTTGAAAGTTATCTCGTTTGATTCGTTCCGGATTTTATTGAATGCCTTAAAAAATACTATCGAGAACTTTCGTTTGCATGTTATGCCTTGTATCGTTTGTGTTAGAATTTCGCTTGAAATTGTAATTTAAAACGATTGCAAACTCTGTGCATTTTTCAGTTTGTAGGAGAAGGTGGCAAAAAAATGAGTATCACAACCAATAAATCTTTGGGTTCATTTTTTCTTGATCTAAATACATCTTTGCATTAATTTTTGGATACCCTGCTGCAGCATTAGAGAACCGCTCCTTGTAATATAGTGTCGTACTCTACCTATGCTCTGTAGTGAATGTCACCTCTATTATTATGATTTCACCACTTATGATTGTATTAATATATTAGGCATCGCAACGAGAAATCCATTTCTAATAGAATACTTGCTTGATACCACTAAACAGAACGAAAAACTTGAACAGATGACCTTTCTGTCTTTGGGAATTGAGCTATAATGGGAAAGCCACTTCGAACGCCTTCATAGACTGTCCATAGAAAAACGCATTTAAGATGAAGACAAGTTGTAACTGCAAAATCGCCCTCCTTTCCTGGAAACCTTGCAAAAATGCAAAAGTTTATACCAGTGGAGACTCCCCTCGAAAGTCGGAGAAGACAGAACGTGCCGGTCATCTATCAAAGAAAATAAGCACAGAGGCACTATGAACATTCATCTTACAAATACATCAGAAATACAAAAACAGCCTCGGAAACTGTGTTGCATTATGAATCATTTGTGTTTAGGCAAAACCCACAGATATGCGGACGAACGTTGTAAGTGGAGGTGTTGGAAGTTGTTGCAAAATTTGTTGAAAAGCAGCATAAAAAGTAAACCTGTGTAAATTTTCCTGTTATAAACTTAAAGTTATGAACTTGATTCGTTGCTATAACATTGTACACGGCTTTTCCGATGTTCCCATCCCGGGAATATTTCAATTTATACTTTCCCGCAGTCGACGCGAGCTAAGCTTGGAACTCACTCCATCCGGATATCGTTAACGCATTCACACCTTTATTTTTCAAATTGTGGCTGAGTCATCTCGATGTAAGTACGCTCTACTGCTACTCTCACCTACTGAATTCGTATTTTATACGTTCTTCTACTTCAAAGTTTTGAAATGAATAGATAAACAAGTAAACAAATAAATAATTAATTAAGTAATTAAAAAGTGCGCTCCCATAAGATAAAATAGATTTTTGAATAGAGAAGGAGAACGTGAAATAGCAATCAGCTCTTCAGATGTTAACATATGTTAAGAATTAGCAGGCACACTTACTCGAACATTATGAATGATTCCTTAAAAAATAATCAGTTTACAAACAAACCTACCCTCGAATAATTTCGTAGAGCAAATGGCGAGCAATAGTGTAGATATTAGAGCTATGCCTCTATCACATAGAATAGATGCTTTTCCGAGCGATATGGGCAAAGAGCAATTGACTTCGATCCTAATCAGGACAATTCGCGATCAAATGCAGAGTTTAAAATCTATTCATAGTTTCACTTAACAGCTGGTGTAATGTTTTCATAAATTCCGCTGTGACGTCAAGAGGATTCAACCAGCCGCTGTTCTTTTTAATCAATTCCTCTTTCGATTAAACAAATAATAAACAATTGCGCATTGAATCAAAGATTATTTCAATCAAAAACATTCGCTTTCAATTCGCCATATTTTAACATTGACTACCATAAGAAGGGAACTTAAAAGATTCAACGAAATTCAACTATACATTTGTCATTTGAGTGCAAAACAACCTTTGCAAATTATAAAAAAAAAAAAAATCATCGATTAAATAATAAAATCTTTTTCCTTAGTGATTTGATTTTAAAACATCACCAAAGCTAAATGATAGTTCATCTAATTGTTTGAATTTTTATCAATAGACGAATAATTCCTTATTACAACTTGCAATCTGAGAAGCGATTCCTTAAGCAAATACGTTTTCAATCATTCGAGCTTAATATATACCTAAAAAGAGTCATTCCACTTATAAAAAAACCATAAATCATTTGTATCAATTCAAAGCAAAAAAAAAGCGAAAAAGTTGGAAAAGAATGATTAGAAATGATATTGCTGAACAAAATAAATGAGAAATAAGCTATTGAGATGCACTAAATGTGGCACTCATTAACATTCATTATCATCCACGAAATAGTCAATACAAACCACCACTCCATCACTATCCATTGGAACACACTGAAACAATTTTATTAGTAAAGTGAAAAACGATTATAGTATAGGAACACTACAACGTTCATAATTTTAGAAATATTTACGTCATTTTATCTGCAGAGTTTTACAAAAATCTTTGCATTACGCAAATTTGATCAACTATTTCTCTTTCAACTATCGATTTATAGCAACATAAAAAAATTCCATTGGGGTTGTGAAATTTTGAAAAAAGTCGTATTAAATTATTTTGGTTAATTTGCAATATAAAGCAGAATAATGCTTCAATCAGCTTTTGTTTTGTAAATTTGAATTCCACTCATTGTGAAGCACTATTGTGCAACCATCATAAAGCGTCCAAACGCTACTAAGAATCTATTCAACCGATCGGCTAATGTTCCTTTACATTTATATTTATATATTTTCGCTCATTTCTGTTTTATTTTACTCGTAAGAGAACTCATTTCTAAGCATCTTCGCCACGTAGGTAAAACAATGGAATAGATAATACAGCATTTCTCGACAAGCATAACGGATTTCTCGACGATTATAGATTTCGTGTATTGATTACATCGCAGTTTAGAAACTTCGCTCGCTATAGAGTTCTATCGAAAAATTTTTCTTACATTGTTTTTTTTTTGAAAAATCATTTCGCATTCATTTTCATTGAAGTTTTTCTGGAAAAATCCACGTGATTCAGGAAATGCATGCTATAGATGTAGAAATTGCGTCAGCGAAAAAAAAATAAATAAAACACATATAGATAGTGATTATTGAAGGTGTCGAATGAACCTACTTATTTAAAAAAATAAGAAATACAACTTCTTTATGTTATATAAAGTTGAATCGAACAAACTTATAAGAGAAAGGGTTCTTAGTTATTGTGAAAAATGAAGAGCGGTGAACTATGCCGAAGTGTTTGCTTTGATATATCTTTAGGAAAGTGCTAATCGTTTCATATGTAGTAATTTTCTTCAATAATTAAAAAGTTTTATTTCATTGCTATTTCTATGAGAAAAAATTCCTTTCAAAAAAATTTTCACTGAAACATCTTCAATATTTTATTGGACACATTTGGTTTTTATGAATGCAGTTTGAATTTGATTCGAACAGACATATTTTTACAAATTGATATTTATGAATCTTAGGCTTGGAAGAGATCGATATCAGTCAATCCCGCCTATATATGCTTCTACCACCATATTAGTTAATGAATGGGAAATGATAACGTTGAAGTGTAAGCTTTGGAAGTGAATCCATTGAGATGCAAACTTGGGAATAGTTACGCACAAAAACGGCAGTGATAAGTTTATCACCACTCATCAGCTTATCGATTGTTAAGTTGTTGGTTGTAGCATTAAGGTGCACAATTAGTCCAACATCTGAGAGTGTGCTGCATGTTTCAAGAGGTAATTTGCATGTAGTTCTATGGTTGGTTGATGCAGTTGTCGAATCGAAGACAGCATTGAATTTACTCAACGCATCTATTGCTGCTGCATTCGTTTTTCGTTGACTATGCGCACAATATTCGTAAGCACACAAAAGCATTTCTCCTGCTTCGTTTATCAGGTTTATCAATGATTTTTCTGTACGGCAGTGAGAAAGATATCAGCTCAAGAAAAAAATCATAAGCTCAGTGATCGGTGTAAGGGCAGCTCCCCTTGGCTCGTCTAATCGTCCAGGTCTCTTTGGGGATCCACACCTTCTGTCGAGATGCGGTCGACTAAACTGCCAGACGGCAAGGGTATAAGGGTGAACAGTTTATCACACTTATACAATAAACTGACAAGCAAGAAGGGACACTTGGATAGCTCGAATTGCCAGCACGATCGCGCAGTTGAACTTCACGCAGCCGCCGGTCACCTCGCGCACTCCAGTGGTCAAACGTAGGCCCACTCGACCTTAAGACCATTCTAGAAGCTGGAATGAACACAACAACACATCATCCCATTTTAAATCTTCTTGATTCTGCCTCAGACTAGCCTCACGACACATGCTGGATAGTCGTTTGATCTGCCTGTATGCTCTTGATTTTCCTTGATTTACCTTAGAAGACGCACTACTCCTACGTGATCTATAGTCGACTGATCTACCTTACATGGGAATGAAAAAAAAAATGCTTGAAACGATGCTAATAAATATGACATTTCGCTCGTCTCCTTGTGCAAAAATGAAACTTTATGAGTCGGAAAATTCTAAAATAAAACAAACAATGCTTGTTTAATGAAGACACGCTGAATGCTTTAGGTGCAAATGCCTTGGTCAGTACTTAATGATACCAATGGTAAACGAAAAAGCATTAAAACGCCACAGTTCACAACTGCGAAGAAAAACGAGAAATATGCTTAAACGCATCAGCATAAACCGCATTAAGCCAATTAACGCTTCTATAGGAAAATAAAAAATATTTGAAGAAATTTTTTAATTTCCCATCTCAATAATACCAACGGATGGTCCTTATTAGTTCTTGAAAAACATTGTTTTTCCGCTCTTCTAATTATCCTTTGATGCGGAAAATTTCAGATTGAAAAAGACGACTGTCAATAGTATGACTGAGTTTTAGTTGCTGAATATCCATGATATATTGCCCTTCTCTATATCTCCTTCCCCTAATATCAACCGAAGATAAAGACGAACTTTTCTTACTATCAAAATGAATTACTAGTTTTTTAGAATAGCTTTTAATGGTAAACTTCAAAAGTTCGTTGAAGCATACTGGACATTATCGGAAGACCTGTTATTATTCTAGCATATCATTACTTACTGTGAGCCATGTTCGCAATACTATACTCTTTTATGGTTTCCATGGTTTCTATTACCGCAATGTTGAAGAATGTCAAGAAACGCTTAGGGTTCATATCACTGTCGTTCATATCAGTCTAATTACACTACCAGGTTAAGAAATTTTAACCTGAAATCATTGGAATATCGCTTGATTAAGCTTGATTTGATTCTTTGTTATAAGATTGTACATAGCTTTCCGATTTTCCCCTCTCCGGAATATTTCAATCTGCCTTACCCGTAGTCAATGTGGCCATCCATCTCAGCTCGCCGAAAGATATCCTGGCACAAGCAGTGCTTTGCATATCTGCCAGTTTCATCTTGCACAAGTCTGAAATCTACTACCGTCGAACTTCGTTAAAGCACCCACTCGTTCGCCTTTTAAAGTCATTTCGATCTTCACACTATTCCTGTCTTAGTCTATTAAATGCCTATTCGTCCGGATTGTTGCGTTTTACGGACGCTTTGCTTTTTTTCTCCTTTTTCTGTTCTTTTCCACCATTTTCTTCATTGACTTTTTTCATCTTGCTCGTGTTCTCACGCACCATTGCATGTTTTTGCATATCGACACGTTGCAATAAATAAAAAGTTTCTCAATTTCTTCGAGATATAACGTTGAATTTTTTTTTGTGTGTGAACCGTTACATTTTACTCTGAATCGAGTCTCTAGAAAGTGCTCTGTAATGAAATCGTTTGGAATGATCGAGTGCCTGTAAAAATTTCTCTACAAGGAAAATTTTCTTCACGATGTTGAAAACTTCCACCTTCCTAAGAAGTAAGCCAAGTCCATACTCCAACCAATGATTAATTTATCACATTTTTTAGATAATTTTTTTGCTTATGCAATGCATTCGGAGTTAGTTTTTCTCTACCAGTTCTGCTTTTCTACCAATGGTTATGAAAATGCCTAAAAAAACTCGCTTTTGAAAGTTCATTTTCTTATGTGGACCAGTAGAAACGTTTACCTAATCACCTCAGACTTTAAAAGTAATCATTTTGCCTGAGTCGGCATGAAACATTTCCTAAGAATCAATTTTTCAACAAAATTAAATAATTCACAAAAAATTGCCACTTTTTTTAAAGCGATGAAGAAGAGATTCTTCAAAACCTTTTCCCAAAAATTTTCTCTGGTCCAGATGCACCGGAATAAAACAAATTGTAAATGCATAGTCTATGTCAAAGTTTATTCTATAAAAAATGTGCTTCACTGACAATGAAATGATAACAAAGTTTCTGTGAATTCACAAGAAACATAAAAGTCTTAACAATATGAGAACAACTTTCCGGATACGAAATAACTGTTCTTAGCGATGAATCGTTTTAATGAATTTCCGCTCGGTTCATAATTTACTTAGTAAATTTTCAACAAAATTTTCGTTGAAAAAAAATTATAAGCTTCAATTAGGTACCTGATTCTTTGGTAAACGGTGACTTAAGTTTCGTTCACATCTCATTAGTAGCCATTGCCTCGTGACGAGTTACGTTCAGTAGCATTTTGTTCGGAGGCGCTCCAGATTCTGGAGTCCCACATATGCCCATACTACTATCTACTTTCTTCTCCAAGAAAGAAGTGCCAGAAGTTTGGGAACATTCGAAAACCGTTCAAAGGCTTCCCAATGTGGTCGACGTTTCCGATTAAAGGGTCCATGAAAAATGCGGGAGGGGTAAAGGAGAAATGGCCCCGCATAGAACTCCGAATTTCATGTTCTCATGTGTTTGCGCTGACGTCGTACACTGAAGAAGCTGCCCAGAAGCCCGAATTCGGGTGCCCCGGAAATTCGGAGGCCTCAGAATTTCTGGAATCTCTGAAAGCCACCAAGGGCCCCGGAGACCGTTCGGAGACCTCTGAAAATTGGGGTCCCAAATGCGTGAGCTATTGTTGGTCTTCGATAGAATTTCGCTTGCAAGCGAAATTCTATCGAAGACTTCATTAACTCAAGAGTCTTCGGAAATCGTTCTTACACTCTCCAATTATAGGTTCCCGAAGTCTGAGGCTTCAAATGTCATTCAAGGGTCCTCAAAGTTGAGGGCCTGAAATGTCAAAACATAGGTGCTGAATGAGTTTCGTTTAGAGGACGCAAAAAGTTTGGCAGCACTCGAATTTGGAGGGAATCTAAAAATCATTCGGACGCTACAGACTTTGATGGGAGGCCAAACTTCGGAGGCTCCTGAGAACCGTTCAGAATCCTAAATGTCAGCTAGATTTCGTCCTACAAAGAATGTCGTTCGAGAGCCTCAGAAGTTCGGCGGCCACAAATTTCGAAGCCTTGAGAATGGTTTTGGATACCTGCGGCTTCGGATGTTCACGAATTCCAAAGAGCTTTGGAAAACGTCCCGCGATCTCCAAAATTCAGACAGTCGCGAAGTTCCGAATTTGAAAAAGCAAAAATAGTGGACAACATTGAAAAATTTATTTCTCTGCAAGTGATATCTGAATGGGTGATTATCTGCTTTATATGCACATTAGTAATGATTTAACTAAGGCAATTCATAGTGACAACTTGAAGCACCCAAATAAACCGGAATTTTATAGGTGGGTCCTTGATGAGAACTCAGCTTTTATTCGCCACTCAACAACGATGATCATCTCGCATTGTATTCGGGATATTTTCGAGTTTTTTTTTTTTTTTTGTAAATTTTGGAAGAAAATCCGATATTGCTAAGAAAACGGATTGTTTTTTTAAATCAACGTCGAAATTCAACTAATTACTTCATATTTCGTTGCCGATGAAAATTAACTGTTGAAGGAAATTATATAGTTGAAAAATAATTGAAATATTACTGCCAGCATAAGTGTTTTCAACTTCAAAAAAATTTTTTTGTGTTTTCGAAATGATGAAGTTTTTAGAGGTTTAATGATATAGCCGAAAATTTTGAGACGTTTGTGTCCGATGCAAGCAAGTAGTTTTTTTAAAGGCGAATAAACGTCTCATGAACTTTCAATTGGAAGTCTGGGAAGTCAGGCATAATTTTCGAGGCTAAGGTGAAGGAAATAAGCGGAAATTTCAAAGTTCAAGTGAATACAACAAGTGGAATTTTGAAATTTAACATCAATGGAAGCGATCAGAAAAGACGACAGAAATAAAGATTCTAACAGTTGGATTAAATGCCTTGTTAGCTCAATAATATATCTGATAATGAATAGATCAATTAAATAATCTTCATGGAGTGAGGCACTCTCCAAAATTGAAACCAATCTTTTCGGGCAAAAGTGTCTAAAAATGTGTATTTGTAAAACAGTTTCGGGACATAAAATATGTGTCGCAAAAATATAAAAAATTTTCGAATCTAAGAGGTATTTTGGTAGGAAATTATTTGTGAATGTGCCTAAAAAATATAAAAGTAGCTCTTGACAAAGGCATTAAAAGAAAACACTGTTTCCTCAATCATGAAACATTGTTTTCAGGCCACCTACCAGAAAAATGATGTTCCTACTTTCTCAGAGATGCCAATAACAAGAATACATTCTCGCCACTGATGAACCATCAAAAATTTTGCGACCGATATTCTCTAAGGCTATTTTCAAAAGTTTCGTTCTCAATTGCTTCACTTGTTACATCCATAAAACTAAGCGTAAACTGCCCCAATCTCTTCCTCCCCTCCCCCCCACCCCCTCCCCTTCTCCGCCACCCTCCTATCTCTCCAATACCATTTCCGAAAATTCATTTTTTTTTATATCCAATGTATACAGATCACAAAATTAAGGTACATTAGGCGCTATGCGACGATGATGTTGGCATCATTGAATTGTGAAGTCGCATGTCACACATATTGAATCGGTATGGGTGACAGCGCGCTGTCACGTTTGTCGATTCCCGAATTCGTCGCGAAGTGCGCAACGCGGTATGTGGAGTTACCGTGATGCCGTTTTATGCGCTCATCGCTGAAAGTGTGCGAGCAATATGCACGTGCTTATACGCAAATTGCTATTGAAATAATCCAACTTGAACAGCATAATGCTGCAATTTGTTTAGAATTCAAACCTGATTTTAGTGTATCACTTCGATGATTACATTGAATCGGCGTGTTGAGTGATTTTATTGATTTGTTCGTGTTTGTTGCGGAATGGCAATGTGCACTCGCTTGTGTGGCGCTCGTTGTGTCTGTGTTATACTGTTGATGGTGACGTTGTGTTTGCATTTCACATCATCGAATCGTTCACTTCTTAAAGGTTCATTCTTTTACATCGCTTTCGATTATTGCCCTTATATCTCCTCTTATTTTTTATATCTGCAATATTTTGGGCATTTGTTCTTTGTGTATGAGGGAATTCATAGCTCATGGGCTACGAAATAAGGTAGTTCATAGTTCAAGGTCCACGACTATGCAAACGGGAAATCCGATGTACAGCGACAACAAAAACAATTCGTAGCGATTCTATCACCCGAGTCGGGGATCCGTTAACCTTTAACCGGCTAAGTTGGTGATCCGTGGCCCCTGTCACACAACTATCAAGTCAGTGCTTATGAAGCGCTAAAATGCCAGATGCACACTTGTCAGCGCGGCAATGCAACAAGTTAATGTACTGCTAACACCGCATTAGAGCTTTAAAATGTGCAAAAAGAGCATCTGCATGCATAAGACTGTTGAAAAAGGGCCACAGATTGCACTCCTGTGTCTAAGCCACTCTTTCCCCATCCCATATTTTTTGTTGTATATTCGCATGAGTGTATTTGAGCCTGTGCCTTCAATGGCTTTACCAGCGTTCCCATCGTTGTATTGATCTGCACCCCCTGTTGGTTTTATATTTCACGTTGGCACACTCAAATTTATTCATTTCACTTACGTAGAGCTCTTATAACGCCTCAAAAAGTGTTACATATTTCGTGGGTGTGCGTCGATGTCAGTGTTCAATAATTCCATCTCTACTAAAAGGTTTCCCCGGTCTCATTTTTATGTCAATCTTTTTTTTTTCTGGCAGGTAGAAGGTGAAAGTGAATGTTAGAGCACGTTGTAAATTTGGACTGTGTCGTTGTAATATTAGAAAATCCAACTTTTTACTCCTCTTCTGCCATCAAATAGTTCTCCAACTCGACTTAAATTTCCGATGATTAAGGAAACATGCAAATTTCCACAAAAATATCCATGCGATCTGAGACTGAATTAGTAGCACGAAGTTTGAGTCACCCGGTTCCGCCGTTCCATCAAATACTTCAAACTGCAAAGTTTTGGTTGATCGCCAGTTGGACAGTCTACATCATCCAGCGTCAAACGAATTCGTGAAGACATCCCCATAAGCTTTGGGCCACTTGACGACCACTATATCTAGAAGTGAGTAATTTTGTACTTCAAGTTGTGATAGTGATAGCCAATGGTGAAGTTGCCACTACGAATGCAACAGTTTGCACAGCACAATTGCAACTTCCGTATCACAAGGGTTTGGGTGGAGTTCGATGGATGTAGGCATGAGGTGTGTTATCGATTGCGTTGCAGTTGTGCATTGTGCATCGAATCACAAAACATCACTGCATCTACAGCCTAGTTTAATGCTGAAAGGATAGCGCTAACCTCCGTCCAATGTGAAAGCGAAGAGGAGGGTTATGCTTGACCGTTGCATTTGTTGTATTCATAGTGGCGACTTGGCCTCAATTTTAACGATCTCAAGTGCAGCCACGCTTCGTGGCCTAACGTCCTCGTGATCTATGGTTTGTAATTTGCCAGGTGTGATGATATCACGGTCTGTGGGATCTAAAATTGTGGCAGTGAAGTTTTGCTTCCTGATAACTACGCATCTTACATTCACTTTGTCCAAAGTACATCCGGTAAAGTCTCGTCACCTTTTTGTAAATGAAGAATCGACGCAATGGAAACTCGTTTTAGATTTAAGTTAAGTCAGTGTTGATCGGGATCGGGAGCAAGTTATGGGCCGAATTTATCCCTTGACTATAGCGAGATGAGCTAAGCACAATCCTGGATGGGCTATAGCGGGTCTCTAGATTGTTTAATCAACGGCCGTTGGTTTTTTCTTTTCCACCGTTTTTGCTGTAGTTGATTGTTTTTTATTTGGCTGCTGTTTTGTGTGCACTAAATTTGTTGCAGTTAGAAAATTAAAGCTTTTTTTCCAAATTATTGGAAACTCGGAGCCTAAGAAAGAAAGGTTTTTTTTCCTGAAATCGGAAGGGGTTCCTTCACTTTCTTTTTTTTCCCGATCGGAAATTGATTACTCAGTCACTACTGTCGGTAATGGGATTTTCATCGGATCGTCGTCCTACTTGAATGTATAGGTAAAGAATGCCGAAAATGTAATCTTTTGCTGATGGACTTTTCCCACTTTTTCCACTGCTTCTGACTTTATGCACCCAAATATGAACGCGGGTTATGAGGCAATAGCATGTAAAGCATAACGTATATTCGGTCCTGATGAACGTCCACTGTGCATCGTGCTTTGCGAGTAATGGATTATAGAATATGTATGAGGCGGTTTATGCCATTCTATAAAAGGAAGCAATGTAGAACACTCATGAAAAAGTAGGGGAGGGGGGACATTTAAGAATCTTTAAGAGGTTCGTACTTGCGTATGTCATAAAATTTTCACAAATCACATAGGAGAGAACGCGGAGGGGGGCTTTACCTTCAAGGAAAGTTCAGACGGCTAGATTTATGCATTTGTCATAAAACTAATGGGAGCGATGTGTAGCGGAACACCACGCTTGTAATCTTCATAAGTGGTACTAGATCGTTGGTGGTTTGGTTCATTCATCGTGGGAGGCAACATCCTGCATGTTTTGGTTAGTCGCCCTTAATGGTCTTTACTCATGTGAAGCAAATGCCAGTAAATATAACGAACCCAAATTTTGACTATTTCATGACATGTAGATCTGCATATTGTAGAACCCAAATTTCATGACATGAAATATAGATCTGCATATTCAAAACGAATTACAATTATTTGTGCGGTAAAATGAGGAATATTTTGCTTCCGGTGTTTGAGGGCACACAGTTGCTGGTCTTTGTGATGCATCTGCATTCTAGTGAGTGGTTGCTATTTTTTCGAATAACTCGATTTCTATGTGTCATATGGAAGTTTCCATGATTATTAAAATATATCGTAAATGAATTGCGTCCCTTCCAGCTTCCAGAATCTCCATACTTCTCTCCAGTCGAATGGGAGATGGGGGAGGGGTAAATTTTAGATGGTCGTGATCGGCGACTTTAAGGTCCTGCAGCAGCAATAAAGTTTTTTTCTTGTAGCATATGTAGAAGGCCATTGTAGTTTTCTTTTTAAAACTATTAGAGCGCATTCCTTTCATTTAGCGTGTTGAACGTCGCTGCGCTTCTTTTTCTGTCTCTGTTTTCAAGCGTGCTTTTTTATGTTTATAGAAGTGCTTTTCATTTATTTTTCTGTTTTCTCTCCATTCTTTTTAGATTCTTTTTTAGCAATATATATGCATTTCATTTGCAACCAGCGATTATTTCTTGAATTTTTTTATAAAATAGGGAATAGAAAATGTTCAATGGATACGTGCTGTTTGCTTGTTAGGGAAACATTTCGCACAGTTTTACTGTTTCATTAATCTCTTTTCAGCTAAAACCTGTGCTAGAAAGAAGACAAGCGATGTACCCGATTCTCTGAAGTGGGAGGGGTGGGGGAGGGAAGATATTTATAAGCGGGTTTTATCTAAGATGGACAATTTCGGGGAGTTTCACAATGAGCTGCATTGATCTCATTGAGAGTGTTTCGAAAAAAAAATTAAATTTGAGCAGTATTTCTCATATGGAACCAAAATATGGATGACTATGTTATTGTCGAAAATATCTAAATAATAGGCAGAATGTAGAGTGAGGCTTAATCTTAGGTGGGGTGATAAGGATGCGCTTATTGAAATGCCGCGAAGGTAGATTTACAGTGTGCTCATGAATCAGTCAGCCGAGACACATCAATGCTCTCATGCAGGCAGACACGTGAACAAACACGTGTTCGTATCTGTGTCGTTTTTCGCTCGACGGCCGCATAATTTTATACAATCCTCATTTTTTCGTTTCAAAATATTCATGATAGCGATATTTCTCATCGTTTCTGATTTCTATATATATATATAATATATATATATATATATA
Organism: Baylisascaris schroederi; assembly: GCA_006503575.1. NCBI lineage: Eukaryota > Metazoa > Nematoda > Chromadorea > Rhabditida > Ascarididae > Baylisascaris > Baylisascaris schroederi. The sequence goes on from QEWY01002081.1 coordinate 792,762, forward strand.
TATATGTATGTATATATGATATGATGTTATGGTATGATATGATGATATGATATGATACGATATGAAGTTGAGGTGCATACAGTGTTCTCTGTAAACATCATGAAGCATTTATGTCTGGTTGTTATTTAAAGGTGGCTGGCTGTGATAAGAGCTAAGTGATGCAAAGTCTGCGCAAGCTTGTTCGGAAACCTCGTGTTGACGACTGGTCACCATTAGCGAAATTCTACTATGCAGACGAGGCTCTCAATGCGGTCGCCAACGAGCTCGACTCATTTGACGGAAGGCGCGATCCGGAACGCTGTAATCAATTGGTCACTAAACTTCGCCAAGCACAGGATCGTCTCCTGCACATCATCTGTTAGTTTTGGTTGCTGCGTTTTCAGTCTTGACGATATGCTATAAATAATAGAGTTGCGGTATATGATTTGAGCGGAAACGAATTACGAATAAACAGAGCCGATAGAAGCTTGCAACAGATCACTACCTGTGGGAATCCTTCTTCTTTTGCTTATCTCCTTTTTTTGCCACTTCGTTCCGTTGAACTCGTAGCAAGTTACCCTACTCCTAAAAAAAGTTCTATAGTATTTTGTGCAGTTTAATCTCAAGTGCGTCATTACAGTGATGTAATGTTTGCAGCAGTCTGCACACTTGCGTTATGTGATCTGACCAATATTATCGTAAATTTATGTCATTCCCTTGAACGCTTGAGAATTCGAGATGTGTTGGAAGCGAAGGAATGTAATTCAAGAAATTTTAGAACTGCTGAAGAAATTTAGGATTCATCACAGCTAAATATAAGTATTCTGAATTTCCCCCATCAAAAGGGGTCAGATTACAAAATTTTCTTATATCGCTAGCGTTATCTTGCTGTGTTGCAATATGTTCTGCAGAAATTCTTTTCTATACAGTGAGCAGTCAGTAAAGCTGCCAGCCCGTATTTTATTATAATCAGTTATGCAAAATCAGCAGATATGTATTTTGGCGAAAAATAGCACCATTCAGTTGTATGAAATAAATTTTGATTGCATTTTAATTGCTTTTTTTGCACACTTACTTTTCACGAGTGATTTATTGCAACAAGGTATCTGAGCCTATGCATATCTATGGGCTTATCTTTCCCGTTGCTGCAACTTGAAACGTATTGAAGCTAGAATTAAGAAAATCGTTGGCCGTGATGCGCATCATAGGTTGATTTGTTGTGTCGCGTTTCATACTGATAGAGAAAGTTTGGAAAAAGTTCTAACAACTTAAAAGCGCTAAAAAGTGTTTGCGTAAATTTTAGGTCGACTGGATTTTCATTTTACTGCTGTTGAGCCATTAAAAAATTATTTTTGTGTAAAAGATTTACATAAACTTTGGGAGCAGTTGAAATGCGAAAATCTTATGGTGCAATTGTGAGCATTTTTTGATTGATAGCTTCGGGAAGTGGTTGATGAGGTAAGTGGAATGCAGAAGCACATAACCTTTCAGCTTGTCTGCTACGCCTGTGTATTTATTCAGTTTTGAAACATATGCGTAAAATGCGCTTTTGGTTGAGGTGTCAATTATTTTTCTTTGAGAATGTATCCTACAAGGGGGTGATTGCATATGCTCAAGTTGCTCTGAACCTAAATATGCTCAGCAAGGTAGCATCTTTGACAATTGCTGACAGCCGTAAACAAATTTAAAAGTTCATGATTGTTGGCTTCAGTTATACTCAGCCATGGAAGTGGCATCTGAGATTGTTTGCAGCTGAAATGATGGTCATTGTATTCCCACGGGAAGCGGATCGTGCATGCCGTGATTATCGTGTTAAGTTCCCCGATGAGATCGTACACGACAACCTTCCTGGCCAACTCTGGTTTGGTGCAGAGGTGACATCATTTGTCACTTTCTCTTACCATACTGTTTCGTTTGCTACTCTTTTTCTGTTCTTTTTATGTAAAAGTGGAAAGATGCGGACTATTCTCAGAGAGCAACTTTGTTTCAGTGTCTTCCTCATTTTCCTTGTAGGAAGTTTATGATGGTGATTATAGAGGCCTCGTTGTTGCATCTTCTCTTGCGAGAACGAACATTTTGCAAGTGGACAGGAAACATTTGCACAGCAGTTTCTATAACTGTGGTCTAGCTGTGTCCAGAGCCAATTAGATGTCCATCCATCTCTCCCTTTCATTTTTCTAGATTTATAGCATTTTCCCTCGATGTCAAAAAGTGCTTTCGAGTGCACGCTTGTGAACTGCTACATTCGGCGCGTTTTCTTCGCTGTCGTTACCATCCAAATAGGAACTGGAAAATCGAGGACATGGCAGGAGACAAGAGAGTGGGGGAGGGGAGAAGTTAAAAACGAAGGGATCATCGAAAACTCACCTTTAAGGGGCAGCTGCTATCAATATTTTTTTTGATCCTGGTGTAATTGGCAAAGGGGAATTTTTGTTTTAGTGCCTTACGGCTGGCTCAAATATAATCGATCACGAGGCTGAGTCGGAAGCGATCAGACCAATGGCGAGAGCCTTGACGAAGCATCTCGACAGTCTCAGAGATTTGCTCAAGGATCAATCGCTTCGAGATCCGACGCAATATTCCGACAAGATCAAAAGCAGCCTCAAGCTTTTCGATCATCTTTTCGCTGAATTCGAGCTCAAGTAACTTTTCGTAGATATCATTAAGAAAGATAATCTTAGGTGTAGAGTGTTATTTATATTCGAAAATGCTACAGTGAGAATGCCTCATCCAAAGCTGAAATACTAACCTATGCCACTTTGTGAATTCATCGCTACATCGTGGAGTGCGTGCATCGCGGGTGGTGCACAACTTGGACGACCATTATACACCCGATTTCGTGGAAGTTGTTAAGCTCAAAGCAGGATTGTAAAGAACTCACAAGCCATTCTTAGCTCCCAATTTTGCGTCTGATCTACCTGTGAAATCTCCCAAGCTATGCAAGATGCCAGTCTGCCCGCTAAGTTTTATGCAGATAGCACAATTTTTTCGCAAGTTGTCATCCGCGCGCAAAAAATAAAACAACAACAACTAAAAGTATGATCTTGTTTGTGTAGTTAGTTCCATGTAAGAAATCAGCCCACATTTTTTTCGAAACTTTACCTGTCAGGAAAGTATGACACAACCACCGTTATAGTGTTGATATGCCGAGGCTGATTATTGAAACATAACTAGGTTTCATTTTTAAACCATTTTTAAACAAATCTTTTTTTGTTGGTTGGCTTACTTAGCAAAATTCACTGAGATAACGATTTTCTGTTCTTTTCTGGTTTACCCAACATTTGCATTGAATTTTATTGTTTGCATTCATGTAGTCCTTCTTTTTTTGTATTTTTCATCGTCGTAATTGAGCGTTTTGTGAAGAATTTCCATAAAATTCCCCAAGACATTGTGATATGTTTCGAATGGAGACCGACTTAAGACTAGGACCGTTTGAAATTTGTTGATTCACGAAATCAGCGAGTTGAATAATTTGAGTTGCTTGTCACTCGATCTGAAAAGAGGAATACCGCTTCAGGTCGATGGTCTCACCCTAGTTCTCGAATCTTCGATGATTTTTCTTCCTTTTTTCAATGGAAAATGAACCCTCTATTTGTATGAATGTATCAATTGAAGTCAATGTATATCGGGTATTACAGCTATGTGAGTGCAATGGTTCCTGTTAAGAGTGTCAAAGAATATGATTGCCAGCTGGATGTTGCTGTTCTTTTCTCGGAAACACTCGAAAGGTGAGATATTTCGATTTATTCGTTGCTATTAAAATCAAAGTCTTCATTGGTTTCGTCAAATCCTGCTGAATTTAAAACTGGTTGGAAATTACGAATCATCGAATCATCATTCTACTTGGAATATGAACTGCTTTCACAATTGGTAAAGGTTGGCCATGTTCACCTAGTCCCTTGAATACTGAGATGCAAGATGAGGCTTTGGTAGCAGAGTAACGTTACGAGATAAATGTACATCATGTACATCAGTATTGAAAGTGGGGNGAGGTTTAAGCCTTCATTTTTACAATTATTTACATATGCTATCAGCATCATAGCCAAGGCATTACTTTTTTTTGAGTTTTTCATATCCATAAATTTCAGGGCGCTGAGATTGGGCTATATAACACAAGAAGCTATCGATGATTGTGATCCAAACGTTATGATAACCGTGCCTCGTCTTGCAATCATTTGGTTATTTCTTTTTTCTTTGCTTTTCTTTTCTTTTTTTGCTATACTTATTGATTTTTCTGTTCGCTGTTTTAAGCGGATAATGCATCATTTTGAGAAGGTTTTATGAATCACTTTCTTCCCACACGAGAGGTATTGTCTGCGTCTGGTTACAAGGTCGTAAATGGTAAGTAATTTAGTATGTAGTTTTGTTGACTGAGATGATGTGTAGTTCTCTGAGGAAGCTTATGTTAGCTGACGAAAAGAAGGACGGCTCTCGAAGAATGGATTCTTGTCTTGTGTATACGAATGAGAATTTAATATGGTCTTGAGCTGGAATTAGCGCGGGAATAGTCTTTTTTTTCAGTAATTGAAGTATTTTATTTCACACTTGTTCCTAAATCTCTTCTCCCTGTCAGTCATCATCGGCTGGTTTTCTTCTTTTACTTTTGCTACAACTGGTGCCCGGAACGTTGTCATGCTGTCATTAAAACTGTTTCCTGTTTCTTCCTTATTAGTTTCCAAACAAGGGTTTGCGGGATCTTTCTTCCTCCTTTTGCTCTTAAGGGATGTCTCAGGAGGGATATAATCTCCTTACATCCTAGCACATTTCAAAGGGACAGGTTTCTTCGAATTTATACAGTCCAGCTTATTTTTTATTCCATTGTTTCTCCTGTTGGTGGTCGCAGGAAAAACTGTCACCTCAGATTTGTGCTCGAAATTTCGTGTATGGAGAAGGGGAGGAATACACATCTTTATCTCTTGTGATTTTAATTTCCGAAGGCTCCGTTTTCAACACTTTCTTTTGTTTAGAAGTAGATGGAAGTCTTCTTTGAATTTCAGTGGTTTACTGTATTTCCCTGATGGCGCTTTAAACGTCGACGGACCACCAGACAATCTGTCAGATATGTTTCGTCCGTTCCACAATTTACTGACCAAAATCCGCGATCTGTTGAAAGTGTTAGATGCTGAAGAATTAAGCGCCGTTGAACTGGCATTATGTAGTGGTGATGCGGCACATGTCGATGGACCAATTATGAGTGCGTCGACGTTTACGATGTCCGACTTTAGACAGAAGTCTGCATTGCGCTGTCGGTTTGTGCATCTGATCTTTGCCTTAATTTGCAATTAAATTCATATTTTAAATGCGATATGTAAATATAGAGTGATTGAAATATATAGGTGATTGAGGTACGAATTTTTCGATAAATATTGGTGGATTTGTAAACAAAATTTGGAAGTTGTAAACTAACTGTAGTGATAAAAAAGCGCACAATTGTGGTGCGATGAATGAAAAGAAGAAATATTCAGTTGAATTGTGGGGCTGTAAAGTTAATATTCGCGTTGTGTTGCCCAGTTGGATATATTAGCTTACAGAGTTGTGCCATCGCCTAGGTGAAGGATACTGATAAGTATATAGTACTACTGTAGTCTGTTTTTTGAATGTGCGATAAGTCAACGACTACGTAAAGAATCGCTGACGAAAATTCCTCGATCATTTTTTTTTGAGGGGGAGAGGGGATGTCGATCACCTTCATCAGTAATCCTCTCTTAGCTAACAAGGAAGTAAAAAAAGAACTGCTTAGAAAGCTTGCGTCAAATATTTGCTGTTGGTCAGAAATTTGTTGCTTTAGAATGAACGGGACCTCGACATCACATCAGACAACGGCATATTGTGGTTCCGAGGATTCGGATGAGGGGGATTCTGCTGATTCTCCATCACCGTCACGACTCGCAGAAGACGCTTGCGTCGCTGTTAACCAGATTCTATCCCCCACCGATAGTTCTTCTTCATTGTGTGATATGCAGCAGTGTAAACCACCAACCCGGAACGAAACTACGTGAGCATTCCTTGAATTTGCGTCTCAATGGATAATCTCCTCGAAAAATCTACTTCATATGTATGTGGGGCTTATTCGTGTTACGGTGGTCAAAGAACGTAAAAGACATATAAGGACTGCGGTTTTATTCGTTTGGTTGCAAGTTCGTAGTTAGAAGTAAATAAAGAAGAGAGGAAGGAGGTTTGAAAAAGAAGGAATTTCTCCTCTAATTCTTCAAGGAGCTGGGAAGAATCTTTGTAGAGAAAGTTCCTAGCTTATTTACGAATTACAGTGGATGCTCAAGAAGTAAACTGTTTTTCTGCCGATTGCAGTTTGTTGGTAATGGTATTTGAGTTACTATCATCGTCGTCCCCTAAAAAGTAATATAGTGGTTCGCTGCGAGATTGGATGTCCTACTATAGAAGTTGAGCAGGCCGAAGGCAGCTATTTTCTGGAGAGCTTTCACTAGCGGATTGTGCCGCATCTCATATGATAATTAACATTTATTCAGAGTTGAGAGGCCACCGGATCCAGCCAATCTGCGTGCTCGTTTCCGTTCCTCTGCCGATTTAGTGCATCGACTTTTCGTTTGTATCGCTGGTGTGGCTGATCAGTTGCAAACGAACTATCCCTCTGACGTGCGAAAGGTACTAAAAATGGTTCTGCAGCCGAACGAAGTAGTTCCTGTTTATGAGGTTAGTCCCTTCTGTGTTCATTTTTATATTACGATTTCGGACTTACAAAGACTGATATCTAGTGTTAATAGATTGTTGAAAGTCGAAGACACACATTGGGAAGTTGATGGTTAGGAGTTTTGCATTTACGTAGTATTGTCGGGAAGAAGGTCATCAGCTATGACCGCAGATAACTTTAGTTTTCGAGGTAGCTGGAGAGTGTCTAAATCTTTCTCGACTTTTGGGCACTTTGCGGGTAGTGGGCCACAGTGTCGCGCTTCATTGCAGTCTCGACTGGTGTTTAATAGTGGATAAAATAGATTGCTTACCGTCGACTTATTTCGCATACAGATTCTCTCAAATGTTTAAGCAGGTTTAGAAGCGATACGCTGTTGGCAAAGCAGCTTTCATTGAATGCCGACAATCGTTGTCGCTGAATCATGTCTTATTGGAAAACTATCCGCTCGTTTGTTGAGAGATCGTAAAGACAGATAGTATCACGAAAGAATATTGATTCGGCAATGTTTCAGGTTCCTGGTCAGACGGCTGCTCAACCCGTGAACGAAGAAGAAACTGGCGTAGAAGTTCAAGAGGCATTGCCGCTACCTTCTTTCGTTGGTACGTTTTTTTGCCGTCTTTCGGGGATATGTTGAACAGAGGACCCGTTCTTTAATGCGTTTTTTTGCGTATCAAAAAACTATGCTGATTCTAGTGAAATATGCAGGTGGAATAGTCGAACTCTTTTTTGGCCTAGATTCCAAAAGCACACCCGTATTCCACGATCCCTTCATTATATGAGCCCATATTTTTTCCCTTTCTGAAGCTGAACTGTCCACTAGGGCGCAAATTCTTTGCAAAACTCGTTTGCGCTAACAAGTGAAAAAATTTCACTGAATGGAAATGTGCCTTCTTCAGTGAGCTTCAAGGAACGTATGCCTCCTAAATGGTAGTGGCCCTTGACGTCGCGATGATGGTATCAAAAGCATCTTACTTCTTGAAAGTTAAGAAAACTTTAAACGCGATGTCTGTTGTAGTGTAACAGTGTTCATGAAACATGCTCTTCGGAAAGGATGATGTGCTGTATTGTAATATAAAAAGTAATAAAAAAGACAAAGATAATAATAATATCGGAAAAAAGATAACGCATAAAAAGGGAAGTATACTTTCGTCCGTTATAACCCTCTCATTTTTGAGATATTACGTAGAAGACCGTCATGAAATTCGATTATAACACCTAAACTTCCCCAGCTCTTTCTTCACAGATTTATGCGAATTTTTTATTTTTCTCCACCACATAATCCACAAGAATTAGGGTACTTTTTTCTGCGTTGTAGTGATCATTCAGTGATTGTCTTTCATTCATCGCAGTGGAAATTTCTGTAAGGATAAAACGATCATAATAATGAGTTTTGATAGAATGCCGTTGCGTTGCTTTCCGATGCAGGAAGCCGCTGCTGAGCATGTCACTCACTGTTGGTGGTTGCATTCACTTTAATAATAAGTTATAATTTGAATGCATTCTGAAGGTGTTCGATGGGTGCCAGATAGTGATTGCGAGCAGTGTACGGCATGTGCGACAGCGTTCACTTTAGTGCGTAGAAGGCATCACTGTCGTAACTGTGGACGTATTTTCTGTTCGCGATGCTCGGCGAATTCACTGCCTTTGCCGGAGTTGGGCTACGATCGCAAGGTATATTGTTGTGCATTTTCCCATTCTTTTCTCTTATCAACACTAGTGATAATATTGTCATAAATCAGCGATAGCTCTCATAATGGAACATTCTAATGGTCACTATTGCCATTGTTTATTTATTCTTCAATAGTTGAACTGTTGGCTTAGTGGAGTATATGCATGCATGAATAAAAATGGCGTTTGTTGATGCTGTGTTGATGCCGTTCTTGATATATGTTTTGAGAAAGTGAACAGCATTGCTAATGTCTTTTCCTCGTTGGCTTTTAAACTGTTACCTCTTTTTTTTTTAAACTCATGAAGTATACCCTGTTTCTGGTTTCTCATCATACAGTTACGTTTTCCTTGTTCGTGACTCTTCTGCCTATCGGGAAATAAACTTGAACCTGCTACCGGAGAGAAGTATTTGAGCACTCATCTATTTACTGCTCACTAACCTTAAAAAGGCATGTTTTTCCCGTGGGAAATACTTTTTCCCTTGTTAGAGCAAACAATAAACTATCAGCGATCGTTGTACTGATCTGCAAAAAAACGAAAAATTAGGCTATTTAATGACATCCCAAGGGCTTGCTGTGGTGCTTTACTGATAGTTCTGAGCCTCCACTTTTGAAATATGCGTTATACGCATTTTGCTTTAGAAACTTCATGACTGTTGTATAGTACTGTTCAAGTTTTGTAATGTAATAAAGAAAAGGAAACGCCCATCACCTTCCTCTTCCTTCTTTTCGAATTATGTTAAAAGAATGTGGCCTATGCATCTCAATGATTTACGGGAAATAAAGCCTCGTACTAGAAGCCGATCCACAGAGAGATGCTTCGTAATGTGTCAAGTTTGACATCAGAAAGCAGAAAACTTTGTCTTTTTAGGGTTTTTCGCTACAGTCTGCTGATGCAAGTGAAGGTTTTTTTTTTGAAGGGATGGGAGGGAAGAGAAGGGACGAACCTCTAAACATTTCTCCAACTTTGCAGTTTTTGATGACCTTTTAAACTCTTTTCAGTTGTGAATCTTTTACCTCCTCGAAACATTTTAAAGAAGATTCCATGTGTATTCAGTGAATTTTTTCTTCATTGAGCCTTATGGGAGGCTCGTATCATAACCTCAAAGCAAATATTTTGAAGTCGTGAGCACCTTATATCTTGAGGTCAGGAGAGGAACCATCTGAAGTGGGACGTTTTGCAGGTTCGTGTATGCAACTTATGCTTCCTGTACAAGATTAATCCATTTTCGCCATGCCAACCTCAGTCACAAAGAGAGCAGCACCGTGAGAACGACTCTTCGGCTTCATCGGCCACTCCTGCAGTTAATTAACCGTTTATTCGTTGCTCATCTCCTCCTTCCACCTTCATCATTTACTTTATTCATTTCGTTTTATCTGTCATCGCATTCCACCTCTTTCGAGAGTTTACTCCAAATTTCGCAATTCCCATTCGATTATTTTCTCCTCTCTTTCAATGCGGAGTCCCATCACACTTTTTTTTTTCTTTTTTTCAAAGCGTCCCCACTGATCCTTTCATATTTGATCACCTTTTTTAAGTCTCTTTTGCCGAGTTTTATAGAAATTCGATCTGCAGAAATTTATGATGATCTTCTGTTTGAGAAATTTCACAGAAAGTGACCGCTTAATTTTCATTAAAAATTTTATTCTCTTATTTAGAGAGGTGAAACCATCAATTGGGAATTATTCTACTAGAAGAATATGAATCTCTTTTGGGATGTAACGACCACAATTTCAACAATTTAAGTTTCATAAGCGATTAGTCGTTAATTTCCATTGTCACCGGTTTATTGCATTTGCCTTGTAAGTATTCGCTCGTTCTTAAATTCATCGATCAGCCTTTTGTTATAGCCGATATAAGCGCCTTTATTTCTATTGATCGCCATGGAAATGTTTTTTCTTTTTTTTTTCTATCAGAAACTACACAACGCTTTCATTACTTTTTTTAAAGCTTTTGGAACACTGTCTCATTAGTTGATTTTTAGAACGTTTATTCTTTTCTTTTTTTTCTACTATGATGTTTGACGTTATTTGGTGATTTAAATGTTCAACACTAGTTTTTCACTCAAAACGCGTATCATTTCTTCTTTTTTTTTTTTGTTTTATATATATTCTTGTATACTAAATCCGTGATTGTACTATGAACGGTGGGACCATATTTTATAGCCTTCATATTTTATTGGCTATAGTCGTTATTTTTATTGCATATAGTTCCATCTTTTTTTTTTTGAAATCTAAATTTTACTTGGAGATTTGGTTATTTCGCATATTGTTCTTATGATGAGCACAAATAAGGGCATTTTGAAGAATTTTCTCGCTAGCTAAGGGAATTCCAAGATTTTTTAATTTTATGCTTACTCTATGCGCGGGTACTATATATAGCTATGTTGTTTTTTCTTGAATCTAAGACTTATGTTTTTTTTTCTTCGAAATTATCTACTAAAATTCAAACTGAACTTAGCGTCGAATTTCTTGTGAAAACGTTATCGATGTTAATAAATTTTGGATTTTTTTTTTCTTTTTGCAACTTGGATTTGTTAAGGTTTCATCATGATTGTATTTTAATAGTTCATCAAATGGCTGTCTTTCTGAATCGAATTCACGGGTTTTTCTTTTTTTCTTTTTTGCTGTATAGGTTACGCGGCTTACGCATAAGTACGCTTTCTTGCTAATATGGGCCCATATTTGTGCTCGCTATCAAGTTTATGTTTGATTGGATTTCCCCGTTTACACATTTCTTTTCCATGATGCATTCAGCAATCTGATTGATTGGTGTGAGAGGTAAATTCAGAAATGGGAGGAAGTAATAGTTGTTTTAATTTAGTTTTATAGTGCTAGTTTTCTATCAACGATGAAATGATGTAGGGAACGGCCAATATCAGCCCGTTTCGACTGCATAGAATAGGCAAGATGTTGATTGCTTCATTTTTAGCACTAAATAGCCTTAAAAAAAAGGAAGCTGAACGGGGGGGGTATCAGGAGGAGAAGTGAGCGGTAATGGGATAGGTGAATGGTTGTTGTTGTAAATATTTCTAAGAAGTGAGCAAACGTTAGATGCGATTGTTCATCAGTCAGTCTTAAAACTATGTATAATGATTGTTTGTATGTGTAATGTTTTGCAACAACAACAACAACAACAAAAAAGGATATACGGGCGTGCATTAAGTTTGCCGATATCGGATATGATTGATTATTTCGCCTCGTTTTTGCGTGATATTAGCCGAATATATTTTCATTTGCTTCTATTGGCCATATATTTGATTTTCCTTGATTGCTATGCGTTTATGAAATATTTCTACTAAAGAAATGTATAGTGATTGTATCGCCTCGAATTCTTATATGCAAACATTTTTGAATCGTTGATGATAGAAGAAACTCTAACATCTCTAAAACAGTAGAAGTCGACTTCATTTATTGGCACATTTAACAAAAACCATATCATGATTATGGTATATGAAATACGATATAGATCATCATAGCACGTTGGAATTTATGCGTACGGTGACCCGGTAAATGGAACAAAATAAGATGCACCGATAGTTTGTGCAGTTGTGTGTAAACAAGTATTGATGATCGCTATTGCAGCAACAACACTATATTGGATTCTAAAGTTGTTTCGTTCCCCATCCTTGAATGAATTAGGACTCTCTTACATTAAAAATATGGCGACGTTACAAGGGTAACGTCGTCTCCGAGCAGTAGAACGTCATATAAAAATAACATTAGTGGTACGCCTATTCTGGGAATGATGAGATTCTTAAGCTCCCATCCTATTACCACGTCCCTTTATTCGTCTCCCGCCACTTGGCGATGCACCTTTTTTCTTTTAAATTCATGAACATCGCACTCCTCGAGGTTTATATTCGTGGAATTGGGCGTTAAAGAGGTTTACGTTTAGAGATGAGTGGTGATGCGAGGTTACCATTGAGATATGTGGCTCGATTGCATTCTCTTCGTGAACAATTTATTTCCTTTTGCTCGTGTTCGGCTTTCACAGGAAATTCATCCTATGTTTGTTGCTCGACAAAGGGCCACATCTCTAAATTTCCAACTGGGGGCGATTAGGCAAAGATGTGTCTGAATTAAGCATTGTATCCCTTTCAGCAAAATCTATTAAACTTCTTTGTTTTCATTATCACAAAACACAAATCGATAAAATTATTTTCCACTCAGCAAAAATTGAATATAAAGTGAACGAAAGGAGAGAATCGAACAAAGCAACCTTAGCTATCAATTGCAGTAAAACGGATCGATGTAAAAATGAAGTATATTAGTCAAGAAGCAATCGGAAACAATGTGAAAGAGAGGCCAATCCAATTGAGGTAAATTTCAAAGACTTATTAAGTTCACTCGTATTCGTGCACCGTTAAGATACCATAAGAAATATTCAAAATTGGCTGATGCAACAAGAAGTAAGTGCTTGAAGTCGGAGATCATTCCCACCGTCAAAAAAATTGCTTCATAAAGACCTTGCAGCAAGGTTTATGACCCTTTAATTCGCTCATGTGAATAAATTAATGTGATTGGAATTTACAGTAATCTCAAAAAGAAATATCTGATTGTCAATAGGTGATACTATAAAAGAAGCAACTCTCCTGCTTGATACACCTCAGTTCTGATAACTTGTGACCAGTTCTTAATGGTTTCAATACATTGTTTCTTTCGGTGTTTCGGAGCAATCTTGGAACTAAATTGTATTGAGCGGAGAGGTACCACAAATAACTAGGCTATAGTCTAGTTGAAGTAGTAGGAAGATTTTATTATATTTCAATAAGTGATGTAAACGTTCAAGTTTTAAAACACCGAAGTATTAAATCAAAGGCAATAGTTATCTTCGTAAGAGCATTAACTGAATGTGAATTAAACGATAGGATTGTATCAACGATGATCCAATAGTCTCGTCTGGTTTACGCTATTTCACTGAGAACGCCATCCTCAATACTGTAGATGTGTGCGTGGATAATAAGCGCTAAGCTATTTTTTAATAAGAAGAGATTAGATTGCAATCCTTTACACCAACTGTATTGGTTATCAGAGTCACATTGCGACTCACTATGCACTTTTGACTTTCCCTCGGCAATGATACGAATAGTTTGCGGTGATCAGCAAATAATAGCATATGGCAGTTAACGGTTCTTCCACCGAAAAGACTAAAAAGCATCTGCCCTAACGTGAATAAAAGTTTGATCTTTTGAACAGTTGAACAACGACTCTTCAAATGACTCGTAATTGAAGCCAGTGAATATGTTTATTGTACAACGAAGCAAAATTTAAGAATAGCATATAGGCATCGAACGTTTTCTAAGAGTCATAGCAAACGACTTCGGTGGCATATTTCCTGTCAGAGGCATTTGGCCACAGATTTATACGCTCCAGTGATTGGGTGACACTGGATCCGATAAGAAGGGATCGATATTGATTTTTTAATTCGTATTTCATTGATCACGCAATAATGCAGCGCTTTTTTTTGTAAACTAATCTATTACTTTGATCGTCGATGGATACCGACTTCCGTTGAGTTACCTTGACGCCTTCTTGTTGCTCGTTTTTCCAACGCTATTCGTTTTTCAGTAAGGAGGCAGGACTGTATAGCTAAGATAAATGTGAGACGAATTTCCCAATAATATTTCACTGGTCTCGAAAGTGCTTACTGTCCTTAATGGTGCAATATGTTTGCTGATTTCTTCTCATGCGTTCTCATGGAACTTTCCGCTTAAAGCATAAAGTAGATTAGACACGGCAATTTTCAGCACTAAATCCATGACTAACGTCATAGAAACACTGAACAATAAAATTTCTCCAACTGCAGAAGATACTCTTTCTTATTGCATAAACGCGATTGCAATGACAACGTTCGTTTTAAGCATGATCTTCCAGAGAAGCATTTCCTGTTGCTCACTTCAATCATTTTGGAAATGGAAAGCGGCCGACATCCCCTCGTTATAAACGTTTCCCCTTTCTGTGAAAAGTTATCGTCGAGTAGGCTTGACATCGTCTCTATGAAATTTGTGGAGATTGCTGTGAAAAGGTCGTGACGTTTACGTATTCAGCTGTCTTCAGAATGCCATCAATCATCGTTATTCTCCATCACGATTGTTGGGGTGTACAGAACGGGACAAAGAAGAAACAAACTCAGCGATATACGCTTCATCTTTATATTTCAGTGTTGCCTTTACTGCTGTTCTTTTTCAGTGGATCGCTAATTAAACCTTCAATATTTGCAAGATCTTATTTAAGTTTTGTTTGAAGTATCTTATCATGCGTTTCACCTGACACCTTCCCTAAATTATGTAGAAAATATCGAAGTGATTTTGCACGGCTATTTTCATAACTCTTCTCTACACACAGTCTCCAAACTGTTCCGTTATATGTGGTTTTGGTTTTTGCTCATGGCAACCAATTTCATGGGAAGTTCGCATATACCTGGAAACGAAGTCGCTACAGTGTCAGCTTGCTTTAACATCGATCTTCCCAGCTTGTTCGATCTAAGAGGGTCTATCACTGACACCGAGACGCCTTTATCCAGAAGTCAATAGCCATCCTATGCATCTTTATTTGAATCTTCCGAAGATGTTAGAGATGTAATGGATCGAGCAGATAATGATCCTTGTTGGGATGTGCCGAATCACTTCTTTCTCCGCAAAAGACTGAATTCTCGAACGACATTTTAAAATGAACAGGTCGACGTAAACGCTCTTCACTTCTTCCACTTCACAACAGAGACGGAGTCTGGCCTTAATCGACTGCCAAAACGAAACTTTTCCTCTCTTTGCCAACATGCATATATATATATATATATATATATATAATATATATATATATATATATATATATGTATAATGTAAAGTGTAAGAAAGATTTAAAATTTTGTTGCACAATTGCCCATAAACGGGTGTGAGTGACTCAGCGAAAGCCTAGCAACGAAGCACTTCGAAACTCTCAGCTGTTTTTTTATTTGCCAGTATGAGAGACTCTTCTGTACAAATCCTGAAAGCGTATTTGCAGTAATACCTCCCACTGCAACTATCTCGGCAATTATTTTCGATCAATGATGAAATTGCTCTGTTGAATTTTTCACTACTCTTTCGTAAACTTCAGCGTTTTCCACATATCTCGATATCCATCAGTTGAATACCATTCGTAAACCATTTCAACCATCAAGTCTCAATTGTCTTCTATGATCTCGAAATCGGCCAGATTTTCTGTATCACCGCAGCGAGCATTGACTTCTTGCTAACTGCAATTTTTGGGAGCGTTATGCTAGTGTAAGGTCTGGGTAGGGGAATTCTTGTAATAGTGCTCTGCTTTTAATACTGACGGTTCCAGATTGTCCTATTTGCCAGTAAACCTTCGCTGTTCTCACTCCTGAGTTTCCCCACCAACTGAAAAAGAATGGGCCATTCTTCTGCTTCATCGACAATATTATGCAATTCTAGAAAGCTGTGAAAATCCGTTCCCAAATACGCAAGGAGGTATTATTTTTGCATCATCAGAGCCGTTTGCCTTCGTAATCAACGCCTATTGTTACAACTGTTTCCTCTCACATGGTGGACTAAACCGACGATTCTATCCTTTCTTCTTTTCCTTCGAACGGGTCTATAGACTAATGCCACCTTTATGTGCGGTAAGTGGAGGTGCATCTCTTTCAAGAATGGTTGCAAATGTCGAGGCGATTATGCGAACTGGTCTATTGTTCGGTGTCGAGTAGACCTGATCGTCAGTTCTCCATTTTCGCCACTACGAGAACATTGTCAACGTTCGCAACATATTGAAGAACAAGGAGGTTTATTTCAGGAATCGATGTTTCACCGTCAGGGGTCGTATTCATTCAATGAGGAACAAAGAACACGTGGAAAAATATGAGAGGAGTAACAAGTGCAACGTTCAAAACAACGAAACGAGAATAAAGAAAAGATGAGACACAACACGAACAACACTGAAGTATTGATAAATATGATTCATTACAGTGTTGGCATCAGATTTTTAAAAAAAATCACTCGTTATTGCATATCTCAACAGTGGTGAGTAGCAATTTACATGAGGCTCGAGCCATTGCATACTGCAGTGAGGTCAACAATTTTCTATTTTATAAAGACGGTATATCACAAATTTAAATGCTATCTGCATCTATCAATTTTGTCGCTTTCGAAGGTATGTATAAATATTGGTTATTGGTGTACGATCGTTGCAAAAATGCACTACTCATGGTGAATTGCTTGTTCTTCGAAAAGGAATAAAGATTGGTGCGAAGAACATCCACATCACTAACTGCTTTATATTTTAAGTCGACGTGGGCTAAATTATGAAAGTTAGTGAAGTTGCACTTCATTTTTTCTCTTCTTCCTTTCGCCTCATCCCACATTCCCATCCTCCTCCCTCTCCACTTCACCTCTCCCACTCTCTTCCCCGCTCCTTCCGACACCTTTATGCGGCATAAAACCGTGGACAATGCTTCTTATTTTACATATTCATCGGTGGAAATTTTATGCAAGATTTTTCATTTGAATCTATTGGTCTTGAAACGATTTTGAAGGTAATTTTCAAATAGACTCTATTGTATAAAGCGGCTGAAGTTTCTTTCGTCGGTGGCTTCATCGCATTGCAACGTTGGGTTTATTTACTTTTTTAGTGGAGAATTGCGTTTATTCGATAGTGCAGTTTGCGTTTGTTTTTAGAAATTATGAGGGGATTGTTAACGAGTTTATGTTCTTGTTCGTTTATGTTTCATTTTGAGTCAATTCTTTTAATTTCGACTAAGTGCAATGTCAATCTATGAAGGCGTATAGAGGAGGTACAATGCAATCAACAATTGCACGTTCATCGAAAAGCTGCTAATATAGCGATCAAGCCTAGAGAAATTGTATTCTTATTTTGCAAAAAGAAAAAAAAATTGTTGAAGCTTCTCCGCATAGATGCCTAACGATTATTTAAAATCATTGAAAGCCACTAAACACTTTGCATACTCTTCCCCACCGAATTTCTTAGCGGCTAAATGACTCGAATGATTTCATTTACAAAACAATCAAAAATTTCCAATCCATCTTTTCCTACCTTCATAAAAAAGAGTCACATTTTTCCCCCACAATTGAAGGGTAAGTATTGCTCGCTAGCAAACTACTTGGTTAGTATAGTAGACAGCAAGGTTGACGTTCACTGTTGTGTGAGATTAAAATGCAAGGAGAGCCGTAAGGGTAAGTATCTTTGGTTTTTTTTTTTTGGGAGCGGAAATGCTGAGCTCTGTTGGCATCAAAGTAAACCTGTGGGCATTCACTTGTGTTGAAATGTCAGATATTATATTTGGCGTAAGCGGTAAGGAAAGAGTTTCCAAGAGACACATGTTCTTCTCCCCCTTATCCTCCATTATTGATAGAGGATTATAAATCCCTTCTCTCTGTTGTCCCACTGTTCTTCCCCCAAAGTGCGTATTAAATTTTATTTCTAATTTATGTGCTTGCCAAAACTTGCGTCGTAACTCATCTATCTTTACAACTTAAGAAAAGTTGTTTTAGTCTTTAACCTAAAGTCCACTCACCTGCTAGACGAAGTGTAGGAGGTGACAGGTGGGAAACTGCTGAAGAAACGATGCAGTGAAAGGGGGGAGAGGTGAATCGATGAGTGAGGAAAAAGCGCAGAAATAATATTTTTCGTTAAATTAAATGAGATTCGAGCCGTGTGCATTTTCCACCATTGACGGGCTATTTCTGCGAATTGCTACTTATATTTTTGAAAGAAATTAATAATGGAGAATGTAGGAATTTATTTCATCGCAAATCGTCATTGTACACCTTAAGCGACAACGTTTCAACTAATAATACATAGCACGAAAATTGTGGCCATACGAAGAGAATTCATAGATGATGTTTGTATTCTTTCGATTCCCCATCGTCCATCATGCTTGAAAGTGAAGCAAACAGGTATCAGTTGAATATTATTAGCTTTTCGCGTGTGCGTTCGCTGTTTAGTCTAGGTCGATTGATATGGGCATATTGTTTTGAACGATTAAAGGACAGTGCACCTCAGTGGTGATGAGTAAGAACTGTTCTCTTTGTTGTACATTTTCCCTCATCTCAACTACTTTCGTTTTCTTGCTTTGTTGTCGTAAACTTTGCAGCTAGATGTTGTGCTTATAGAGCAGATCATTATGCAGTTTCCTATAATTTCCTCACATATATTCATATTTTTGTTGGGGGTGAATAATTTCTCCATCTTAGAACGTAGGCTAAAGGTAGTATGACTTATGAGGAAACCCGAGATGTTCGAAAATTTTGGCGTCCATTCGGTTGGGTTAAAAAAATTTGTTGTGAAAATTTTAGCTCGTTTGACTCCACTCGTCAACGGCATGGAAAGCGGAGTGGAAAAATGACTGGTGCGCTTTTCTACTTATTTTTAAGCAGCACAAATCGTAGTCACAATCTTTATCATTCAGGCTGAGAGCGAAATTTCACATCAGCTGAAAAAGTATGCGATAATAATCACTGAAGTTGTGGAAAATAGCTAATATTTCAAAGGAAATTGCGTCCTTTGCAGCATTTATGCAGAATATTTTATGCTTCAAAAGGAATTATTCGACTATGAGGAGTAAAAAACGTTTTTTTAACATCGGAGATCGCATTTCTATACTTTTCAAATCAACGCACTCGATGTTTTCTTTGGGAATCCCCGCATCAGCGATTCAGCTTCATCATATCGAAGCTTGTGATGAGTTTGTTGACAGTAAATTCACTCGAAATGTCATCTTTTCTTCCATTTTTTTTCGCGTTATATTTATTCGTTTCATATGAAAGAACATGTCATCAGAAATTGATTTTTCAAAGAAATCGAAATCCCCTCTTTTAAGGATCACTCGTGGTGTTTCTCGATCTATCGATTTCTTTAGCAGCACCGAGGAAAACTTTTAAAAATTCTTAGTTAGATGTTGACCGATGTATAAAGAATGTTATATTCATTTGAGGTGTACTAAATGTCGATTAATAAAGAATCCGGTACATGCCGGAAAACGGATGGATAAGAGACTAGCCTCGTGGATACCCCCTGTCCTTCTTCTCTTTTTTGTTCGCTTAATAGTGTTTGGATTTCATTATGAGCCACATTTCCTCGAATGAAACTGTTGTCTTTACGTTCCTTTTAGAACTGAATGAAATTTTTGAAAGAAAATTATTTTTTCTTCCACATCCTAAAGTTAGTAGATGGTGGTGGATGTACGGAGAGCAAGTTGATCGAAGTCGCATTAAGCGCACTCCATGACCTAATGTCGAAGAGGGGACATTTGCGCTCCGCTCTCTTCACTAATCATTTCTTTCGATCTCTGCTCTCTCCACTCAAACTGCACTCGGATCATGTATGACCTTTGTGGTCCTATCCGTCGATTCGATCACCTCTATCGTTTTACTTTACAGATCGCCAAATGATCTCTGATCGTACTTGTGTGCTTGGCGTTCTTCCTTCACTTCTTCAATCCTTGTTGTGTTGTGGTTTAGCATCCATCCTAATTTACTTTGATGGTGCTATCGTTCATGCAGGTCATACTGAATTGTGTTTGTCCCTAGCATCATTATTATTTTAGTAGAGTGTTGTGCTCCTTCGCTTATAAAGCACGACACCAACAGATTTGCAACTTTCGAAAATTGATCCAAGAGTGGGTAAGGGAAAGTCATGGGTAGAGGGTGAGGCGGATTGTAAACGGCCAAGCAAGATATGTTTGTTATGCGATGCGCATTGTGTTTTCAGTTGCTTCTATTGAAAGCCTTTTATGCTGCCTAGTGGCAATTGTACGCAACATTCGAAACGCCTTATCCCATAAGCGATAATATTAATTGAAACTGAAGGGGGCGATGGGAGGATTCCAGGATTTATTTGATTCTGAAATCGCAACGAATCTGCAGGAAAGGTCTAAACCACTGGCTGTATCAGTTTTCAAGAAAGTCCCTTGTACGATCATAGGAGAGTCGTTCCCCTGGCTTTTATCTTATTATCGCATGTTGTAAGACGTTGTTTATGAGCGAATCCTTTCGTATCTGCTATTGACCAGTATTATTTCCAAAAATTAATTTACTCAACTATCCTCTTATCTAATCGTTTTGTTAAGAGCATGATTAATAGTCTCTATAACAAAACCACTACTGATTACATCTGAGTTGATATTGCAAAGCGTTTTATTCGTTTTCTGTTCATTTTCTCGCAAGAAAAAAAAATTGTCTTCTATAATAATTGTGCCGAATTAGCTCAATCATTTTTAGGCTTATTTTGGCAGGAAATTGTTTCAAGATGAAAGTAGGCAATGGATAGTCCGATAACTTTCAAGTTCACTAGGGAAGTGGAGGGAGGGGGAGGAGAGCATTCTTAGATCGTCTTTTTATTTATTCGTAAATAATTTGCTCATTTAATTAAGGTCGAAAGTTAAGGTCTGCATATATACCGAAAACGTCAAATTATATATCGACTATTTCAACAGCAATAATCTAATTTTATGCTTCATCGTGTTTAAGATTCATATTTTGCTTGATTTAGACGATAGCATCTCCCCGTGTTTATTTCGAAATGCACCTTCATCAGCAATCTTCCATTTTCATTGCTTGTTTAGGAATTCTACATCAATAAGGCTCTTATGCGAGAGCCTGACTGCGTTAATGGCTTAAGAATCCCTTTCTGTGCAGAAAGTGGCATTTCCAATTTATACTGAAACCTTTATTGCCGTATACGAGTGAAATCTGGCATTACAGTCTCAAATGCTGCTGCCGCAAAATAGAAGTAGTGCAGGTTGTTTACGGAAGAGGTTTTTTTTTTAAATAAAAAAAAAGTGCTCTGTAAAGAAGTGTAGCGCCGAGAGATTTCAGAAAGTTTACCTTGGCAAACACGTGAATTTATTGCGACCACTTCTAAGAAATCGATCAAGTTCAATTTATCGATAATACCGAATTTTAGTAGTAGGAAAATTGGGATTTTAAACTAAACTTATTATATGAGAGTACCGATTTAAGTTAAACTTTGTAAGGTTTTATTTCGTTCTCATTGGATTTATTGATGCTGTCGCCTTTCAGTATCGTTTCGAGATTCAGTAAATGATTTTCTAGTGAAATATTGCGGAAGAAATTATAGCAATGAATTTTTGTCGTCTCTTTTTCCTTCGCTTTTTTTCCGTTGAAAAATAATTTTTTCACTCATCGATTCATTTAAGCTCTCCAAGTTTAATTTCATTCATTCTTTATTTCTGTGAAATTTTATGCCACGAAATGTTTTAGAGTTGCAGTTTTTCGATTAATTGATAAAGGCTGTATTCGAGAATCCTTCATAGAGGTTCATTGAGAATTGAGGGCGAGAACAAAAAGTACAACTGCGTTTGTATTGTTGCAGTTTTTAATTTGTTCTCTTTTTTTTGACAACAGAAACTGCCCACTGCAAAATTTTTTTCATTCGGCTTTCTTTCCGCTAAATTTTTTTGCGTTGTTATTTTTAAATAAGCAGCTTAATTTCCTCAACAAGTATTATTAGATAAATTTCAGTGTTTTTTTTTCCACTCAGATTTTCAAACTACTCTAAATTGAGCTCATTTGAAGATATTGTCGTTCTTCTATCACGTTCAACTCTATCGCTGTGAATATTGTTGGCATCACTTATGTCATTTGTAGTGCACTGATTAAGAGACTCGTTAATGCGTTGAAAGTGGACACTTTTTTCGCTATGAAAATTGAATAATCTTTTCAGTTTTACAGTTCAATCAAATCAAAATAAATTTTCCACGTCGAGGATTTTATGGATTATCTTCTTTTTGCTTAATTTTCCTTTGTTTGAGATACAGGGGTGAGTGTGGGAGGGAATTCTTGCGCTCTGGTTGCTCCTCACTTACGTTGATTGTAAATAAAGCAATACTGCTTTTACATACACACACACACACACACACAAACACACACAATAAAAAATTTTCCACTTGAATAATTACGACAATTTAAAAAAAATGTTTTTATATATCTTTTTTTGTTCATATTACTGCTCGCTATATTTCACTTTTTTTTGTTTGATTTTTATACTAATATTTATCGCTTTATATGAACGATTGCATAGAATTTCTTTGTTTTGTTTTGTTTTTTTTTTCGTCAATCGCCAGCAACTAACCAATAGATGCAAAGAATGCTGTAAAGTGGAATGCTTATTTCGATGAATCTTAGTGCATGTCTAAGAGTTTAAAAAAAATTAGTCGTCCCTCTACATGCATCTATCAATTTTTATCGAACTTTAGGGGGTTTCTTTAATATTTCAATGCTCTATGTCGAAAGTTTTACCACTTTTCTAACCATATGCATATATGTGGTTAAGAGTAGAAGGAACTTATCTGCTTTTTCATAAACTAATATAAGTTCCCTACAAAATGTCCTTTATTCTACTTTTGATTATTTCTTATGTATTCACCTCGTCTATCTGTGAGCCCATATTTTCAAGAAGACAGCTGAATGAGATCCAACTGGTTGAACAGTTAGATGAAGAAAAATAGTACATAAGCACTCCTTTATGGTTAAGTATTTATTAATGCGTTTAGAAATATGTAAAAATAGAAAGATTTGCTTTTCAGATGCTGAGGTGGAGGGCATTTTAAATAATTTTTCTATTCTTTTCTTTTTTTCCATATTTGCTATTCTTCTTTCTATTTCAGTAATACTTCCTCTGCAACCGCAGTGATCATTACTACACAGTTTAACCTTAAAAGCCAAACGCAAGTTTATTCAGACACTTTGTTTGCGTTAACGTTCAGTCATTTTCACAGAAGCATTGCATAGGGATTTCCTGAATTCTTGCTATATGAACCTGTTTAACTATTATTCGTGTGATTATGTTTTTCATTTTGCCGATGATTCAAATGTTTTGAATGCATCAAAAGTACTTTGAGTATTGTAAATCCGAACTATTTCGAAAAGGGGGAGGAGGAGGGGGGGGGGGAAGGGGGAAATTCTTTCACAGTGCAAATGACGTTTGTGACATAATTGTCGCGTTGTGAGACTGACTGCATTGAAGTTTTTGCGAATGTATGATAGGTGAATCCTTGGCGCAGTGGTGGCAACGGTCGTTCGATAGCTATGGTAGCGGAGCGTAAGCCCCAGCAGGTCTAACCATGCTACAAAGGTATTGAACTGTCAATCCTACAGCGTGGTCGATTCATACCCCGAATCACCAGACCATGCCTGCTAGAGGTTGAGGACCGGCTAAATTCGAAGAGAGGTAATGGCCTGCTCGCCTAGCCAGCGAGGTGGCGTCATCTAATGGCTAAAACAATGCACGGAAATGGGCCTCAGTACCCTACAACGATTGGGGTAAAACCTGGCCGAGAATGGCGAGGATGAGACCAAAATGGAAATGCATTGTGGCGGACAGCGTGCACAACGTTCGATAATCCGGCCTATCAAGTGATCAATTGATCATGATGGGTGAATAGGTCTCAGTAGAGTGGATGCTAATCATATTTCTTGTTGATTTAACCTACGACAAATTCATATCGCTTATTGCGCAATGCGGCAGCACTGTTCCTTTTACTGTTGTTTTCTTTTTCGATGGCTTTATTTCACCGTTCGAGCTTGTTGGAACTCAGTCTTTGAATTTTGTGTATTAATTAGGTTGCTACAATTCGCGAACTTTTTTCACTTCAGTCTATAAGATTTGCTAACCGTGTCCTGAATGCGCACATTAGAATGGAGGAAGTGAAAATTTAGACCGTTTGTATAGGGTCATGCAGAAGTCGGATATGATCGACCGATCGATTAGTAAAGATTGCCTGTTTCGTTTCCTGTTTCCTATTATCATTTTCAAAACCAAGGGGATTCAACCACCTTCGCATTCCTTTCCGTTTTTTTTCGCTCTTTCGGGCCGCTTTGGGCTATGATGTCTGCTTTAACAAACCGGAAGCACGTAACAATGCTTTAACATTCATCAGGGAAGGCGCGTCCAAATCTTTAAGCCTTTTTCTCTTCACCCCTGCTGTGCCGCCTATCCCCCTACCCCTCCCACCCACACGCTCGCCTTTTTCGTTGCGCCATAGAAACAGTCTAAATCGTCATATTTTCCTTTAAAATAAAGTAAGCGCTGACTTTAATGGAAAGTTATGAGATTCGTCCATGTTATTGTTCCAATAGAGGCATAATGCCAGACTAATTTTATCGGCTTTCGACGCTATTGGGCCATATGCATTGTGGGATATTGAGTGGTGTATTGCGAGGCGAGTTCTCGTTTAATAGCATCGTTTGGTAGCTAACGAAGCGAGCACCGCACACACCCCCTCTTGTCTGCGCTTCTCCCGCACTCGCTTTTCTCTATTATCATTTCTCAACCCGGGCGGCCATCGAAGGAATTTTCTGCGCCTCTTCAAGGGAAAAGCAAACAGCGAATGCTGCAGGCACTGGCACACAGACAGACACATCGATGCACCTCTTTGTGCAACTGCAGCCTAAATAGACGCACCGTGTGGGGTCCCTGTGGATTGCAGTCAGTGCAACGTTCTTTCTGACGTTATCCGAATCGCTTATGCATCTCTTGCATAAACCGCACCTCATAGTTCACTCTTTGTTGTCTTCGGAATTTTGCATAATTTTGGTTGCCATTATTTTGAGGGAGTTTTCTTCTCATTATCGATCATTGAGGTGAGATCGATTGAATAAACCAACGATCAGTGTTGTGTTGTTGGTATTGTCTACCAAATGACTAGGCGTATTTCTGACTTGTCACAACTTACCGCAATTGCAGCTGATTATGAAACTTTTCGCCTATTCTTTGACTCATTTGGCAGCAATATTATGATATTAAGACATCCGTTAGCGAGGAATATTTCGGCAGATAAATTTATCTCCAAAATGTTGCGGATGATCTTCGTTCTGTGATGGACGATCTCCATGATACTGCGCGAGAGCTGCGGAGTATTATTATTATGGCAGATGTTCATATGTCATTTTAGCGATGAACTTAGAGAATGATAGATGCATCACTTGCAGGGAAATCGAATTGACTTTTGCCGATAAAAGTTTGTGTTAAGTGTTATGAGGAATTGAATGGTTTTATTTCGGGAAACTGGTTCAACGCATCCAAGAGTGACGTTTAAAGAATGACAAAGTGCGCTAGTACGCTTTCCAAGAAACAAATTTTCTTTTTTTATCTTTGAAAAAGAAATTCGTTTTCAGTGAATACTGCGGTTGCACAGTAAACAGAGACTCTATCGTACAATGTCTATGCATTGATTATCGTTCTCTTTAAAGTTTCCAAATTTTTATGCATTGATAATTGAATATGGAGATTTGCTTATCCATGCACCGATCGATGTGCTTCTTGTTGTTATGAATGAGATTGATTAGGAAACTCATCGTTGCGTTTGTGTCTATTCCTTAGAGAGTATCACTTTTTTTCGCTTCTTTTTATCAGATAAAATGCGCACCTTTTTTTTGTAATAAATTTATTCATAAAACTTACTAATGCTTCGTGAATCGTTCAGCTTAATTTTGCAGTCTTTATTTCGCAAAGCAAAATAAACAATAATCAACATATATGACCGAATAAAAAGAAATAAATAAAAGAAAGCCTTCCACTGTGGGCTTGTTTCACGTTCATGATAGAATTCACTAGTGGTGATATCCATCCAACATGTTATTGGTAATATTGGACGTGCAGGTAAATAGAGCGAGTATTTTATTTTATTTTTTTCAAAATTGAACTGTTCACCCCCAAAACTAAATGTGCCATTGTTTTTTTCTGCGTTGTTGTGTCATCACTATTTTATTATTGGATAATGAAATACCATCCTTTTAGTTGATTAATTTCGCGCTGGCCGACCAGGAGCGCCCCGTTGGTTTTACATCACCGGCACCGCTTGCAACCGTTTTGGAGAATTTACCACTCGTTTACAACACGGAAGCACGAAGTTTACATAGGGCTGCGTCTGGCAGCGATGAGCCTTCTGGTTGGTTGAGTTGATCGATTTTCATATGATTCGCTTAGATCGGTGAATAAAGTGAGGAAAGAACAGCGAATTAACAAACGACATACGTCCTTATAGATGTAGGGAAGGAAAGCACTGTGGGAACCATCGGATACGAGCATCTCTAAGATTGTTTCACTTTAGATCGTCTTTATGAAATTCTTGGGGCGATATCACCGAAACGTATCAATGAAATCTACTAGCGCATGGTTTTTTATTGAGATGTAGCTCAGTAGTTACAATGTCAGTTTGCGTTGCTCATGTTAAAACAAGCCTCCCATGAAAATGATAACACAGGGGCATAAGTATGAGAGGTTTGTGGTCTTTTTATTGCTCCAGACTAATTCTAAGCTTATTCATCCTTCGAGATCTTCGAATATTATTCACTTATATATTCATCAATGCTTATGAAAATTATTTGTATTAGTAGATTTTTACTTATGATTATCTTATCATTATTTAGGTGCACAGCAAATATGAGGTTTCCTCATAATGGATGATTAATGATACCGCTAATTGAAGCGTTTATTATTAGCGTTTTTCATATCTTAATGGAAAAAAAAGTTATTTAGAGTGCCAAGCGTGCCAATGTTGATTGGCTGTATAAACAAAACATTCTCAACTCTTCGCTTTCCGCTGTTTTTTAATTTTCAGAATTAGTTTATGAGAGTTGTTAGTGGGTGAAATAGAAATGCAAAATAAAGTTGCTTGATGGTCACTACTTTTTTTTAAATTTCTTGTATGTGAAAGTGGGGGTGAATTTTTGGAAAGATTCCAAATTCGTTGTGTGTATTTTTTGCATAATGAAATGAAAGTCGAAGAATATTGCAAAATACTGACTCATTTTTCCTTTTTTTAAATTTATTGGCCAATTAGAAATAAAAAAACAATTCCATCAAAAGTCCTACTTATTACCAGTCCAGCATCCCAGTCACGTTTATATTCAGTGGAAATTCCACTTGAAGGCAACTCAAAAACTATGTGATTTGCTATAAAAATGTATTTTTCGATGTGTTATAGTCGGATAGTTCGGGGATAATTTGCATAATTCGCCATTTGATCGTTCATTTTCCGATTATCCTGTAGGGATCGTTGGGTATGCGAACAATACTCCATCGTTATTTTATAATTTGTTACTTTAAAATTCAGTCGTCTCGTCCTGTCGCTCATTGCAGCTAATAATTGACTTACATTTTCCGATCCTTCGTTTTGATCCATATTTATTTCTTTTACGAAGTTTTTCCCAAGAGGGTAGACTCGTCGAATTCTGAGGGAAAAATTTTCCCAAGACAGCTAAACATGTCTTGTGCATCTGATGTACTTTCTGCTCATAGCATTACAAACAAAAGATCACTTCGCGATCATAACTAGGTGATGACCTGCAAATTCGTTGCTTTGTCGAAAGATTATATCCGTCTGTTGATTGTAGGCGCCGCCGGCGCGAAGCCATTTAAGCGAGGTCACATTCGTCGCAGCTCATATGAGTCGGCGCAGATTCAACTCAACCATCGCGTCGCCAATTATTCCCAATCATTGGTTGCAAAGGCGAATAGCTTGAACAGGTCCGTTCAGATTTAGCTGCCTTACCCTCTTATTATACTTTCTTACAGTCTTAATGATATTATACTACTTTCGTGGGATTTATTACGAAGATCAATGCTTATAACAATGAACAAGAGTCCATCAACTTGAAGGGTTTTTCTTTTATTTTTCTTGAGAATTTGGGTATCGTTGTTGACTCGTCTTGACGTTCTGCTTGAATGGCTCCTCAAGGTTCAGTGAGTTTGGCCACTGTACTTTGTTACTTCCCATCGTCATAATGATCAAGCTTCAGTGTTGCTGTATTTATGACCTCTTGTAGTATGTGACTAGTTGCTTTATCATTAGAAGCTTCTGTACTGCAGCGTTACACTGTCACATTATATCATTTTCAATTGTCGTTTCCTTATCGCGTAGCGCAATCGCATTGTGTGTTTTTTGCTTGTTGGTATTGATCTCATCTTGACCGCATTTCCATTTCAGATGAGGGAATGAAGCATTTTTTAACAGTCTTATTTATTGCACCACTGAATTACCAATAAAAATGAACGGCAGATATTACTTGAAATAAAGGGAAGAGGAATGACTACACTCCTCATCCTCGTTTTATATATGTTTTGCTACTAAGTACACGCCACAACCCGCTAGCTTTTTTTTTGCAGGTAGAATTTATGATAGTATTGCTTTGTTTGCTGCTACATACATGAACGATGACGAAGATATTTGCTGAAAATTTATGAAGGAATTCTTATTGAAGAGTGTGTTTATAGGCTCACCGAAACTTTCAAAAAAAAGTTGTTGTCTTGCTTCATTTCCATGCGTTTCCCTTGGTTTTATGTGCATTTTTGCTCTCTTCCAAATTTAACCCCTATCTTCAATTCGTTTTTAAGTAGTTCAATTTTCAAATAAACATATGAAGAGTTGTTTTCGTCCGTTAAATTTTGAAGTGCTTATAACTGTAACAGTTGGAAAAGGGATATAAAAGAATTAAATGGGCGATATAAAAAAATTAAATGCAAGTTGACAAAATCACGTTTATATAGTCGTCGATGGGTAGTGAAGTTTGGCAATGTGCTGTGTATGAATGAATGAATGGGGAATGGGAACATTGCGGGACCAGTCGTTGTCGTATCGAGTTGTTGTTGAACGCGACGCGTCGCATGTGTGATTCGCACGCCGCGGCGATCACCCACGCATATTATTTGCTCGTTTTGCTAAGATTTTTTTTTTATTAATTCCTAGGCTGATTTTTCATTTTCTGTTATGTGTTTGTTCGTTTTTATTGGCTGGAATAATTTTTTTTCTTTCTTCTTTTCATTGGAATCGTTCTTTCAATGCTTCATATCAATCGGTTGTGTTAGCACTTTTTATGATTTTATGGGCAATTTATTGTTTTTCTTACCATATTGACCTCTGATTTCCTTATCATACGCTTTCTGAACATCACTGATCAATTTTAATTTTTCTTTTTTTCATTGACAGTCATCTTTTTCACTATTGACAACATCATTCGACAAAGTTTTCTACGAACGTAAATTTTTATTTGTTTTTCTCGAAGAATTCTAGGTAGTATAACTGTCAAAATTTCTAACCCATTGACCTTTACAGTTCTTTTTCGGCCATTTTCATTAAATTTAGCAGTGCACGCTGCGATAAGCTTTGATATATTCTAATTTTTTTTTTGCTCTCTCATATAAGAATTGCTTCCTGAAATGATTAGACTTTACCAACTTGCAATGGATAATAAAGCTTGCTGAATTGTTGTGCAAATTAGCTCTCGTTTATTTAGCTCGTATATGTGTGTGAGGGTAGTTTGAATAGAGATAATTGAAATAGGACAAGTAAGCACCAGGTAAGTGCAGCAGTGTTTTTTCATTTAGCTGAGTCGTTGATTATATTTGTCAAGTGAGGTGGATGACGCCTAATGGGATCTCAATTTTCGTGACCGCTATCGTTTAACCAAAGAAGACTCTACATTTACTTTGCGTACTTTTTGCGAAATGAATTAGCATGCTATGCCATTCCACACTAGATTCTTTATCTCTCCACTTCATTGGCTTTTTTAAGCCTCTTCGACAGTGTTGATGTTTTGCAATGTTTGGTTTTTAATATCCAAATTTTGATGATGCTGCCATGAGGGGGAATAAATTTCGCATCTCAATGAAGGTCACTTCTTTCAATTTAATCAATACACTCAGTCTGGACAGTAGTTTTTGTTGAATAAGCGAATTGAGTGGTGCTCTTTGTTCGCTGATTTTTAAGGAAAGATCCATAAATCATTTTGAGCTACATTGTTTAAGATGAAATGCGGCTCCTAAGGGGAAGAGTTAAGCGCCACATGCTTTAATTCATGAAGTTACTGAACTTTGCTGATTTTCGTGCATACAGTAAATTTTAAAAAGGGGGGGGGGGGGGGGGGGGGGGGGGGAGGAGGGAGGGAGGGAAGGGAGAGCAGAGCAAGGCTTATGAAGATTAGATGTTGCCAAATGCCCCTTTCTAGGAAATCGTCGATTATTATGATTGTGTTTACCACAAATAAAATTGGCGTATAGATTGTTAGCAACTTCTATTTATAAAGGATATTTCGGGAAATCTAATTTTGTTTGGCAATATATTGGAACTTAAAAATGTTCACTATTTATGGGAGAAAATTTGAAGGGAATGGATCGGTACTGCATAACTTAAAGTCATAAACCGGAACCATTGACATATTTTTTATTCACTGAAATTCCCATAAAATAATTATTTCATTACAGCGCGTAATTTCTCGTTAGTTTTGGAGAATTTTAGTCGGTGACTGTGGTGCTTGTTCTATGATGGTATTGTTTCTTTGAGCGGAATTCGATGACACTATTATATTGGGTTTATATAACTGTTTTCCAACTGCTTAATGCAGTTGTCGTTGGATTTTGTGTGTTCCAGTTCACTCATCGATTGGAGGGGTTTCAAGTGCAAGTCGTGGTGAACTTCTAGTCACGTGGGAGGGGCTAGTTTTTCCGTATTAACAGTTTTTAGGATATTCATTGCCTATTGTAGCCAGCTTTTCCGGTCCCTTTAATTGGGCAGTTGTAACGATGAGGCTCTTTTTCTCGCTAACGTTTTTTATGCTGACCAGCCAAATGGATGTGTTCAATCAGCTAAATGTTGTTACTTTATTTTAATAATTAGTGAGTTCAAATCGATTTGCCAGCTTATTTCTTCGAAGCACTCGCACTATTTAGATAGGTGAAGTGGGAGGCTCCATATGGTTGGATGTGATTATCAGTGATTGATACAAAATCGAAAGTATGTTAAAGATACGATAATTTACTTTCGTCTCCCTCTCGTCTTTCCTAATAGCAACGACGATAAAAGAATCACTGAACGTGTTATCTGCTTCCTTCAAGAATGTAAACAGTACAAGTTGAGAAGTTTTTTTTTCTTGCGATACTTGCAAGAGGCGATAGTGATTTATTCTGTATTTTCTGATTTTATTGATAGTGGCGCAATTTAGATGCGATAAACATTGCAAATTCTCTATTATTTCGAACATTTACTAAATATCAGTTAACAAAAATTTTTCCATATGTTGATAAGATTTGAAATTTATTTTTGGCTAAGCTTCAACTAATATGATAAGTAATTAAGGTGAGAGTGGCATATTTTTTAATTGGCTTCTTTTGATCAGAAGATTGACGTTAGCGTTCTCCCCTTTTTTGTTTGTTTGAACGAAGTGCGCTGTTAGAAATATGAGAGTCGATTAGCGGTTTGTAGTTTGCGATTGTCAAGGGGGCTGGTTTTTATCGGAACTCGTCGAGAGTGCGCTGCTCTCTCCTACTTCTTTTTCGATTCCTTCTTCATTTGCTTTGTTTTTCGTGCATCATCTGCATTCCCTCTATGACCTTTTACGGAGGTGTATGCTCAATTTAATGACGTAAAATGTTTTTGAAAAGCGATAAACTGTTGGATACAATTTTAAAATATCGCGTTATTGCCATAAGTTTTATTTGTCTCCGATAGAGGATGCTGCTATTCCGTTTTATTTTCAAGTTACGAAAATAATTTATATGTAATGTGGCTAGTCAAAAGGAAAAAAAAATTTCTAGACGAATGAATTGCACTAATTTTTGACGCAATAGTGGATGTAAGGACGATGTTTATGCTTGCCGGATTTGTTGAATAATCAATTTTTCAATATGTTCATTAAAGGATTCTAAGGGTTACAAGGCGATGCTTAATGTTTTATGTATATCTTCTAAAGTATTTTATTTAATCTATTTAGTGACAACGATCGCTTAATCTCATTTAACTGTATTTGTCTTTTGTTTTAACTTTATAGGGAATTGACTTGTCGAGGATTATCCTAATTGAACGAATCAATTCTCGCTATATTCAATTCTAGCAATAACGCTTTTAGATTCTATGTCAACAAGCGCTTGCCATTATTCGTCGCATAAAGGCAGCAGTACCTTTTCTTTGCTTGCCGTTATGAATCTCTCTAGTCGTATAGTGTGAATTATTTCCTACTTATTATTGTCACCTGCACTCCTTATAATCACAATCATCCATGTTTATTTACCTTGATGCGTCAATTTCCTCTCTCTTTTAATTGATCATTTATTTACGCTTAGGCTCACAGTGATGTTTTGTCTTTTTTTCTTTGTAGAGGCGAAGGAAAAGTTATTCCGGCACGATGTCAGTAGTTGCGTCATAGGGGCTATCGTAGAGGAAGAGGGTAATGGTATGTGGTTGGTCACCGGTTGCTGTGGAAGACTAAAGGCCTCATTTTTGCAGCATTTTTTTTTTTTTTGTCTTCGCTGGTATTCGGCCGTTATCCACATTTGGGAGCCTTGTAGGATAAAACAGTCCTATTCATAGGGTCATCTATGTTTTTGCAGATCTTGCTTTAATTCACTTGAACGCTATTTTTGTGTTATCCGGTTTGAAGGGACTGTTGGGGTATTTAAAGGAACTCAAGAAAATGTTAGATGGACGATCTTCGAACGTTTGCAAAACTTATATGACTTGTACTATTTAGAGGCAACTAGTGCAACAAATACAGGTATTGCACAGTTCACTCGATTCACATTGTGCTTTAAAGCAAAATGGTCGAATTCGTTGCTGCGAACGGCTAGAATTTGGTTTCACAGAGGCGCAAAACCACTTTGTTTTCGTTATCATTGTCATGTGCGTAATGTTGCCGCTTAATTAAGGCTTCAGTGGAACAATCAAGCGATGTTTAGTGCAGCAGTGGGGTGGGTGACATGCTTTTACAATGGTGATGTTGTTATATATTCAGCAAGACGTAATGTTTGTTCTACTCTCCTCCGGAGTTGTCCCTCCACCCTCTATCCCTCTTCCTCCCTCTCCTGACCTTCCTCCTATTCTCCCCCATTAATTGATTTGTCTGGATTAGCGTTGGATTCAAATGAATTGCTTCCATCAACGACAGTTGTATATCTCTCGTTGACACACAACATTGCATATTTTTAGTGGAGCATTTGCGTGCACAATGAGATACCACGCAAATGAATGTTTCAACGAGCGTATAGAATAGCATTGGCTTTATCTTGTTTGCTTCGCCTACTTCATCCAATCATTATACCCTAACCTCTACCCCCCCCCCTCTCCCCCACCCCTCCACCACTCTGCGAGATTAAAAGTGTATTTTGAAAGGTGTGTTTTTTGTAAAAGTTGATTATATATTGTTGCATTATCGCCTATTTATTGATGATAACCCTGTTTAGCTTCCATGAACTCAGCTGTTTGGTCGCTGTGGGTGTTTGAAGTCGTAAAGGTGTTGTTGTGGTATAAGGTCGGAAGAGTTAGGTGCACATTTGTTCACCGTTATTTCACATATTTTTCAATAAGGAAATTTAATATGTATTCTTCTAAAAACTGATTTTTTACTTCTACATAGTAGCCGTTATTTTAAGAATCTACTATTAAAATAGAAATCGCTATACAAACTACTCAAATTTGTGAATATAAATTACTGATATCTATTAACCTTATTGCTTGAATAATTTTAACTTGAGCAATGAAGCATCATAATGCTATCATCGGGACGCTTCAATGAACTGTGAAGTGCATAACACAATCAACCTAAAAACGGAGCACTCACATTATTAGTGATGATTATCGTTCAATACGCGTATTATGTATGCTTGAACAGATTTCCTTTAGAGTGTATTGTGAAGTTTTAGTGCTGCTTAGTTTTATGTTCTCTTATTGCTTTAGTTGTTCGACTAAGCTGTCGCTGCTGCTGCATTTTGCCAACCCATGTATTGTGCAGTGGTTTGTAATATATCCCCTTGGGGAATAAGATCCATGCTGGATGAAATCACCGAAGGTCGTGTAGCACATTTTTTCATATCGTTTAATAATCTCTACAAGGTGATAATCTTCCTAATGTGAGGAAGTGATCTTTGAAGCATAACTATATACGTGAAATGGTTCAGTGCATTTGTTGCCGGTTGCTAAGTTTTGCATAACGAACAATGCAGGTGTTTGATAATAATTAGGGACGAATGTGAGTGTGTTGTGGAATCAATAATGGGAGGGGCGAGGCATGTGCAGTAACTGCCAAAGCTTAAAATGCCCCATATGCGTAGTTTTTCCACTAAATAGCATTTATCGTGAAGTTCAGCTTTGTAAACCGTATGGTTTATTATCGTCTATCTGCTCACATGATGTTGCTAAATGAGATGATGAAGGTGCTCTTCTAGCTATGATTTAATGAGCTGAATTTATGAGTTTATTTTGTTTGCAGATTTTGCTAATGTTCGTGACTTTCGTATTTGTTTTCAAATTATTTAAAAACGCCAAATTCCAATGTAGATATTTGAGAAATATAGATAAACGTTGCGACTAAATAATTAAGTAAACATACTTGTATTGTAATCGTTTGCCATCAACATTTATGAGTGATAAATTCATAGTTTATAAAAAAAAACTAACTTTTTAAAGCTTTGTTTCCGTTTTTTCCTTCAATCCTTTTTCTTACACTGGGCTTTAACGTGTACACTAAATCAAGCAACATCTATAGTTGCAAGAGTATATTCATCATTCATGAAGCCATTATTCGTAACGCATATTTCGAATATCATTTATTTCAATAATCGGTCGTATTATTGCAATGCTTGTTTCAAATATGGACGGAAATTTGCTGGTGGGTTTCTCTATGAATACTTATGCCATTCACATTTACTTTCGAAGAGTTTCTCATGTTGGGGCCTTGTTTTATATTGTTTAGATCGTTTTCATTCATGCCTGTTTACCTGCTTCTATACCTGTTTATTCGGTATTTGAATGGTTTTGTTAGGAACAATGTTTAGTGATGTGTTAGAAACATAGATGATTGAAAAATAAGCTTGAAATTTACGAACATTACGATCCTGCATTCGGTTGTCTGGTTTTTTTTTTTTTGTGTATGTGTGTCCAGTTGAAGTAGTGTTCTTGTTCGTAGATATTCATTTGACGATAAGGAAAGAGTCCTCGTTAAGATATGCACTCCACTGCGCGATCTTTTGTTCTTTTGTTCAATTATTTTTCATTTCTTTGTCATTGTTTCGTTTTTTTCTCGCGCAGAGATATTGCTTGAGATCAGTTTTTCTGCTCGTTTGAAACATTCGAAGCCTATTTGGAAGGTTTAATTGGTTTAACTTTTCTCATTCTCATTTCAGACTTTCTTACCACACTCCACTTCTATCATTCACTTTTTTCATAGTATGTAAAACAGTTGAATAGGTCCATATTTATTGCGCTTATTTGTCATTCCACTTATAGGAGATGCTTCTAACAATATAAATCAGATAGGTTTTTTTTACTTTTTGCTACTTCTTCCCAATATTTCTATGAATTGATACATTTTTCATTAAAAATTTTGCTGTTAATAAGCTTGCTTTTTTTTAAACGCATTGTTTGTTATTTCAAATCGAAATAGAAATATATATCTATTTTAGGGCGGGTATGTTCGATTCGGGGCCGTTGAAAGATCACCGAGAATGCAGCGCTTCTGCCGCCAGTATTGAAACGGGCCCCACTATTGATTCGGCTATCGGTTATTGTTTATTGCACTCCAAACATTTTATAGTATCAAAATGAGCATAGAGCTGATTAGATTTATAGAGATGGGATGTTGTTGCAGTTTTGCATATCGAACTTGATGTGTTGTCCATGCGGGATGTGGTGCTGCTAGTGATTTCATATGAAGCATTTTTTCAACTTCTTTCTAATAGATACTTGATGAACAAGAAAAAGTGTGAGATTAGGTAGATTTTTTGACATGAGCCAATACGTTGTTAGGAATTCTGTGCTAAGTGATAGGTACAGATATTAGAATTTGTTTAATTCAGTGGAGGTTTGTGTAGTTTGACGTCTAGATGTGTATTATAATCAAAACACCAATTTCGCTATCAAAAAAATCGTTTTCAATTGTTTAGGTGAATCGATCAGCTCGAAAAGAAGCTCGTTGGATAGAAAGAGTCAAACGTCGTTCGTTGACTGGGCATCGGATGTCGAGTCGCATTGTTCGCCAAAGTTCGCTGATGATGATGGATTACCAGAAGAGGGAGAGGGATCATGTGAAGGCGAAAGACCTCAGCGGTGCAGCATCCCTAAAAAGAAACTTCCTCTGCCGAGCATCAGCCTGCCTAGGTTCTTTTCCTTTCTCAGCTTTCTCCTTTCTCGGAGCAATGAATACGAATCATAGAATGGCTGAAATGCTTTCCTCTAAGTCCTTTCACAACCCCACGAGTACTCCCATCCTTTTGCGTTTGAAAATTTGCCACATGTTCCGATGAGTTTGTACATTCTAAGAATTTACCATACGCCATACGCGCACCACCATACAAGCGCGTCATATGTTTTAAAGCTTTTTTACCTTTTGCGGCACACAAATTTTTGACGAATATGAAATGTTGAGAGGGCCGTGAATCTGTCTTGTTTGGACAGTTTCCTATTA
The DNA here is from genome assembly GCA_006503575.1 of Baylisascaris schroederi. Classification (NCBI taxonomy): domain Eukaryota; kingdom Metazoa; phylum Nematoda; class Chromadorea; order Rhabditida; family Ascarididae; genus Baylisascaris; species Baylisascaris schroederi. Next base: position 829,502 of record QEWY01002081.1, read on the forward strand.
CTAAAATGGTTCTCTCCTTTTTTTGAAAGGTGTATGCTTCCGGTTCTTTGAAATGTTGGCGAGATAGCAGAAGGCATTTCTCTTTTGTTGAAATGCTGCGATCGAACTGTCATGCTTTAGAAGGCATTCAGCGTCGAGTTTCATTTCTTATTCACCTGTTAATTGAAAAAATGTGTTCGCCTTTCATTGCATAAGGGCTAGCTAAATTTTTCGCTTATTTGAATGTTTGAGTAATTTTTTCACATATTAGAAGAGGAGTAGTATTGAAGTTTTGGAAATACTTAGGATAGGTTTAACGCGATTAATTTCTCAACTGTGTGCTTTCTTGATTGCTTAAGCCGTGTCTGGTTTCTAAACCATTGGGGTGTAAACCACTGGTTCATGAACCGCGCAATGCATTGAAACGATGGAATTAATATGTTTGTTTATGCTTCGTAGTCCATTTGCGCTTCATCTCACTCGTTATGCTCATTGGTCCATCTATATTCGCTTGGATGACCTCAGTCGCTCGCTTACAGTTTTATGGTTTCCGATTCCCGTCTGTGCACTGTTGTTTTGTGGTTTTTGCTTTTTGTGTAAGGAGGAAGAGATGGTCGAGCTTATTTCCGGTCCTACTGATGTTGAGTGTGACTAGATCACCCTGAGCAACTTCATGGCCCGAATGTGCACCGCTACGGTCTGCAAACTGGCCCTTGCAAGGACCGCATCTCACTTGAAAAGCTAGAAGCACATTGGTTCCTGCAAACGAATACGCTCTCCTTTCATATGCACCGATCCTTGCCTCTGGGCACTTGTAGAAAGTTTTCTTTGTCTTATGGTCACCGCTCCTCTGCTCTCACCGAAAGCAGTTGATCTGCAATTTATTGATCACTCCTTACATCGATTGGTAGTATGGTACGATGAAGGCGATGTTGAGTATGTTAATGAGAGCCGCATGGTAGCGTCGCTGATGTCTGCGGGCAAAGTGTGTGCAAAAAAGTGGCAAAGAGGTAGGAGGAGAGGGAGAGAGGGGGGGGGGAGGGGGGGGGGGGGGGGGGGGGGGGGGGGGTTGGAGGCTAGTTTTAAACGTACTCTTGAAGACGTTTAGCAGCAGTTCACATGTATCCGTATTGTCTGGCAACATCAGTGAGGATTTTAGTGTATCGGAATTGCTTTCACTTTAAAAGGGCAGTAAATGTTAAGCTGCTGGCGTGACGACCCCAAACAAAGCAATCCTGAGGTACGTCGGAACATTTTGTTGTAGTCACTTCCTGATGGATTGTTTGCATTGCATGGTTGAGGCAAGATTATTGGTGTGATTACTTGCTTATTTCCACATTTTTGAACCTTTACAAATGCAGCGGGCGTTTTTTTTTTTTTTTTTTGAATGTTGTGGGATACCCAGTAGTGTTGTTGTTGGACATTGTGGGGTGTCATTAGTGCAGCGCAGTAATTCTAAAACCTTACCCAAATTCCATACTCTTTACGCTGACCGTTTTCGGAAGCAGGAACACTATTGCGTCACTTCAAATAAACCTTTACACGAATTGAGCCTTCATTTTATGCCAAAGACTTTCGGGAACAATAGTTGAAGGGGCGGTGTTTTGCAGTTTGCTTGAAACCTTGCAAGACTGCATTTAACGAAATGGAGGTATAGACAGAAAACAACTCGGCAACAATAAAGGAAAGCGACGTCATTGGTTTAGACCATATTTTGCTAACAAAGGAGAGCGTTGAAAAGGGTGACGATGAAAAAAGGCGAAAGAATCTGTGCGTTTTTGCTCTAATGCCGAGGGGTTACTTGCTGCACTCCTTCTCCGACTTATTCTCTAAACGATAGAATCCAGCACCGTTCGGTTCTTCATGCGAAACACATTGCACATTCATCAGCGTGTTTGATTCTGTTTGAATGTTTATGGCTACATATTGTTTTTAGTGACCACAGCTGTTGTCGGAGTGTTCTATGTGTTTCTTTGTTCACCAGAGTCATGGATGAATTTCAGTAGATGAAGTATTGAACTCTATTGACTATTATGAAGATGTCAATTTTGGTAGCTTTGCTGAATTACAGTCCTCAACAGAAGCGAATTTTTTCCTCATTATAGGTGAAACGAGATTTTTTCGAATCAGTTTATAACGACGATTTGGGAAATGCAACATGTTTTTCTCTGAAATGTCGGGTTTTCGAAAAATTTCGGTAAGAACGTTCTGGAAAATTTCCATATCCATAGGTAATGGGAACTCAAGATCTTTGTTTATGCTATTGGGCGGGCTATGTTGAAATCAGGCATCTAGAAGATATTTCCACATAGAATCCGATAGATTGGGCTCTATTGCTAAATTTAATCGCTCAATCAAGTTCTAAATACAACCCTGTTAGGTTACGCTGCGATCTCGAGTAAGAACTTTTGAGCCCCCTTCACGCCGTCACATCTGGAGACTAGCTTTTCTTATGTTTTCGTTCGACTTCTATGAGAATTAAGTGCCTCGAGGATGCTTTATGAGAATCCTAAGTGATCGACTGCCAGGAATGCTTAATCTATATTCGATTTCTCAGAAATCCTCTTTTTTTGCACATACGAAGTCAGGAAATAGCCTTTTTAGTTAAGCGATGACTTAAACTACTTTCGCTTGGAAACAATTCTCAGCCACCAAATTCCCGTCTAAAATGACACATTTGCAAAACAAAAAAAAAACCCCTCAGATTTTCTATATGTGCCCGATAGCCATTTCCTCGAAAGTTTTCAAAGAAATATTATTAAAAAGAATAAAGTAAAATCAAACCAAATAAAAGAAACAGGTGTTGGAGGAAATTTGTTGAAAATCCGTAAAACAATCTTGATGACATATTCTTTTTGCACATTGCATAAAAAACAGTATTTTATTATCCAGTAAGAATTCCGCTTGCTTGGAAAACTTCTCGAGGTAATCAATCGTTTTGTTGGGAGCAGCCCGCAGATATCTGAGTTCCTTGGTATTCAACAATCCAGATAATGCTAATTTTTATAATGAGCAGACCAAAGAATTTATTCAACTGTTTTGTTAAAGATTTCAACGAAGCATGAAGCCCTAAAATGCGAAGTATATTTCCGTAATCAGCGCTCTGAGCGGTAGGAGGTACATTATAACTCTTTAGTAATAAAAGCTATCAATTAGTCGATATGGTGGGATAGGCTTCTTCGATTGCCGTTTATTGTGACTTATTTATATGAGTGTCTATTTTGCGACATTTAATCGATAAGGAAATAAGCACTTTCCTTCGCCGTTATTGTCATTATTTCAACTAAGCAGCTGTGCGATTTATTGCTCCTTCTCAGCCGTTGATGTTTGGCATTTCATGTCGGTTTTGTTTTTAAATGATATTCGACTGTTATTGCCAGCGAACTTTAATGCTCCGCAACACTTATAAAACAGATTTATTGTCGACGTTTTATGCGGTCCATCGGGAACAATTCACAGCCTATAAAACATCGAAAGTGAAACTGTTTTTAGATGTTTCATCGAGCATTCAGTATTTGTTAGCAACCAACATCAACATATTGCTATTGAAAAAACCACCATGCGCCTATAGTGTAGGCATTCAATTCTCAATTCCATTCTTCCTACTGTTTTAAAATTTCATTGTGGCATTGATTAGGTGTGTGTGGTATGAATAGCGTGAATGTTGACGTTTGCATGGTTGAAATTTGCCGGTGGCGAGATAAGGTGGATAACTGTTGCATATTGAGAATTATGTTTTCTATTCGTTTCATCTATTCTCATACCTGCCTCCATTTATTTATGATGCAATTTATGCGTTTCATTTAGGATACTGTAATTTCTGAGCGTTAGAGCATCAGTGCTAGAATTCAGACAATAAGCTAGATATCAGCATTGGAGCAAAGAACCTTCGAATTATGAAGCTTTATAAGATTTTCCATATAATTACAAATTTCAGAGGGTTGTTCTCACGTTCAAAGCAAACGGCATTAAACGAGCATTCGACATACAGTAGCAGTTCATGGCGATTCTTTGCTGATAAAAGGCCCATGAAGGATCCAAATGTTGTATCCACAATGGGACTCATCCTTGAGACTAGACCCAGGTCGGTTTTATTTGCCACTTTCTTCTCACGGTTGATGGGGTTTGTTGTAAGGTCTTCATTGGATCACTTATAAGGAATGCGCAGAATGAATAGCGTTTATTATCTCCTGAGAATTCATCCAGAAAGTTGTTTTTGGTTAATGTTGTTTCGTTTCACTAGAAGATCTGCTTGAAAGAGAAGCAAATGACGGTGTTCCTAGTTATGTATATATATATATATATATATATATATATATATATATGTATACAGAAGTTCAGTATTGTAGCGTGTCATTAACGGTGTTGCTGTGTTGACCTTATGGCACTGTATACAGGAAAAAGAGTCATGCTCTAAGTAATTGCATGAGAAGTGCTGCATGTTATATCGCTTTCAAAAAGGACGTTTATGCCCTTCATCTTTTCACGCTATTTATAGGTTTTTTATCGGTTTCATCTTTTAAACTGTCGGCTACCTGTGAGGTGACGATAGCCGTAACAATAATCATAAAGGCAAAACTTATTTGAGGAAGAAAGGAAAATAGGGATTACGGGGCAACGTTTCTACGATAACATCATCTCTAACGTGATGTCAGTTTACATTTCCCTTAATGAGTGTATGTGGAAAATTCTTGCCGAATATATGGATAAACAAATCATATTTGCGTATTTGTTTACTTCGGCAATTATGTGTTTATGAAATTGTGTCGAAATGAATTGTAAACCGAGAGTGTAAACGAACTTGACTGTTGGAAATGTGTATTGCATATGAGTCGTTCTCATAAATTATTGGCTAAATTGCTTTAATTATATCTATTCTGTGCAGTAATTTACCGGCGAAATCAGAAGAGGAAGAAGCAAAACATCGCGCACAATACCTCGAGCTGATCGAACAAGCAAGAAAGAAGGAAGCACGTGAGGCGAAAGAAAGGAAAAGGGCGACAGAATTGCAACGTAGGCTTGAGGACCAGGCAGCTGCAGCCTGCCATCAATGGAGTGAGAACATCCTACCCAAGTGGGAAGAGATGTATGCTTACTTTACGACATTCTTGGACTTTTCTTTCCAGCTGATGACTACATCTTTCTGTTTCTGTTTTTCCCCATCCCATCCCTCTTCATGTTTTTCTTTGTATCCTCTTTCTCTTTTTCTTTCTTTCCTTTTGTCACTCTCGCTCTAACTCCATCTTATCTTCATAGGTAATTCTCCTGTAACATCGGAACGTTAGGTTATGAATTCTCATCCTTATTACCTACTTCCGCCATCCCTGGGATTGGTGGTCCTCAGAAGTCTGTAGACGTGAAGGCGTCATTTTTGTGTATGAGACAAGCTCTGTAGCGATCTCTTAATAAACGCTTAGCACTGTTTCACTTTTTTGAATGTTCTGATCCGCACTTCCTTCGTCGAACCTCAATTTTGACCGTTTATGGGTTTATGTGCTTTACTGGTATCATCGAGGTTTACTCAATAACAAGGTCGTCTTCGTTTACCTCTTGCTTCATCCTTTCTTCGTTGTTACAAGTGACGATGAGTTTCCGTTGTCACTTTATCTGCATCTGGGGAGGGGGAAAGATGCTTTGACCCTCAAGAAGGCAAAACTATCCCCATTGTAGCCAAAGTTTGTTGTTTGCATGGTTCTTAGTATCGCACTGTTTCAGTTGTTCGCTTTCGGAGAAGACTGAAGCACAGTGCATTTCAAAATGAAAGGGTAATGGAATACTCGCCAATTTAATTCTTTATTCAACGGACGACTAAGCTTTGGTGGCGTTGAGTTAGTCCTTGAGCAGCATGCAATGTGTTGTAGTGTTATTTCTCAACTGACCTCTGCATAAATATCGTTTAATTTGTTTCGCATCCTTTGAGGGCTACAGGCCATTGATGGTTTATTTCACCATAGGGGCATTTTATTTGTAAACCGCTTGTCACCCTTCTTTCACTGACACTGCATTCCATCAGTTGTTCCCTATATACTCCTGAATTGGGAAAAGTGGTTTGGCGCGTACCCATCTCCACAGGCAAATGCTGTAGTGTCCCAACAAGTAGCTTATCTCTGCTCTCGATAAGCAAGTGATTTTGCCATATTGAATCGCATTTGGGAGTGGGGAATCGGCCAGAGATATACAGCAGTCTGTGTCATCAAATTCTCCTGTTTGACATTGTTCGGGTAGTGTAGGATTGTAGATCTGTGTATTCACCTTCAATAAATTTTTTTTCTTTGCTAGAGACGATGCTGTGGGATGATTCGTAATATACTCTTAGATTGACCACTGAGATAAAAGTACCCATATCTTTGCTTCCCTTTAGCTCTTTTATGGGGGAGACAACAGTTACGGCATTAAAATACTTGTTTTGATGCTGGATTCAGAGTTCTTTTAAGGAAGAACACGAAGCGATGCAGGGAACTATGGTGGCAAGGGATTCCATCGAAAGTTCGTGGACGAGTTTGGTCTCTCGTTATCGGAAATGAACTTAATTTGACTGAAGGTAAATATTTTCTTATGCTATTGAATAAATTAATGCGATTTATGTCAAGTGTAGTCGGGAATTTATAGACAATTCGTTTCATTCAAAATTGCGAGACGAACGTTTTTTGTGGCGGAATTATTTCTTCAGGCAGAAGCAGTATAATGCATACTATTTCCTAATCTTATAGAAATTAGTTTCTGCTATTCTGTTTGTAACGATCTAAAAATCTTTTATGAAAGGTGTTTCATCTCAGAGTATTCTTTTTCCACTCTCTCTTAGTTATTTGATTTCCTTCTTCAAATTTATATTGAGTATCAAAAAACTGAAAATGTTTTCAACACTGTTGCCATCTACAGAATTGTATAATATTTGCTGCCTACGAGCTCTCGAGAGGATTTCCGCGGCCAAGAACGGCGAGGCATCGGAAAGTGATGACTCACCACTCACTATGCACAGAGCATCGTTATCTGGCATCGTTGAAGGTGTGTATGCGAAATGGTTGCTTAAACGTTTATTTGGTTCCACTATCGAGGTCTAAGCTGCATTCATCTTTTATATCCTCTAAGAGCTCCTGTATGTTTGTTTCCCGGATAGACTAAGCAGTGGCATTTGAAATATTACGGTGCTGTTGGTGAGATCGGCCAGGAAGTTCTTATCTAATCTTGGCTTCGTAGATTAGAAGAGGAATGGAGCTGAATGAAATAAAGGAATGTTTTGGCATTTAACTAAGAGTAATTACAGTCTTATGAATAAATGAGCGACGTTTTGAGCGAATTTCGAAGGTGAAAATGTCGTGGAAGTGATTGCCTTGCAGACGTTGAACAAGTCCCGAAAACCGCATAATAGCCTCGCAGGGAGAGGCCCAATACCGCCTAATAAAGTCCTATGTAAAGCGAGCTGAACAGCAGAACACGAAGGCTGTGATTGTTCTTGTTGTTACTTAAACCATTTTAACGAGGATTAATAACAGTTGTTATTCACGCTATCGTTATTTAATGTTTCCATTGATTGTTTCAGTTGGGTATAAGTTTATGGATTTTTTCTTGCAGACTCTTCGTTGAATCAGTCCGTAAATCGTGAGAGCACGGTGGAGCTAATCCACCTTGATGTCTCGCGAACGTTCCCCACTCTTGGAATCTTCCAAAAGGGTGGCCCATATTACGACCTTTTGCTGAAGTTGTTAGGAGCGTATGTGTGCTATAGACCGGATGTCGGCTATGTGCAGTCAATGTCTTTCGTGGCCGCGGTATTACTCCTTCAGATGGACCCTTATGATGCCTTTATCGCGTTCGCCAATTTGCTCAATCGTCCTCTTCAGGTTTCACTTTTCACATTTTTGGTGGGTCTGTCAGATGGAACATTATGGCTTCGAGTAGCAAATTCGGTGATTTTTAATAGATTAAATCAGCGCAGTTTTCGCTTTATGTTAAAAAGGTAGAGGTTGACTCATTAAGCGGTTTGGTCATGTTGCCCTGAAGCAGCTAGTAAAGGACGTTTACGCATCCTTTTATTGCCACAGAATCGATATCTGACTTCTTCAATATTTGTGGAAGCCATGAGCGCTCGAATTTAGATCTCATTTGACTTAGCAGTTACTAGTTTGTAGTGAATCAAAAACGAATGCAGAAATTGGTGTTATTAGGTCTAAGATGACTGACACCAGCTTGTTAAAGGGAGCGAGGTGTTCCTTTCTTTCGTTTCTCCTCCTTCCTCCCTCCCTCCCCCCTCCCCAACTCCTTCGCATCCTTCTCACTTTTAGCAGAGGGAGGGATGGTGCTGTCTTCTATATTCCCACCCTTCCTAGAAGGTAAGATCAGAGCTTAGATTTCGCATATCAAGTTTTATATTTTTTGCAATGTTAAAGTGGAATTATGTGGGATATCGCTTGAGCCTGAAGAACGCTTAAAAGGTTGTTACTATAGCTTAATGGCAATTTTATCACCAGGATGTTTTTTTAAGTGCTAGGAGTGGTTGTGAGAAGATAAGGTTTTTTTTAGGGAAGATCGATTTCACATTGGGAGAAGGGAGATAAATGGTCTTACTAGATTAGGGAAGGGTATAGAGGGGGAGATGGCAGTATTATATTGGACTGCTGTCTTCGTGTCTGAGCGAGCATATCGACCAGTCTCTTTCATATGTGTCCAAACCATTTCTTATTGTCAGTAAGGAAGCTCTCAGCGAACTGCTGTGGGTGTAGTTTTTTTCTCTTTTGATATTCACAATTCGTCTGCATGCATACACGCTATTTTTCTTTTCCTAAAACTTTTTCAGTTGGCTTTTTTTCGTCTTCGACAACCGGAAATGACGGAGTATTTCATTGCGTATGATCAATATTTCGACCAGGAGCTGCATAAGTTGCACGCCCATTTCGACCAATTGGATGTGCGACCAGATCTTTATCTCATTGAATGGTTTCTATCTTTTTTAAGGATTTTTTTTTTCAATCTTGTTGATTCTTCGATATTCCCGTTTATTGTGATTGATAGCCGCAGCCGTCTCTTTCTTCTCTTGAAGCCGATTTAGATGATATACCTCACACACTTATCGTTGATAGAATTGTTTGATAGGAAACTTTTGTATATATTAAAAGAACGAAGGTATTGATAACTTCAACAGTCCTCATTGTTGCATTCGCTCATTTTCTATTGCGAATCGAAATTCGGATAAATGTTGCGTAAAAACGGAACGGATTATTCTGTCAATGTTTCTTTTTGTTTGATAATATGAAGCGTAAATGCTCATTAATATTTCAGGGTTTATACGCTCTATGCTAAATCATTGCCGCTTGATGTTACTTGTCGAGTCTGGGATATGTTCCTTAGAGATGGAGAAGAATTCCTCTTTAAAACCGCATTGGGTTTGTTGCGTTACTTTTTTTTTCAATTTTTGCTTTTCTTGCTGTGTGCTCCATCATTTTTGATGCATATTTTTTGTACTCTCGATAGATTTTTTTTTCTGAACGATGAAATTAGTGTTCTTGTTAAAATTCTTGCATTTCCAAATAAGGTGCTTCATTTAGGCATACTGCGTTTATATGAGCGGCAACTACTCGAGATGGATTTTGAAGAGGTAGTGCAGTTTCTCACTCATTTACCGGAAACAATGACCAGCACGGAGTTGTTTCGCAACATTGAACCGTTTATGCGTTCCTATGCATCGACAGCAGAAACTGCTAAATGCAAGCGAAGATTTCTACAGGTGCAACTAATTTTTTTTTCTTTCTGGTGATTATTTTTCTTCTCAACTGTGTAATCCTGCAGTAACCAAAAAAGACTTATATGATGGCTGATTTTGTTAATATCTCGATTTGGGCTTGTTAGTGATTTCTTAAAAGCTGTTTCTCTCACCGCTCTCTTCGTTGGCTACGGCAAATTTTATGCAATATTTCCGTGATTTTCTCAGATTTTTAGGCCCTCTACATTCCTGTACTTCAGCACCATGATTATAGGTTGAGAAGCGGTAAAGTTATGCATAGAAATCGCGATTGCGAAAACAATCGCATTAGCGGAGAGGGTGTTTTTGTACATGCGTATAAACGTACACATAACTAGGGGAGCTGCACTTTGCTTTGCGCATGCTTTCTGCATTGGGAAAAGGTGAGAGCACTTGTGATAGTTGCTTCATCTTCAACAACGGTACCAGCAGAAAAATGAAATTGCTTTCTGTGTCATAAAAAAATGAGCAAAACGAAAACTTTTATAGTTTGCAGTTGAGCTTCACTTTTTCCCCACCACTTTGTTGAATTATTCTCTGCCATAAGTGACACATTTCCTAAGTACAGAAAGAAGTTTTCTTTACAGAGTGAATTAAACTCCATTAAAGCCCCAAAAAAAAGAAGATTTTCCCATCTTAATTCTTCCACGATATTTTGTAGTGAGAAGGATTATTAGATTTGTAGTGAAAGAGATTATTAGGGTTTTCGAAGTTCTTCATATAAATATTTTCATTAAGTTATTGACTGGTCTCCTTTCTCGTATCTAATAGAAGGCGGTCTAAGTCTCGGCTGTTGAAGTGTTCAGACGCATGCGCATTTGCTGATAAAATTTTCAGCTCCCTTCATTCATCCAATTTTTTAAAACGGAAATTCTAAAGGAATGTTCACAATTTCAGAGAAATTCTGGCTTCATTTTCTTGCTTGAGGTTTGGAATTTTCTTCCCGACTTAACTCGCATGTCATGCCATCAAAATTTTCCACTTTTTTTGCATTCATTTTGAAGTTATTCATTGTAATGTTTTGGGCGGGCCTCCATGCGGTTTATACACTCAAAGTTAGGCTATAAACAGACATATTCACTGCTCTTCTTTCAGTTTTCTTGGATGTTTGTTTTATTCGAATAGAGACACAATATTTATAATTAAAAAGATTTTTGTCAGCCTGAAGCACAACGTCCACCAAGGGATGATTGAATGAGAAGAAAACGAAACACTCATATGCATTTCTGTTTCTTTATGCCACACTTGACTCACGTACTAACGAAAGTCCTTTGCTCATTTCAACTCCTTTTATCTGTTAGGTGCCCTTTTTGAGTTTTACGCTACTTGCTGTCACTTTTCACGCCAGTCACAATAGAGCAGGTTGTCTATGCATGTCTATGTGAGTCCATAATATTGCTTCAATTTTTTCTTTTTTTTTCGCGTCAAAACTACTTATTTTGTTGCGTTTTATTTCTTTATGTTCTTTTAAGCGGAAATACATTGCTCGTTAATTGATTAAGTTTATATAGATTTTGGCTGACGTCAACGAACGCATAAATCCGGGCAGTAGTTTGGGCAATTCGGACCGTCTGTCCGTCTCTGCCAGCAGTAAAGGGCTCGGCGATGGTGCATCACAATCTCAACTTTCGCAGCTTTCAACAAATATGCAAAATCTGAAGATGAGCAAAAGCTTGAGTGGATTTCTTGGTAAAATATTACATAATTGTTTTTGCTTATGGTATTATTTGAGTTGTTGATATTGGAATATGTTTGCCGTTATGTAATGAGTGTAATATCTACAGAGGTATTCTAACAGAATGCATCAGGAAGGATTGTTTCGATTTTTTCTTTTTTAAGGAGAAATTTTGATTTGCCAGAAATTGGCATTTCCTTGTTATGATGTTCGATAATTTTTATTCCGATCTATTTTCTTTTTCGAGAGTGAATGAAGCAAACGGAAACAATTCCAGAGTTGTTTATGACATAAATGATATGCTTTGGAGGATTTTTAAAAGAGCAGAATCGATTGCATCGACTCTCTCTGGGAATGGTTATAATTTTTCTTTGTACACTTTTTTGATTTTTCAGAAGGAAGGATATCCCTAGGATCTGTACATCGTTGCAGGCTTGGTGATGAGTGAAGTAGTCCCTTTTTTATATTGATGGGTATTAACTGACAACAATATTGTGCTGCATTTTAGGTGACCTGTTGAAGCCGCCACTGCCAGCTCATGTGGTGAGTGAATCTCCATCGATGCGAAGATCTCCCACTTGTCCACTCTCACATATCGCTACTGCAGCAGCACCCAGCTCCACTCAATGCACCACAAATTCGTCTTCTTCTTCCAGATAGAGTAGACATCTCCTGCCTGATTTGTTTCCTTTGTGATTGTTGCATTTCAGGTGTTGAATTACTTGCTGTGATAAGAAAGTATGTGGGAAGTTGTTTGGTCAGGAGGGAATGGAGAATGAAGAGCCAGGTCATAACTGAATGATGGAGCTGCGTACTGGGAAGTTACCACAATCGATTCATATTTGAATTCTATAGAATCAGAGGGAAGAGACTGCACTTGTTTAATTACAGTCCTAAAAAAATGGAATGCAAATACGAAGCGATGTTTTCCCATTGGTTTCCATATGAAACTGTAACATTATCACTAAGTTGTTTTGAGAGGTTGATGTGAATAGACAATTCATGCCCTCTTGTGGACACCATTTGCAGGCTCTAACTGCTGCGTTTCATCGCACAGTGGTGTAAATCTTTCGGTTGTTTGCTCTGTTGTTTGTGCCAAAAAGTTTTTCCGAAGGTTGCTTGTAATATTTGTCCATCGTTTACTAATAAGTGCTGCCTGGAAACATTATTACTGTAGCAGTACGAAGGACCGATATTGTGAACGACTTCTGCCATTATCAATAAGCTGCCACAAAGCAACATTGGTATGTATGGTTGCCGAATTTTTTTACGTTCACGTAGGGTTCTCTTTTGGAAGAAGAGTGGCAACGGCTCATTTATCGTTGGCTTTTGTGAGTCTTTCGGTTATTTTCCACCAGATGCCTGATTCCGTGGATTGTTCCAGCAGTAAGTTTATTGCTGTTAGTGGAACGTATGCTCGAGAGAGGCGAAAATCTTCCGATTTGGTGGGTTCAGCTGAAGAGTGTATGCTTGAAAGAGAAAGGATTATGAGGATCTTGTTTTAACATGCAGTAATTCTTGTGCTTGAAATGGAGAGGATCTCATTGAGCTGGTTCTTGATTAGGTTGGCTTCGACGTGTGCTTTGCATGCTTTGTGATTTGCAGGCGAAGTTTATGGCTCGTTTGATCGCAAATAAAAAGTCCTTCCAGTATTGTACTCGTGCATTGAATTTCGACCATTTGAAATGAAGGCGCACCCTGTAGAGCTTACTTTCTACTGTATTAAACGGATTTCCTTTCAGAAATGTGCTTCGAAATGCTAAAAGAATTTCGTGTTTTCTCCGATTATGCATCTTGAAAAAGTTTGATGAGGTTTGAAAGACTGGCATGATATGATGGTTAGCTAAAGGTGAGGAGCGTTTTCAGAGATTGGTTAGATAGATACTTGGATAAGTATCTAATACACTCATTCCTGTTTCGTTTTCGTTCTTTTTTGGGCTGCATTGATTTAGACGTAAATTATCTAAGCCAATATTAATCTCCATAAAACAATGATCTATGCTCTCTCACTTTTGTTTTCCTTATTTCGGATCGCAGGCATCTTATTATTGTTTATTTGATTTAATTTTATTGGTTACTTTATAAGAAGATTAGTTTAATATAAGGAAACTTCCACAAAAGAGACAAGTTGTGCAATGAAAGCATCGAATGTTTTATGGAGATAATTTTGCAACTAATTCATATAATATGTTTAAGAAAAAGGACTTGATCGATTATGAGGCCAATTTATCAATTGGTCAATGGTTTGTATCAAACGAATAGATGCTATTCGTTGTTTGATGTTTGAACGGGATGTTATGAAGGTGCTAATTAAACTTTTGTGCTTGATTTATTAGTAATGAAGGGATGAGTTATGTAGGTTGGTGCTTTTTTCTTATTCGTTTCGATCGTTATGAATGCACAATTGTTTTTGATTGTTCTCATTTGCTCAACTATACTAATATATCAGTTGTATAATGTCTGCGTTGTTACGCCTTTTTTTTCATTGTATTTTGTTCCGTTGAGTCATGTTAACTCATTCTTTTTAGACGTCTTTGAGTTTGAATTGTAGAACCGGAGGGCAGAGAAAGGGGGGAGGGGGGGGGGATTGATGTTTCGGTAATTTGTATACGAAGTTAACTGTTGAGCGCTATAAATAAATTTAGAACGCTAATCGATTCACTGAAAATTTTGTAACGATAAAACAACAAGATAGGTTGACGAATATGATAAACGATGTTGAAGAATATGTACGAGACAAAAAATATGTGTTAACTCAGGTTAGTTGGGTGCATTTTTTTTTCATTCAGCAGCCTTATAGTACAATAAGATTCTCTATGTTACATACATACGGTCGCTTGGAGTTTTCTCTGAAAAAATAAATTCCTTCGTTATACAATTCGAAGGGTTCAAATGTTTCATTATTATTGGACGTGTGAAAATTTCCAAAATTTGCGCATAAAATATTTCGAGCTTAATGGAGTTGGAATGCATTCGAACGTATAGATAGATTGCTGTGATTGTTGGTTTCTATTTCAGCTGAAAGTATAGTAAATGCAAATAAACGATGCAATTGAATATTTGTTATGCAATTTGTGATACTTAAGTTTTTATGGAGGTATGCTTCTCTTGCAGTGCATAATAGATTCGTATATCGAAGATAGAAAGGACTATCTTGAGTTAATGGGAATATTGTTTGAAATCACAATTGTATACTTGCAAAAACGACCGCTTTCCAAATTTGAAATACTTTTTTTTGAGAAAATATCAAACAAAACAAAGTAACGGTGGTGATGTTAAATAATCTTCTATGGGGAATTGTTTATGTGAAAGCGGCGGTGTCAGACTTAAAAGATACTACGTTTTTTAGATCCCTTTAATATGAATTTCGAGTGCAAGGTTCTTTGAAAACGTTTTTATTGAGCTCGAAAAGAATTACAATCTTAGTTTTTACCAAACGAGAGGTTCACTCTGGCTCATATGACTGAATATGTGCTAGATAGCGTGTTGCAGTGTTGCACGTTTATTTGCGCATATTCCCTTCATTATTGCTTCGAGACAAAAAAATTGGGAATTTTCTCGGAAAAACATCGGTTATTTTTTTCACCGATATGAAATAAACGATTTCCAATAAGAAGAAATTAAGGAAATCAAAAGGACTATAAGAAATCACACAATGCAAAAAGCATTTTAGAGGAACAGTATTTTGGCTGAATGGATGAGTAAACGTATAGGAATGGATTTGGAATTAATGAATGCAGTCGTGACTCTCGTCGGGCAATTTCGCCTCGAGATTCCATGTTCCAATGTCGAGAGTTTTAAGCGGCACTTTTCCTCCAGTGATATAGTGATTCGGCAGCTCGAATTTCCAACGTCGCTGACACGGCTGTAACTGGTAAAAGATGAGTTGTTTTCCTACTGCTCAAAACAGTGAAAGAAGATGAAAATCGAGAAACTAACAACGGAAAGGAAATGGCAGTAAATGACTAACTCAGAATTGAACAACTCAGCCTATGCGTAGAAGTTGACGGTTCATGGGCTCATGTTTAGTTGCAGTAGCAGTTGATTCGGTGAACCACACTACTCGGTGTATGTAGTAAATTGGTTTGATTTGTGTGAAAGGTGGTGCACCTGTTTCCGATTCCCCTACAGCTGCTGTACCCTTATGTAATCAAAGTTTACCCGAGTCGCCTCCTGCATCCTGCTCGATCGAAGTACCATTGCACATAATTACTTGAATGCTCGATCGTATTAACGATGAAATACGTATGACATATGGGGATATGGGGATCAGATGAAATGGTATAGGGTTGTAAACTTGAAAGTTGCTCAAACAAGGAGGTTATTAAAAACTCACTTAACGTCTCTCGGAATGTCGAAAATCTAATTAAAGTTTCGCTAGAAATGGATACCAGGTCATTGAAGGTAAATACACGTTCCGTCTCTAAAGGTCGACCGTTTGATGCTTGTCATGCTAGGACAAATGAAAGCAATTTCATGACCAGAAAGCAACGTGCCAACTCTACAGCTTCAATTTATCAGTGGAGTTAGTTCGCTTTGTAACTACCTCTCATCCCTTTGGAAAATATAGTTATTTCATCATTATTTAAGAACGCCACCGGTGCAAACCTCATCAGTCTGCAAAGTTTTCGAAATTCTCATAAAAAGCGGCATTCTTAACCATACTAGATTCCTTACCAGTGCGGTAGTTTCGCGACGAGTTAGAACAATGATCCGCGAAGAAAAGTTGGAAGAAACCTGTTTTCTAGGTCGCAGTCGTATACACAGCCTGCGGCTGAGTTTCTCTATTCAATGATAAAGTACGGATGGAAATGGATTTGTAGTTGGTGAAACCCGATGTTTTTTTTTTGCCTCCAAAAACTTCTAAAAATAGAGGGATATGGTATCCGAGGTTGTCCGCTGACATGGAAAGAGCGTTTTCGCATGGACGGATTTTTAGGATCGAGATCGATAATTCCATTTCAAGCGAATATTCCACTGCCAGCAGTGGTCTTCAAGGGAATGTGTTTGGTCTGCTTTTGCGTCATTAAGGTGTTTTCTAATGCTTTAGAAATATATCAACCTTTATACGATCAGCCGGTCGACTTTATAAGTTACAAGAAGATTTAAACGGCTTAAATACTTTCATTCGGCTATCGATTGTTATCTTCCTAGTAGAACCGAGTATCTCAGTAAAGGGTAAGCAGCATACTGGTCTTTACCGAATTTGGATAACTGTGAAATAATGGTTAATAGTTTTTTTTTTAAAGAACTGTAGGGTTTCTTTTGCTGGCGTTCATCGCTTAAAATTAGATGCAATATGGCACTATTCATCGAAGATGCCGCGAATGTTGCCGCGAATGCCTCTTGACAGAACTTCAGTTGAAAGCTGAAATTTCAGCCATACCGACCGAAAAATATGAGTTCTCAGTTTTTTTGGTTGGATGCGAAACTCCTTTTCTACCGAATACCTTCAGTTGGTAACGGACGGGCATTTTTGCAGTTTATTGTCTTTGAACTAAATTTCGCCTAAGAACTGTAGCCTTCTGTCGCCCGATAACCAACTGAAGGAAACTTCTATCAATCACCATCGTTGTATATATATATAATCCTGAAACGGGTCGGCGATCGGAGCCATATGTCAAAAAACATCATGCGAACATTCACAGTAACGCTTTCAGGTCCACGGGGTGACCTTCGCATGGCAGGACAGAGCGAGGTAACGTCACCTTAGCATCGTAGTCAATGTGTTGACGGAGGAAAGCAGCTTGCAGAAACAGAATGCCAAGAGAACCTGAGTTATCAAACGAATCTCACCAACTAATAGCGATACAAATGTAGAAGGGGTTCGATGAAACTCATATGCTAAGCTTACTTCGAGTCATTTATTTTGTTTACATCTGCTGAGCTTGCTTTACTCTTCTCCAGCTTTTCGCTTCCCTTCCAATGGTTTTTCCAACTTTAATTTTCCTTTTTTATGACAGCGCCCACTTCCAGTTTTCTTCTTTCTTTGATTCATGTTTCAACGTTGATCTTCAATAGATTGTTTTTGTTGGCTTCTTGCACTTAAGAAATTTTCCGTGGAGACTGCCAATAGTAGTGCATGAGCTTTTTGTCACCGTGGAATGGGATGTAAGGATCGCGAAGAAACGATGAAATGATCAGGTGCGATTACGATTACAGTCAGTTATAACAGGAACTTATTAGTGCACCTTCGCCCTATTATGCTTTAGACAACCCTCTACTGCTCGTAATTTGGTTCGCTGTTCTGTTCAGTCATTTCTCAATTCTTCACTCACTCCCTTCGATTCTTCATGCCTCTCATGTGCGCTCCACAGACTTTTCGCTCTTTTATCCACCTTTTCCCATGTGATGATACTGCATGACGACGAAAAATTGTGTTTCATTTTCCGCTATTTGCTTCCCATAAAAGACTACCCCCAGCTATTAGTTGTACAGTGTCCTTATCTTATTATGTCTTGACATGTTCCACATGTGTTTTATCGACGGTAAGTCACATAAACCCAACCCTTCTTGTCGTATGAAAGCATTTGATTCGATGGACTTTTGGGACACTTGTTAAATCATACAGGAATGACAATTATACTACGATGATCCAGCCATTAAACTGTCAATGCCATATAAATTTCAGAGAAGAGGTTTGAGAAGGAGATTCAATATGTTTGAGATTGAGAAGGTACGTAGATTTGTTTTCAGTGATTTGAATTTGGATTGCGGCATACGAAGTGATGATGAGCACCTAACACATCTAGTTTTCGGCTCGGCGACTACTGCATTGTTCCTTCATTTAGTACACCGAAATGTCAAACTGCTATGACTTCAGACAGAACGAAGGACTTCGGACTTGACGGGAATCTGACTGAAACGAAATTTGATGGGAAAGAAACTGGAATTGAAAAAGACGTTACTAAAATGCTTAAATATAGAAAAGCGGAGAAAATATCAAAGACAAGGTGCAAGAAATTTCAAAAGAAGTTGAGATCACAAGAGAACAGATAGTACAGTCAATGTTCAAGCTGTCGACAAGGTTATGCTTGCCTTCCTCACTTTCGCAACTTTTCGAATGGTTTTGACGATGAACCTAGCAAGCGATAGAATACAGTACTGGCAAGTTTGAATCGAGTAAGCCGCATGATTTATATCGCGATCTAGTCGTCAAAGTAAAGAGGAATCTCTTTCAGCTAAGGTCTTGCACCTGATGTGATATTTGGAGCTGACTATTTATCTCCAACAAATGAAACTGAAGAGAACCCGACAACATGACAAATGATCATGCGATGTCAAATGTTTCAGATACCTTTTAGAGACGACATTCGACAACGCGTGAACTTCACTGATGTTGTCTAGGAAATGTATTGATGAAGAATGCGATGAACAGTGCATATGGCGCAGTTGGAAGCCAAAAGATGCATCTCCCGACTTATCATCTGGTATGCTGTGGGTGGAAAACATCCGCACAAATAGTACGATCAAAGACTACCAGTGTGTTTCAAGGATCAGAGTATAGGGAATGGGACAGACTTGAGGGGATGGAAAACACAACTGTGGCGATAAGTCAGATACAGAGGTTACAGAGCAACGCTACTATGCCACCTGTTTCGAGCTTCGACTTCCTCGCCTTCTTCAATTGTTTTTGAAAGGACGCTTTAGCTGAAACGTGATAAGTTGGTGGGTGTTCGGACTCGTTATTTATTTTTGAAAATTGGGGGGAAGGGGACAGCGGGATTCGCGTTTATTAGTTGTTTTTTTTTCAGATATTGATATGGGTATATGCCTATTTTTTCATGTCACCTGTTATGTAAGCTCGTTGAATTACATCATTGTCTCCAAAATAACGTTTTTTACTATTCCATTCATAAAAGATATTTATGAAGAGCTAACTAAGCAGAGACGCAAACATAGAAATTGACATGAATGCTGTTTTCTCGATTCGTTAGATCATAACAACTAGTTACGCCAACACTCTCACGTCATCAGAACATGCAGACAATCCGTCCTTACTTCCACCGCTCCATCCAGATCCTTTGATATACTTTCGTGCTGCTAGCCATACGCTCTCCACTCGAAGCTGATAACTCAAGGCCGCGGCTTCTACGCTCCTTTACTCAACACTCACATACGTATACAGCCAATTTCTTACCCTAGCAATGCAAATGCAACGATTGCGTAACACACCTTCGTCAAAAGCTTCGATAAAGCGCACAAAGACAAGCGAAGACTGCTCAGTGATGTCGTTGAGGTAAAAGCTAAGAAATGCCTAGCAAGGCCAGGGACACCTCGTAGGCTTCAGCAGGAGGAGGAGCGCACTTTACGTGGTAGACTGCCTCACTGGGAGTGAAGTTATCCAGAAGCACATACTAGATCGACCTGTCGATGGGCAGAAATCAGTGGTCACTGACAGGACATGTTTAGATGGAGTTGTCCTTCCACATATCTTTATAAAATAAAATCGATTTCTACAGGTCTTATGAGAAGATGAAATTTGTCCACTTTTTTACTGAAGAAACCACAAAGCCTATGGTGCTTCAAATATCCCATGTCATTCACATATGATGTGGTTTGCAAAAAGCACATGTCCTGAGAACACTTTTTCGAAAGAAGCATGACATGAAAAAGATATCCAGACGTCAACCGATGGCAACACTTAACAGGCTAGGAGATGCTTTTCGAGTGTTCCAATAAGATGATATAGCATCGCATAGGGCTTTGTGGCTGTGGAAATGATTGAACAACAATTTTATAAACTGCATTTAATATCACTGGATTTAAGACTGTTGGGCTATTCACTGCTAAAGGTACAAGAATACTGAGTATGCTTCATAATACTTTTGAATATGTCATGCCAACATAGTGTGTTACCATACTTCGCATGCAAGGTTAGATCTGCCACTTTTAGGACACCTAAAAATAGTATTTCTGATGGTGTTTTTTTGTTTCTTGGCTAACTTTTTCTGAATCTCAATCCTTGATTAATCAATCCCAGCTTGTGATAGCTTCGATACGCCCAATTTTACCGCAAATCATCCCCAGTCAGCTCCTGGGTAGATTGCAATTAATATCTTTGAACTAGATCTGAATTGATGCCTAAGAGGGAGGAAGAGCCCCATTTCGTTCAGCATGAGGTAATATCCGTTTGTTTTTTTACTAATACTCACTAATTGGACTTTCTATCTGATTTTTCCATTGCACTTTCCAAACACTTCATTTTGCCGGTCGTTTTTACTTCACATATTTTCATACACTTCCTTTGAGTGCTTTTGCACTGATCGGGAACTCAATTACTAAAAGTGCTTACCGTTATGCCATCGTTGCAATCATGGTAGACTTTAAGATGTGGATCGATCGTTGTCATCTCTGTCGTATCGCCCGATAAATCGAAACGACCATTCTCGTCTGTATAACTAGCATCCAACTCATCGTCTGGATCTGGTCCTGATGTTTATTTATGTACACACCAATAAAGAATGCAAAACGAAATATTTCACTATCGTAGCGCAACGTCCAAAATTGTAATTCCAATGGAGAAATCGATGATCCTCTATGCAATTCGATTTGTGTTAATTTCTACAAAAGTCATACTACATTCGTATAGTGAAAAATTGATGAATGCTTTTTGTAATTATGAGTTAGTGATGGCATGATTTACCATTACTTGTCGTTATTGCATTCCAATGCTATCTCTCAACGATTGAAGTTGATTTGTCAAATAGAGCGACTCTTCGAATGCTATTTGTTGATTATAATGAACAAAAAAAACAAAAACACTGCAACGAATATGTTCTAATATACTAATCACAAAGAACAAAAGGGATATTCATGAAAGTGTTCTTGATCTATAAAGTAAATATATGTTTATTCGAATTGAACGCACAAAACTGATTAAAGTTATGTTCGTTGTTTAATTAGCATCATTATGTGTATGACCTATTTCAAGCCATTTGGATTTCTTTCACTATCGTATTGTGGATGAAATTAGGATTTGCCTCGTGATTGACTGACAATGCTTGCTTTGGCTCGCAGTGATCAACAAATACGAAATACGAGGAAAATAAGGGCCTCACCTCTGATGACAACCTGATTTGTCATCAGTAAAGATGTATGCAAAATTTATTTGATTTCCACCGCACACTTTTTTCTCATTTAATGAATTGTAAAATTAATGAGGAAATCGAAGAACATTGTTAAAACGGTATCCGTTGTCTGCGCATATACTTACCGAAGTCATCATCGATCAGCTTGACACGAACACCAACTGCTGGGCTGTCACCACACAACAAAGTACCGGTCACCTGGAAATAACCTCTTGAGACATCACGTAAGTGCTTTGAACGCATATGAAACTTGAATATAACCACTCATTAATTTCGACCTTTAAGGTTAATTAGATTGAATGCTTTATAGGCAATAAATTTGCGGTTTGCTTGAAGCTAATCAAACGGTGTGTGTTATGTAGATGCTACGTTAGAAATATGACCGTGGATTTCATTCACAATATTTTCTTTCTTTGGAGAAGTCAGTGTTTTACTGCATTCTTATTTAATGCATTAAAAGTACTGGAAACATTTAAAGGAGTTCGATAAATGCGAAGGGAATCATTAAAAAAACAATGGGATGCTTATGGTGTTTTAACGTTCAAGTATATCCACATTTTTTGAGGAATTAAAATCGCTAACGAAAACTTTTCTAAGGCCAGCAAAATCGTATGTGAAGGAATATGCGAAGAAAAAAGGGGAGCTTTTTCAAAAACCGCTTCGCTTCAATGAAGGAACGATTGTCCAACGGGGGAAAGAAACACTTTTTGTTCGAATTGCACTAATTTTCGAATGTCCAGCAATGCTTTATAAGGAATTTTGGTGACATTCTGTTTCAGAAATGTTTCACTATTGCATAGTTGCTCTCACTCGATAACTTTGCACGCCGGTACGTTGTTGAGGAATGACGGCGGCCTCTACCGCGTAGAACAACAATGACGACAGTACAACACTCGTATACATCGTGTTCACTCAGCAACTGCAATGCAACGATGTCCATGACTTGGTAATAGATTCGTGGGAATATTTCATCACCATTCCAGGTTCCTATTTTTCAATGGCTGATTTGATGGTACCCAGAGTTTTCTTATAAGGAACAACAATTCGCCATACCGCAACCATCCAGTGTAAACCTTCATTTTTCACTTGTTATTTGGTACTCGAATGGAAGCCAGCATTTTCACTTGTTATTTGGTACTCGAATGGAAGCGATTTCTAGCACTAGGGAAGGGCATGAAATAGAGGAGAGTTAACCTCAATCACGAATTCCATTGGGTGCTCCGCCCCGTTTCCCGGTATTTTCCCATCACCTCGCAGCTTCCTTGTTTTCAGTACTTCTTTTTAAAGTTTTTTTTTCCCCATAGCTCCAATGATAAGTTCGCAAACAACGAGGTTTTCCGAAGTTGTAACGTTCACACTATGTCTGACTTTCTCTAGCGAATTGCAGTTGTGGTCTTTTAAAAACAGGATTTCGATCCCTTATTTGCTAAAAGGTGCTAGCTGTGGGCAATATGGTGCATAGAATCCACATATTGGATATACTGCAATAAATGAAAATACACTATAAACAAGTAATAAAATAATGCAGATAAAGCGTCATCTTTATAAAAAAAAATCGCCTTGAAAGTTGCTTTACTCTATGTGAAATTAAACAGTCCCATGAGACATAAATTTTTCTCTGCATAGCCATTTTCGTGCATTAAAGCCCACCATCAGTTAGAAGTTTACGGAAGAGAAACCTTAGAAATCGTTTGATACAACAACTTAACAAATATTGTTCGGCTGAAGAATCGCTAAACATTGTTTTTCAAATGTATATGTATTTGCATCATATTATCTATATGTTTTTAGAGCAAGAGAAACTGAATTCAGCATCATGTTATAGCGTTCGATTGGATTTGTATTCCATCTTAGAGCCATTCTCAGAATCTGATCTGAAAAGATACGCTTCATATGTATTACCAAAGATAGAACTTCCATTATATAACTCTCAAACATCTTAGTAAACTTTTATGCACGAGCAAATTAACAAGCTGACATTCGAAGAAGGTTTGTTTTCAAATTTCTTATATTGCGCTCGAAACAAATACACTTGAATGCACCGCAGAGCGACAACAATTATGATACGCGCATCCATAACAGCAAACGTTCCACAATTTTCGCAGTTCTTCATGATATACGTCGACTTCATCAGCCCCACGATAGACCACAGTTTGAGTGGCAACCGCCATTTCTAAGGTAATCAGACCATAAAAAACTACAAGTCTCTCTTTTTTTATACACACAAAAAGAGGTTAAATTTCATTGGATGAACAACAAACAAAAACGAACGATTTGATCATGAACAAGTCGCTAAGAAAAAATTATTTTATTACCAACGATTTGAAGTGGTGTGATACGCCCTTTAGTCGTCACAAAGAATTGCTTTTGGAACTATAAGCGACTTGTCCCACCTTTCTCCGCACCCTCTTCCCCTTTCCCACCCCCTCCCTCCCCCATCCAAAAAGAACACTTCCTTAACAAATACGATGAGAAACAATAATTGAAACATCATTAAAACATGACGGATAGAACAACTGCTTGAATATAAGGCAGAAAGCTTCTCTAGAAAACTTTCATATTCGGCAAGACGAAACGTTTTGAACTATGATGGAGGTTAAATTGAAAGGAATTTGAATTCAACAGGCTGCCTCTGTTGGTCACAAGAAGTGAAAGCAGTTGCCAAAAAACTTTAAAAAAAGGGAAGGGCTTAAAGACAGTATGGTAGCTCGCCCTATTTACAAGTGAAGGTAATACATTCTTACAAGCATAACTTAGAAATGAATGTGAAGAAAGCAGTGTACATATTAACATCATTTTCTCCACAGTCTCACGCACTTCGTGTAATGATTGCTCTCAGTGAACTGAATTTTTCAGATTATCGTAGCAAATATTCGGATGTTCATATCGATAGGGGGCGGGGGGGAGGGGGGGGGGGGGGGGGGGGGGGGGGGGGGTGGAGACTAGAGCAAAGGAAACAGTTGGCATGAATATGGTGAAGCTGAAGGCTGAACTGTTAGTTACATATTTTCCCACATCTTCAGTTCTATATCGCTCACAATTTGCACCTTCCAGGCTGTTTTTTGCATTCACTCATTTGTTCCGGACATTACGGAGCAGGCCAATTTGTTGGAAAACCCTTTCCACTCTTCCCGCTAAGTGAAAAAAGATCTATTTAAGAGTATGAGTATCGGTCAATCGAAAGCCTTGAAACAATATGAGCATCCTCAGTTGAAAGCCTGAAATCAGTGGACACAATCCTGATTCTCTTCTTCCAGTTCCACTTCTAAATTCATTATTCCGAGATTCATTGCTCTCTTTGGCTCGATCCCACCGAAGATATATTTGTCGGGGATACGAATTATCCATTCCCTTTGGCATGGCTGCAATTTGGAAACAAGTCATTTGTAAGGAGACGAATTTCTAACGAATATCGAAGGCATATTCGTAACACAATTTCATCCGACCACAGGCTTAGAAGTAGCGGTGTGAACGGAGTGATTTCTAAGATTACAAGAGTTTGGCAATGCAAGATCGGTCAGGGAATATAAGAGAGAGAGAGAAAGAAAACAAGAGCTGGATGTCGATGTTACTCGACCTTGGTTGATATGCACGAAAATATGAAGATAATATCTGCGAAATATCACTTAACTGGAGGAGGATCTTTCAAAACCTGGAATCGAAACTCCGGAATGTCTAAGACTGAAAATGGGTTTAAAGCATTATTGCGGCCATTTTTGGTTTTCAGAAATTTTCCATAAAATCTGCAACAAAAAGTTCTCCGAATAAAGTTCTATTCAAGAAAATACACTAGAAAGAGAGATCGCCACACGATGATCCATCCCATTCAAATGACTTGAGAAAGTAATTTTCTCTGCCATCCAACTGGTATTTTGATAAGCATAAACGAAGTGCTAATTTTAATAAGCATAAGCTATAAACTTTAGCACTTAATAAAGCTTTGGTTAATGAAATTAGCACCTTGCCATAATCATTACAATCGTGATAGATCCGCAGCTCAGGATCGATATTAGTTATTTCACTGGAATCACCTTTCACATTATAATAACCACCGTCATCCGTATAAGCCGAATCCAGTAGGTCGTCTGGGTTTGGTCCTGCAATTCGAGCATATTCAGCACTTATAGACTAAACTCATTTGGCATTATGATTGAAATTAATGACTCATGGAGGTCTCAATGGAGAAGAATGTAGTATAATCCGTTATATTGCCAGGGTCCTTCGCTCCAAAAAAAAAAGTGACTCATAAAAGAGAGCAGCAATTAAATGGTGAAAAAAATTTCCTGAGAGTAATTTCATTGACAATAATGACTACATAAGTGGCTATCGTGAGCGCAAAAATATGCTTGAAAATTGATGCAGCAATACAACTTTGCCTGTACCCACAACCTAACTATCAGTTATGTTTATGAGGTCGACCACAGTTTTCGCAGGCTTCCCGATACGTTCATGTTGCTGTGTGTATTTTGCGAAAAATTTTCATTTCAGCCCCATGATCAGCCTCATTCTAACGTTATGTTCTGATTAATGAATGCTATCCTGTTGGTGTAATGCTCTCGTTACGCGGGAGAAAAACCCTCGTGAGAGAAAATATTAAATAAAATAAAAACGAAATTTGTGTGTTAACGTTTGTTTTTATGATGAATTATAAACATTCGTAGGCGAAGAATCACAAAAAAAAAAGCTTATTCCTATGAGATGCGAGATAATGACACGACATAACCTTTTTCATTTCACGAAGATAATTCGTTTCTTTTTGTTATTTCGTTTAGCCCAACCTTTTCAGATCCCTAAATCCTTCTTCATATGTACACATGCTATTTCATAAAACGTAAAGAAATGTGTTTCCTTATGCGTTAACCAGAATGTTTCGGTATTATACACATGACACTCAAATTCTACACCGGTTACGTTATTTTCACCCATATTTTGCTAGACTTGGAATAATTACAGGTACAAAACTCTTGCAGAAGTTTGCAAAGACGGAATGTCCTTCAGTCTCCTTATTATCCTTGCTACATACATATCTGCTTAATCATGCATATAAACACTCCCCCCCCCTCCTTCCTTCAACAAAATTCCCTTTCTTAAATAAGCCCACTTCACTAAAACCTTCGAAATTCGTCGAGTCATGGGGCTCCATTTGAGGCAACAGAGCAATGTGTGCTAATTTTTCCATTGTGTACATATTCAGCGACATTCATCAAGCAGTAGAATGGACTGTACGAAGTGCTGAGCATAAAAAGCGAAGAGGTAATAACCATTGTCGGCATCGACCAGCTTTACAAGCACACCCTTCGCTGGTTTCGTGCCGCACATTAGTCGACCTTTAACCCAAACGCTCTGTCTTCGGAAACATTCCACATGACTGGCTAACCAGAGTGATATCGACGCAATTAATAAAATTTTTAACATCTGAAATGTTGCGCAGTAATTTCTATCGCATACGTACTAAAAATTTGGTCATCGACACATCTACACTATTCGATATTCTACGTTAACTTGGGAAGAGATGATTTCCTGCACTTTAAAAGAGTTAAAATTGAACCAAATTGCTCTCTAATTCATGAGCTCTCACAATCAGCAGTAGAACAGAGTCTGAAAATGAGCTTAAAATTAAATTATCATTTATTTCGAGTATAGTTTAAATTATATCGGAACGGCATCGCAGAAGATAAATAAAAAACAACGCCATTAAATCCAAAAATCATATTGCTCTTGAAGATAAAACTATTTTTGGCACGGGCATTTTTGAAAATCTCTATATTTGAAATATGATGGTATCTAAATCACACATGCGCCGACCTCATTTTTAGTGAACCTTCGATGCATTACTTTAGTCAAGAGCTGCAACTTACTAAATTTCACAAAAAACATCAAAGATGTAAAGAATTTTAGAACTTCGAGGGATTTTTCTTGCAAGACATTGCCAGCAAATTTTCAGCTTATTTTCAGGCTACTCAAATTTGCTACCGATACTCTCCAAATAGGTGAGGTTGGAATGGACTGCGGAGGGCTCATCCACGAGGCAAATTGTATGAGCCACAGATTGCAAGAGAGATGAGAGGAATCGGCTGATTTCTGGAGTAACGCTTAGAATGAACTCGGGTTTTCACCTCGTGAATCTCGTTCCTATAATCGCAATAAAATTCGGTGAGTCTGGAAACTAAAATATGTGGATCGACGATGAACAGACCCAACAGGGACAGCCTGAGCAATGCGTGTTCGGTGAAATATGAAACAACATGCAAAGCAAAAATTTTCACTTTGTGGAAACAGCGAGAATATATTCCTATTTTAGTGTGCAGATATCCCATAACACTACCGGTTCGAGACGCGATAGTATGATAGGATTGTAAACAGGAAAGGAGAGTTGACGTTTTGGGTTTCGTTCCAGCGTTTGGGGGAAAAAAATCATCGTGGGAGATTTCCTGAGTACATCGTACTCAACAAACACGCGCGCGTGCGATTTCCAGTATTTACCTACTATTTGGTGATCTGTCGTTTTGTTAATATTGGTCAGTGATTATTTTTCTCATATTGCCTCAGTAAATAATATTTAGATGTTTAATTTTTGATTTATCCTCCTTTTTGTTTTCATTTTCAAAAGTATTCATTTGCTGGCTCATTCGTTTTTCGTGCATAGTAGCGAGCACCAAAATAAATTGTCCCCTCCTCCTCCCTTCCCGACAAAAAACGATCGAACTATCTGTTAAACTCATAAAAAAGTAATACTGATGAAATTCATACTACTGCGAAGCTGTACAATGTCAATTCGTATTTTGCACTTAAGTATGAGAGCTTTATATAAAATGTCGCGCAAAAGTAGAGCGCCAAGATGAACATAAACCGAAATAAAGGGGTATGCATCGTTTTTTTTTTTTTTTTTGCTGGCAATTGTTTTCAAAAACAGTGGAGAAAATGTAATGGTTTCACTGGGACTAAAATTCTATTTCGGTAATCGTTCAAGCATTTCTCCTGTCAAAACGTTCATGGTGAATCGTAGAGGAAACAAAGCAGTATGCAATTATGGATAATTATGCCTTATAAAGTTCAGTAAATATCTGAAAACAAGAGATGTCCTTTCTTGTTTTCTTCTCTTCAGTGGCCTTACAGTTTTCATTAACAGGCAGCTAAGCCATATTTTAAGTTGGCACAACTCCGAAGAACTGCTGCTGAGCTAGGAGAATCGAAAGGTTGGTTGTAGGCCTCAAAAATTCATGATGTTCATATTACTTGCTATCCAAAAGCACATATTTTGCGAGTGCAATCCTTGGCTCCGTTAGCTTCACAGATATAAGTGACTGCAAGGTTTGAATAACAATGGTTAAATGACCCAAGCGTGATTTGAACCACATAGACAATATCGATATGTAAAACATTGAGTATTACTAGCTGATTATCCAGAGTCTACAGTCTTCTTCTCTAATTGCCAGTCATTCAAAAAATTTTGAAAGAAACAATTCCACATCGGAATTGTGTTATATTACTGGAGCAAAACCATAGAAAAAAGAATGCAATTCGCAGTGCCACCAAGAAGTTGAACGCTCGCCTCGTAAAGATACAAAAGTGGCTCGAATTGGCAGGCCGCAATAATCGCGAACGGCGCTGCACGGAAGACTTCTTCGTCGCCTTCGCAATTTCCTCTGATAACCGTGCACATCATCAAATTTACTTATCGATCAGCAAACAAGCAACAGTTCATCGAGCGTTTTCGTTAAACATTACATCAAATGCGTTATGCGTATGATAGCTTTATGACTCTTTCCACCGTTGAACGACAATCATCTGTTCGTGGCGGCTAGTGATTTCTGATTGATTCAAAACATGAGCTCGTCAATCACAATGAAGTTCATTCACATGTCATCATAACTATTTGTTTTTGCTCATGATGGCTTTCTGCGTAATAGAGGATCACTGAGCGGTGTTTGCTGCATTTCTTGGTCACGTTTCATAATTTACTGTTATTTGTACGAGGTATGGAGCAAATGAGGGCTTTATACCAACTGTAAACAGTGGAGGGTATGAAACAACCCTCTCGTTCAAATCAAATTCATGATGGGGTTATATAAGCGAAATTCTGTCTCAGTTGTACTCATGAAGTGATCTGTATCAATTTCGAAGGAAAATTCAATACTGCCCAAAAGCCGACAAAAAAGAAAAACTTTCCTAAGAAGAGATCATCTCCTAACTCGATCTAAATAGAACATAAAACTAGCACTATTTTAGCCGAAGTAAAATTTCATTCCAGAACACATTTTTATTAGCGCTGATAAACTTTAGACAGCTTCAGTAGCATTAACTACGGCTCTAATAAACAACAAATTTCCATCGTCCTAAAATAGGTTGCAATTAGCGAAAAAGCTATGGCGCAAATAAACTTGTGTATTTCCAGAAAATCTGAAATCTGCATACCATTCCACACTCCGGAAGTACTGGGATTTCGGTCACCTTTAGCTGCGTAAATGATTTAGTTCAATCTTCGATGAAATGAAGCTTCTTCACAACTACAAAAAAAGTCCGTGAAGCATTCGTTGGCAGTGAATACCCATTCGCAATAAATTGAAGGAAATTTATTCACGAATGATACGATAGTTGCGGGCAAGAAATGTGTGCACGATATTATTCAGCCATTGAGTGATGGTTCAGAATAGGACCAATAGCTTTGCAAATCAACGCATTTCCATCACAGCTTTAAAAAAGTCGCACATCGAATCGTTGAAAGGAGCCGAAGAAAAAAAGGGACACATAATGGGAGTGGCAGAAGATAAAGTTTCCCGTCTATGAATTTTTCTGTAGACCTCACCGTCCTCCACCCTTCGTTCACAGTTAACGACGCTTCTTGATGAATATTTTGAGTGAAAAATTTTTGGTCGATGTCATCGGATTTGGCCGAATGTATCCTAAAAGACGCGTAAGTGCACTCGTTTCTGCTCATCTTTCACCTCTTTTCATCCCGGAATGGACATTGCCTTCCATCTTATTGCTTTTTGCATAAATTTCGAAGTGATCAATTTGCTCAGTGCACACATTCGCTCCTTTCACCAACGAGAACGCCCTCAACCTTCATCGTACGCAAATCCATTACCTGTTTCGACACGCTTTTTCCATTTGTTGCATATTTCTCAGGAATGCCGATTTGCCATATGTGCTCATAAGTCTAAGATTTTAAAATAAATAGAAACTGTTGCGGCAAATATGGAAACAACTGTTGATTATAACAGCATAGATGCTGAAATACTTAGCGGTAGAAAAGGTTATGAATAACTGTGTGCAATCAGAAAATGATTGGATAAAAAAGTGTGAAAAATCAAAACTTAGTAAATAATGAATTCATTCAAATAGGCAGCTCAAAGGGCAGCATTTTTTTCTTAACAAATATGCAACGTTCACGTAGAAAGGAAAAAAAAAAGCCAAAGTCATGCTTTGAGCGGAAAAAAAGCAAAAAAAAAACAAACAAAAATCATTTGCGACTACACTCGATAAGTTCGGCGGAATAGGGTTTTCGCTAAATTTTATCGACTTGAAATTAGCGATGTTTACAATTCTTTTATCTTTTTTTATGAAATATTTTCATTACCGGATTGATAACCGTTATTTCCTTCGCATGATCTTCATGGAAAATTGTTAGTGAGTGTGAAATCAAATACTAAGGCATCGTCGAGATCGGGCTTTGAAAGATGCGATAACAATAGAACAATTTTCGTTGTTCAACATCAAGAATCGTGGAGTGGCAATTGGATGATTAGATGTTCACTTCTTAATAGTGAGAAATGTTACAAGGCGATATACCATTTCTATTTCAATAGACGTTAGAAAGCTAAAAATTGGAATTTGCGATATTGGAGCTGGTATTTTCTCATAAAGCTTATCGAATTCTTGAGTATGCTCTGAACTGTTAAATCTTATCGACGGCGCTAGTTGACAGCTGAAATTGCTACTGTACTTCACGCTCAGAAATTTTGTAGATTTCTTAAATGTTTTATCTCAAAATTATGCGGCTTCATCTTGTAGACTTTTCGTGCCGACTGGAATTCAATTAGGCAGTTTTTAAGCTAATCAGTGAACTAAGCGGTACGTCAGAAATATGAACGTATTACATCAAGCACCGATTTCTTCAGCGACCTGAAATTTGTCTTTCTTCTTTTATCAAAAGAAAACACAAGTCATGCTTGCCTTTTTGAAGTTTTTCACATTCATATTTCTTGCAAAATTTACAAGCTTTCAATCGCTCAACCGCAGTGACGTCTTGTGGCTCAGTGCCCGTCAACAATATTTAAGATGAGGTGTTATTGTCTGAATAACGATTGCTTTTCTAAGTCTTTTCTTTCGCGCGCAAAAATCTTGTTATATGAGAAAGAAAACGAATGAGGATCTACTCAAATGAACTATCCCATGGGGACGCCAAATTTGAAACGTTAAGTATAATGAGATTTCAGCATTACCACACAGGTCTTTTTTCGTTCAGGCTAACGATATTCAGCAACCAACCAAAAAAGTTTACATGCGAATGATTCTGTTCTTTTTGATGACTACATATTTGATTTAAGGGAACTTGCAAATAACTTGGATAAAACAAACTGTCCTCCTCGATCAACTTGATATGAATATCGAGAAGTGGTCGTGAAGCACACTGTATCATGCCACATACCCCAATACTTTGCATTCAGTCGATAAGGGTGCAAATGCCCTGCATTCACCCAACACCACATAAATGAATAGTGAATAAAGAGATGCACTAAGTTTTCCGGTCATTTCCTTTATTCATTCCATTCACAACTAGCTTCGCAACTCAACAACTTAAACGCGACCAACTATAAAATCGTATATGAATGAAGTGTAACAGAAAATTGTTGTGCCTTATGAAAAGCGTACAGTTTATACCTAACCAAAAGCGACCTTTCTCTTTCTTTGAAAGCATGTTTTGTAAATTCGAACACTGGCATCAACTCCGTGCGGTATTAACATAGAGTGGTATGTGCCAACGATTTCGTGCTTTAGCCTAATGTATTTCCCATTGGCCGTTTTGTACACCCCAAAGAAACTTAAACAGCTCTTGTATAAACAATGAAAGTTCCAATCGGAAAATTTAAATAAAAGGTTGGCATTGCGATTAAGCAGTCATCTTCTTCAGTGTTGCATAGCAGTTGGAATCGAACACATATACATGATGCTTGAGTCTCAAAGCTGCAAGGGAAATTCCTTCGAGGAAGGCCTATTCCAAGTCATATAGAACACGATAGTTTAACACGTAACTGTGCAGCAAATGCCAATCAGATTGTGGTGTTTGCGATTACGGCATGTTGACAGCTTTTGAATCCGAAGTATCCGATGCAACATGTCGGGCCAGCTTCGCGAAATACAGAAAGCGCCCCAACTGACAAACTAGACAACACATGAGGGTTAGGAGCATTTGTTCTGACCGCTCTCAGTAAACCATTGAACACGCTCATGCTTTGCGCTATCAAGTAATCGATAGTGTTAGCACTGCTAAATGCACTGTTTTGATTCAAAGGCTGCAGAAACCGTGCAAAAATTGCAGCTTGCTGCATAAATAACGGTTTGTTTGGCCCACAGGTAGAGACTGCAGTTGCAGTTTACTGCTACAATCTTTATGCAGTTACGATTCTGAAAAGGCTTATTCTTTCTTTAGTGATAAGCGAAAAGACTAATTTTTCAGAGGTGCGTATTGCAGCATGGCTGCTTTTTATCTTTGCCAAAAGCCATCTATGAATCTTGGCAATGTTGTTCACTACGAGTATTTATCCTGACTCCAACTTTGTATGTCGCACCAAATACAAAAATTAACACCTACATATATTTGCTAAAACCCCAAGCACATCCCAATAATTTGACACTTCAAACGAACTCATCAGGAAATCAGCGCGAGATTTGGCAATGTCACGATGATTTCCATCGAGTATACTCATTTTAGCGGAAATAGCTAAGGAGTCTGAACCGCTGTGGCAGTTTTTCAAAGTAGGAGCTAGATAAATTCCGGAGCAGGAGAACTGGCAGAATGCAATTGTAGTGAAACGCGAATAAACGAGAAATGGAAATTATAGGACTTACATCTAACACCTTATGGGCTGCAAGGTTAAAATTAGCTACTATTAGCTGATATTTACATACTGACTTGCAAACGTGTTGTTTTTCAAGGAACACGGAGACAAGTAAACGGCACTGATACAGCAAAAATTGGTAGCACGTGATTTCTTTCAAACGATGGGCTGCGACATCTTGGAACCAACAACGAGCGCTTTTGCGAATGGAAGAATGACCAAGACCAATTTAACTTTTTATATGTTCATTTCAAATAAAACAAAGAAAATCAACATTATTATCAACAGGCAGAAATTTTCTGAGGAAAACGAAAAAATGATAAGCAAATACGTTGGCAATTTTGCTTTTGTCATGTCGGCCAACAACCTCGCAGGGTGTCATCGGTTTCCTTATGTTTCCTCGGTTAAACAAGAAATATTTGATAACTTCTCGCGAATGTGGAAATTTTCGAAAAATGATGAAAATTAATGCTCAATATTTCTCAGGTAGGCTCATTTAATACTTTGCGGGTGGTAGGGTGGTAGCTCCCACCAGTATGGGGCATGATATCGAACCCAGCCCACTTATCGTAACGGTGAACGATGACGTCATCGTGACGTTTCATGACGTCACAGTGGTATTTGATTGTTGATGACATGGCGAGTTTTCATGACGTCGCACTATAAGCTAAGACGTCATACCAGTTTTGACGTTGTTAAATAAGACTAACTGAGAGTAATTACGAGATATCAATTGAGGCTAATTAAGGTGGATCATCGATGAGAAAAATGACGCGATCCAAAGGCAACATTCTCGCTCATCAAATTGATTCATCGTTGGAAGCGCGTTCTGACGCACAATACCCAGAAGAATAGCAGCATGATCGTTGGGAAACTTGTGTGCAACTCGTAATATGGTATGATGACGTCACTGTCAAGTATGACAACAAAAACGACATTACCGTCAAATATGGTGTAGACTCAGAGAAACCCATGGTGCAGTACCACAGGGAGAGACATCATCGCCCGAAGGTGGCTCTGTTGTTGGTAGCGACCAACAGCGAACAACAGCGTGGGTGGTGGAATAGCATTAGCATCAACAACTACATATTGTATGATATTATAAACGAAATCGATCTCACACGTTCATATAATCAATCACTATTTGGGACTGTATTGCTGTAGATTCGATATGGAAAGAAGGAGCGTCAAAAATTTTTTCCTACGTGAGGAAACGTTTGGTCTATTTTTTTAGTTGTAAGCTTGCCAGTACGACCACGTGTGTTTTTTCATGTACGTCGCTGTTGCTTGTGATAAGGAGTCACTCCTCAGTGCATAATGCCGGGACAAATGTGTTCATTCAACGCTCCCAACACATGTGTGATGCCACTTAACCGTATTACCTTGAATAACTTCTGCTCTCGCATAAGGCCACTGCGACCTGTTTCAAGTATTATGACGTCATCGGTGACGACTTGTTTATTCCATGCCAACATGCGAGGACGCAACAATTTGCTGCATAACGTTAGTTTAAGCTGGTGGCATTACACTGGCGTACGAGTAATGACGATAATGTCGCCACTATGTTACCGTTTGTGATCCACTGATTCACTTCCATTGCCATGCTTAATGATAGCCCTGGCTTATTAACGGCGACCACAGTCACATACAGATTCTTAATGATGATCCTATTTTTATGGCTTCGCACCACGGTGCTACCGATTGCTGCACGTTAAAACACATTTCACCCATCACTTCTAAATAGTTGTATCACCTTCCCTGCGATGACTTCCTCAAATGCATCCTAAT
Organism: Baylisascaris schroederi; assembly: GCA_006503575.1. Lineage (NCBI taxonomy): Eukaryota > Metazoa > Nematoda > Chromadorea > Rhabditida > Ascarididae > Baylisascaris > Baylisascaris schroederi. The sequence goes on from QEWY01002081.1 coordinate 864,833, forward strand.
TAATACTCTTAAACCCGTGATTGGTCCTACTGTGCCATAAATGATCAGTAGAATACCACAAAAATTCGACATGATATCGTAAAATTAAACACTGCGACGTTACCAGAAGGAACAAGTGACATATCGCCAGCTCCTCATGATGCTGTGACAGGTTAATTCACTGCCATCAAAAACTGACAGGTGCTGTTGTCATTCATATATGGAAGAAGAGAGGAAAGCATGCTTTTGGACGAGAATAGCTATAATGATAGATTCACAGGTTAATCTCCACAAAATATTTTATTAAGGGCAAAGGAAAATGGTCCAATTGCAGGAGGATAGGAACATTGTGGACCCTCACGAATAGTCGGACATTATTCAATGAAGTTAGTGACGCAGTCGGAATCCGGGATACAGCAGCATTTTCCTGCAAACTATTTTTATAGCAACACTACATAACAGATGCGCTTAGCACCAATAGTTGCTCTGAGTGTCAGCCACCACATCTGAAACCGACAGAGGATTGCTTTGGTGGCAATACTTGGGAATTTGGTACAAATGTCCACTACGCATTTGAAAGCAGTTGATGTAGAACTGGTGGCTGTTATGCCAAACATCCTACCCATTCAAAAAATTGGGCATTATTGTTTTGTACATTAGAAAAGCTCACAACTCATTCGAATGTTACTGAGATCGTTTTTTCTTGGATAGAAACTAGCTGACAATTTTTTTTTTCTAGGTTTGATGCAATGGACGATGAATGCAACGCCTATCTCAGTTTATGAGCATAATGAATTTGTTGGAATCGAGATATAGATCATTAATCATAAACAATTTTTAGGAGCTGTGGAGGGGTGGAATCATCAACCATTGGAATGATTTCTGAAACTGAAGTGTAGGACGTCTGATTGAAACTCGCAAAGTTCATACGGTTTATTGCGAGGAATTTTCAGTGGAAATAAATAAACAGACATATGAACGAACAAATGTAAACCTTCAAACCTTGCCATTTTCTGCAATGGTATAGAGTGCGAAGAACAATAAATGCAATGTTCTGCATAAATTGGGCCAGTGAAGCTATAACGACTGAAGAACTACGACCATATGCTTTACTTCAGGAAATACTTTAATCTCTAAATCTTTATGAGTGCTTCATTAAACTGGACGACTCAAAACTGCCAACAGCAGAAAATTTATACACGATTCACCCGAACCTAAATTCCAAATGAGCCTAAGGGAAACGTAACGGTCGCAATATTTCAAAGAAAATATAGCCTCTGTTTGGGGAAACGAATCTTTACACTCAGTCATTGTGGCAAACAATGCCCCATAGAGGCAGCGTTTTGTTTCGTTGGCTCTGATTGCACAGTGAAATTAAGAATCTAAATGATTTAGAATTTTTCACCTTTCACTTTTGTAGTCAAAAAATGGCAGCGAATACGTTACCGACTCTAGTCGAGTTAGCAGACACTAACGTAATGAATAAAATCTTCAACGCAGAGAGCTTTTATGACGACTAATAGTGATAACTTCTAGTGTTTCCTTTCTGCTTTGCTCGTCAGTGGCACAGAATGCAACTGCAAATTACCGACGCATTTTAGCATTCGCTTATCGCTCACTTCACTTTATGTTGTGAGTGGAGCCCTTCAATATTGCACTTTCAGCATTAGAAGTTGACATGAATGCCTTTTGAAACATTGGTTGCTATCAGCTGCTACATTTGATAGCATCTTATCAAACTCGATAGACTGAAGCGGTGTGATTGGTTCATTTTCCACCCGGTTGTTGGCTCCAAGGAATAGAGGATGGCCAACTGTTCAATTCGTCCATCGACTTAATTCATTGCCGGTTAAATCCGTAACTATAAACAACCCCTCACAATCATTTAAATAGCATATCTATATTCAGTCCACCAAGCTTCGCTAAACGCACACAAAAACACATTGCACATCACTATGCACTTAGTGCTTTTGGGGAAAGATTTATGGAAAATATGACCTAATTATCTGATAGCCAAAGTCTGCCATTCTCAAGCAGTGGTACAGATACAGAAGTGCTGAAAAGTTGCACGTAAAACACATGAGGTGCGTCACTACTAGGGGGATGTTCGAGTGCTGTATTACGATGTCCCAAAAAAGTCCACACAATCTGCAACGTGGCGCGCTGTGTACATTCTTATGTCACCGTTTGGTGGCCCCGGCGAATGGGATGGCGGTGAATTCCGAACACCAATAGGGACTTCACCTCTTCTAGCATGCATCACCAACAAGTAAGGGACTCGCTATTTCGTGTGTTGAAAGGCCTCCAAAGAGGTGGAATTTGGAAGGGTTAAACGTGGATGAAGCGTCGCCTTTTCTATGCTAAATGTGACATAAGAAAAGTGTATCCAAAGCGCTTTCTTTACAGCGCTCGTCATAATGCTTATCAGTGCGTACCGGCCGTGCTCCGACGGCAGGTACATCACTTTTGTAAGCGTGTATTCGAACGATAACGATACCATGGCTACCACAGACCAGCAGAACCCCTCTGTGATACAACCGAATGAGCACTGCTTGAAAAAGATTTTCAAGCGATCTGATTCGTTTATGTAAACAAACGTTTGTAAACAAACGTTTCACTAACACATTATGCCAAGAAGTCTTATCCGTACATGCTTTGAAGAAACAGAAGCGTGAATGTACACTTGTTTGCCCATTTCACTCAGCTTATGGTTATCAGAATCATTGCAAAGGATGCAACTTTTTATGGCGTACAAAAGCACATGCAACGTCGTTCGGCCATAGAAGATTATGAGAGGCTTACCCTCCAACTTCAACAAGCGATAGAACAACGACTTACTGTTTAAGTTTATATAGTAAAACAGAAATATGGGATGTGTAACGAAGTTACTTACATTAAAACGTTTCAAAGAACTCCTCCTCAATCTAAGACAGGTTCGGGGGGTGTTGTAAAGACGTTGACGTCCCCTAGCGACGAAGCTACGAGCCAAAAGGAGCAGCAATGCGATAGAGAACCTTGAAAAACTTTCACCAAGCACCATAAGCATCGTCGGAATACTCACGTCGACAAACACATAACAATGGAACGCGAGGGGAAGCGCAAATCTGCTCAGACGATGGAAAAGCAGAACAGTCGCATCATCGGAGGTCGCCATCCGGCGCCACCAGGCCCAAATCGCTCGGATTTTCTTGTCCATGACGAAATCACCATTCTTTTCTACTGCGAGTCATAAATATTTTTGCTCTCCATCTCGTTCGAAAGTTACAGCAGCGGTTATCAAACTGGTACGGGCACGTGGAACTGTGTTTCCATACCACTATTCACTCGATGCTGTCATATTTGTTACTAAACGAGGACGACCGTATGCCAAAAGCACTTGTCAGTGTGCAGAATCATTCCCACATACCTAGGACTCCGCCACTGTTACGAGCGGAAAAATGGAAGCCCTAATTGCTGTAATGAAGTCGTTCTGGCTTGATTGCAGAAGCAAAGGAAATTTCCACAGTGCTACCTACGGACGAGAGGAAGTTGCCTTCATTAAGAAGGGCTCTTGAAAGATAGCAAGCCTGTACAAACGCTACACACTCTCTGGTTTCCACTATCTGTCAGGTACCAAATTTTCATACCTAACCAGCACCCTCAACAAGCGTAATTGCTTGAGAACACCCATGTCGCTCGCAGATCAGCCCACCATTTGGAGAATCCTCCTGCTCTTCATCAATACTAAACGCAAAAGGAATACAGCGCATCCTTCTCACCTGAGCCATCAAATACGAAGACAAAAAAGCAAGGCCCTCTCCGCAATACGAACACCACATCGACTCAAAATCCTCCGAACAATATGAGAAAAAAAGAGCTCACCAACGTTTACTTTGAAGATGGCAGATATCCTGGAAAAACTCTTGAGCGAAGCGGAATATGACACCCTACTATCAGTGCAAAAACGAATTCATAGGACGAAGTGAACATTCAGCTGTTGATTTCTTTCATTGTTCGGCGTTAAATGCCAGCGACAACAAAGAATCAACCTTACAACGCGCGTCAACGAGAACCTTCTCTGACACGTCTCTCCAGTAGAGACTATAGGAAACGCATGAAGGAAAAATCACTCCAAAGCTAATTCAAGACGAACAAGACAAGAATACCTCAGCCTGGTTCGAACACACAACTGGAGGCTCTTGGGGATGAAAGACGACACATTAAATGCATGAAAAACTACCGATGAAGAAAAAGCCACAGAAGAAACAGGATGACAATATTGCTTCAAAGATGCCGTGAAGTTTCTGATAGCTTCAAGGCTATAGGTACTAACAAGTAGGGAGCTAATTACTTGATACACATGTAAAACATCTTTGAAGCATTGAAATTTCGCTGGAGAGGCATGGCGGCCTTTGCAATACCTCCCTCACACGGTTCTCGTATCATAGTGAGTGATGAATAAAAAGCAGATATAGGCTTCAGCACTCCATTCAACAACCTATAAATTTTGTTCACCTACCTGACGCCAACACAGTTCGTTCTTTTATAAACATCTAAGAAAATTACATTACAAGCGAAAAATGCATCAGTAATCACAGTGTGAACGCAGTTTCTTCTTCTCAGACATCCTCCTTTTCGCTTCCATCCTACGTCGAGCACTTGCATCCAACCTGGAAGAGCTCAAATTACTCACATAAGTGCGTGGGAACAAAGCTCATGAATAGACAACGTAGGAAATTCTTAGTTAAACTTGCAACTTTCTTATGCCTAGTTCATTCACTTTTCCTCGCTTCAACCGACTCGGATCATTGCTTGTGAGCATTCGAATCACAGCGCTCTAAGGATCTAAGAGGAAGAAACATCCAAAACGGAAGCCAAGAAGACAACAGCAATATATTCTTTAAGTCCCTCTTAATAAATCTTTACAGTATGATGCCAGCTGAGCTGGAAGAAATATCGCATTCAGATGTGGGGATAAAACAGAATGCCTAAAAAAAAGTTTGAGCATCAAACTAGTTCCACAGATGTGCACTCGCCTTCCATATTACGAAACACCTTCAATCATCAGAAAAGCATTACTCTATGACTGTTTACTATAGTTTAAGCTAGGAGGCCAAGAAACACATTTCTTCAATCATGAATCGGGAAACGACTTACCGTCGATATCATTAATCCTAATTTTTGTAGTGCGGGTGAATCATAAAGCTTCGATCTACCCACTATTGCTGCTCTCACATATATAAAATGTCTATTGGCCTAAACTGCAGCTTTGCGCACGTTTTGCTCTTTCATGTTGCTCATACTCACATAGTTTTACGTATTTGCCCACTTAGTACTTATGAATAAATAAACTGAATAAATGAATATATAAACCAAACAAATTGATTAAATAAATGAATAATTCGAATAAATGAATGGAACGGATGAACAAACAAATTAGAAAAAAAACGAATGTAATGAGCAATTAAATAAAATGAGTAAATAAATAAAATAATTAGATGAATAAATTGAGTAAATAAATTAGACGAATAAAGAAAATTGAATAAATAAGCAAACTAAAAAAACCATTGAATGTATGAATAAATTAAATGAATTAACTGATTAATGAAATAAATGAACAAATTAATTCAGTAAATGATTTAAATAAGCAAACAAATCAAATAAATCAAACAAATAAATAAATTATGTAAACTAATTAATTAAACAACCGAATAAATTAAATAAATTATTCAGTTCAACGACAAAATAAACTAAATAAATTGAGTAAATAAAATAAATAAATAAACAGAAACAAAACGAATAAAGTAAATGAATAAATAAATTGAATAAATGAAAAATAAATAAATCAACAAAACAAATAAATTAATTAACTAAGTGAATAAATTAGGTAAATCAGTTACTTAAACAAATCAGTGAAATAAATCAAATAAATGAATAAATAAATGAGTAAATAAACCGAGCTTTCCGTTACTTGTCATAATTTTATTTCGAATCATTCCCTTGACCCTGCAATCCTTTTTATGGACTGGTGAAGATGCGAAGATTTGCAATTGCAAAGCGCATTACAACGACGTAATTTTTGTGCGTAATATACGTGTATGTTCGTCGGTCTGCCTCACACTTCCACTATGTCAACCAGTGATGCATGTATCACGAGATTTTTTGGATATAATGTATCTGCATCCTCCTCATGCAACATTTAAATTGATCAGCAAAAGTTCAGCACTCAGCGCAAAAAAAAAAAAAAATTCCACTGAGATAGAGAAGGTAATCAGTATGCCGAAGAAAGAAGAGGTGGTAAGGAACAGAGCAAGCAACGACCCACGACCAGAACGCATCCAAGAAAGACAGAGATTCACGGGCCGGACTAAAAAAATCACCTCGAAATATCGATAAATTTTCCCAGAAATCTCCAAACTCTACGGGGGCAAAGCAGCTGCCGTTTCACGACTATTGGTCGTGCACCTTAACAAAGCACCATCAATTCGATTTTCATATTAAACCTCATCGCAACAGTTTATCTTCCATACCACTTTACTTTATATCAAAGATTTCTCAGTTCGTTACATATGTACAAATTTTAATAAAATGATATAAACAAACCTTTCCCTCAATATTTTTAGGTCTTCCTCGGACGGAGATTTTGCTGTAAATTCCAACTCATCGACGCATTCTTTCAGCATTTGTCGCAGTTTCGCGAAGCAGTCATCCAGATTATCGGCCTGAATTGAATTTACGAAGACAGCAAGCCACTTTCCATGAGGCCGATACTGATTCATCTTATATCATCACATCGCCACTAGTGCTGCCTCTCGTGAAGCTCTGTCGAGATCACTAGTGCCGACTTCTTACTTAATAGGCGAAACATTTTTGCCTAGTCATAATTGGGTGCCACACAACTGGATTGGTTTTTTCTCCACCAAATTAATAAATAACCCACATGTCGCAGGAACTGTCTAAATTACCAGCATCAACTAATAAAACAGGTATTTTTTGCAAGCACTGGAACATGAATATGCTATAAGAATCGAAAATCAACAAGAATCTGCTGTTGATCACGTGGAAAAGCGCTTCGCGGCATCATATCTCCCTTAGCTCCATATAGTAGGCTTTGATGACAACGATGGCCAGGAATGAACAGAAAATGCACCTAGAGATAGGCTTTCATTACGGAATTCGTTCATGACAACACACCGCATCGCAAGTGCCTGCAAACACCAACCTGATTTCTTGTCTTTTCCGATTGCACAATTACATCATCACCTTCAGAAACAAAGCGTGGGAACTTAATGCGAAATTTCGCTCGTAGTTCCGTCGACAACCATTCGGCCGTTTTTAGACTGAAGCGAATCTCGCACTTCGAATTCACTGAAATAGCCAAAACCTGACTTCCGAAGATCTACGCCTAGGAGATTAAAAGATGTGTGATTCATACTTACTGGCATAAGACACTGTCCACGAAAATGAACCTTCAAATATGAAAGTATTTTAAAAATGCGGCACTGACCCATATTGACGTTTTGCCCACCCGGCCCTCTGCTTCGCATGAATCTCTTCTCCACCGCTCCTGGAAAAGTAGTAACCATAGCACTCTAAATGCGCTTGAATACGTTGCCGTCAGTAGACATGCAATCATAAGAAAGGACTGTTGCCATCACTTCGCATCTATACGAAAGGAAACCATCGCGTTGGAAAGACCCAATTTTGGCACTCATCTGTGACTTAAAAACGTTAAAATACTGGCGAAGTGAGTTGACTTAATCTTTTGCCATGAAATTATCCAGTTCTGTTCTGATATGTCTTTTAATATTCCTTCTGCACCGATCCTTGTAGAAACATCCAAACTTTTGCTGCCATAATATTAACCTGCATCAAAGGTCATCATACTTTAATGGAGTATGTCACAGCTTCACCTATTGTGTTGTTTGCATCTTGAATGCTCTGCTCACCTAAAACTGTTTCCGTCAAGTATTCTTCCCTGTTCGCATATCGCTTACGAACCTTTAATATGATGTCATCCTATGAGCTTCACTTTTAATGTGAGTACACTTCCATCTCGTTCTTTACGTTTTCTTTCGTCGATTTTGTGTTCTTGTAACAATCACCTATTCTAAGTGATATTTAGCTTAGCGTTTCAATAATTATTTTCCATATTATTGTGCCCGATGCTCTCATTTCATTTTCATTAGAAAATAAAGACTATTATATATGATATAAGGACATGGGAAGATGATTAGATCAAAATCATATCGCAATTCGACACTTCACTATGCATACAGGTGCCGCCTATCTTAGGATAATGTAAAACTCGCAACAATGTTTTTTTTTTCCAAATACGAACCTCAGTTTGCTCATCTATTGTTTTTCTCAGAAAAAAAAATAATATAAAAAGAAGAAAAGAAGAACCAAATGGAAAGAAAAGATGCTAAGGACGAAGGTTGTCAGAGAAAAACAGTAGCTAACCTGGCGGGAAAATGCCATCGAAATGCTTTCCCCTTGAAATGGATGCCTGCAAGCTGATCGTTGAACACGTGACATCTCAATATGAGCCAACGATCTCTCACTATTCGGCTATCAAAGCAAATCATAAGCAACCACGCATGCTTAGCACAAGTAATTCCAACGACCGACATTCTCCAATATAAATCTGCTAGTGTTTAAACACTTTCGATTCGATACTGCAAATTCATTCAAGCAACATACATCGTTATTTGACTGAAGCATGAAAAAGGGAACGTATAAATGCAGAGGCAGCGGAAGCTCACATTCCAAGGTGAAAGTACGAAAAAAGCAAAGGGAATCAGAAGCATGAAGTATTCAAAAGGTAATTTAATCCCATCACAGCAGCTTTAAGGTCTTATTGAAGAAGACAGTTAAGAACGTGGGACACTTCAATGTTCAAACTCTCTGCTACCACAGACAGTTCCTCACAACTGCTAAAGCCTTACGCAGAAATGAAATAAGCGGCTATTCTGCCACACACTGAACCCAATGGCAATTGTCCAGCACCAACTAAAACGTCGCATGGACCACAATCTTTTTTGATACAGAACGTTCTCCCCGTCTTTTTGGCAACCATCTTTGTCGGAACTGCGGCTCTGCGGCAACTCTCGTGGTTTCTTTCCCCTAGCAAACCTTGTTTTTCGATCCCTAAGAATCCGCTTTCCTGATAAAAGACTCCCAGCAGTACTCTCAGAAGATGCTGAACAAGTTTCACAGAAGGAGTAATGTCCCCAACTTTTGGCGAACAAAATAAACACTACCTCAATTCTACGTTCCACTTGTACAACATTTCTTATTGGCAATACGTTGACGAGAACGAAGAAAACCCCAAAATCACTAAACAGCTCACCATAGTCATTTGTGGTGAAGGATCAAGTGCTTTTGAACACAGCTTGGACCAGATACACAGTAACGCTTTTCGCGTGTTGAATGACATCGCCGCCGAATAGAGTGTATTGAACATAGCTAGCCCTCCTATAAGATGATTATTCACGAGAGAACAGCTGAAAACCTTCAGTGGTTAAAATATCTACGCAGGAAGCATCGAAACGCGCTTTACACAAATGTTTCCTTTTTTAGTATGCAGGTCGTTTTATGCATGCCTGTTTTCCTCTCAAGTGCATTGACCTTAATTCTTCTCTGCACGACACATCTCTACAAAAAGTAGCACAACTATTCACGTGTGCTGTATTCCTTTGTGATCCTACAGCAGAAAGTTTTTTCCCATGCTAGAAAGTTGATTTTTTCCAGTTTTCTGCAAAAATTTTCGTAGTCGCCTAAATGGCATCAAATTACTTCACGCTAAAATGTGGTATGCTGAGTATACCTCATGCAGTTGCATTAATCGAACGGTAACGTACACTGCTGTTTATCGATTGCTTGATAGTGGCATTTATATGTCATATCCCTTTTATGCATATATAGCAAGGCCAACGTTCAGTGGAAATTGCTCACTAAATTTACAGATATAACGAAGCTGTCTGCATTAAAAAAAAGAAACCAAAGTTTAAATTATCAATAATTTTGATCTTGTTTACCACAGACAGTTTTGGAATTTTTGTGAAACATTCAAGTTAGTCAGAAGCAGGCATAATAGGAGTACTAGACTCAGGAATCAAACGGAAACTAATAGCAGCAAAAATACTTTAGTGAAGCATTTAAAAAGCATTTTTCAATAGTATCATGCAAATTTTAGAAACGTTGGCGTACCTATTCACAGCGGGCGCCACACCGTTACTTCACTTTCACATTTTCTATTCGATCGCAACTCGACGCTTCGTAGGTTGGCTTCCACAAGAAAACCGAATATATCGCAGAACCTGCAAGGCAAATTTCTGTAACGACGATAACATCAGGTTTCACGTCCATTAACGAAACGCACAACTTAAGGCGCATATTTACAGTATGTTTTGCGTTAGACATAGTTTATAATTCCCTTGGACGGTTTAATAGAACTTTCTTCACTGCCAAGATGGGGGTTTAGAGGAAGAAGACATCGGCTAGTCTTTATCCCTTCCTTTATACCAATAATGCATTAAAGTCGATAGCTACCGAAGGACGTATGTGCACACTACTAAATTAGTAGGACTACGACAATTTATACAGGTATAAAGAACTGCCGTGACGACTCCTCAATGGTGGCTTTGATGGGATCAGTTTTATCACCTTCATGAGCACCCATTCTTAAGATTTCTTCCTACATGACGGCAACTACGGACATCAGTAAGCGATACTATTTTCCTTCGTCAAGGTGCAAGTCGTTGGTGATACTTGACATGACCATTCCCCGTCACGCCATCAAGTGCTGCTGCCACAGTCTTCCTGACGTATTCGCTCGGCACTTTGCCGAACATCGGGGTCAATATGTTGATGACTTCAAAAACCATCTCTCGAATCACCTCTGTCACTATTTCACCCATATCGTCCACCTTTGCTTTCACTAGCTTGTCCATCGGCACCTCTGTCTGCGCACTGGTCTTCCAACCCACCAGTACCACAGACTCGGACAATAAAACTGAAGTGAAAGTAGAAATGGGCATAATTTAGCCTACGCCGGCATACTGAAACCTCTTTTGTATATAAAAGGAGGCAGGAGTGAATTTGGTGAGTTTACGGTGCTGTGAACAAATCGTCGGTATCCTTATGTGACTTGTGAGGAAGATAGTATGCTCTTTATGCTCTAGAAATGACATGCTTACCTCTGTCGTCTCCTTCAGGGAGAAACCTAATCAAAGTTTTGTTTTTTTGCTTGCTGTTTTATGGCTGCTGGACACAACCTGATATCGATGCACAAAGCGCGTAACTGCCACGCCATACCTAGAAGCGTTGCGCGATATATACGTTGACCCATCCCTGGAATGTGGCGCTGTGTTAGTGGATTTAGAAAGTATAGTGCATGTAGATAGTGCTGTTCGAGGAAAAAAATTTCACAAAAAAAAACAAAAACAAAACAACAACAACAACAAATACGCAGAAAACGAACCGCACACAGAAAAGAAAAAACACCAGAATCAGTGAACAGCGTGAATCAAAGTTGTGTTTTTTCCTGATCTGTGATTCGAGACAGCGTCTGCGAACTAGGCGTCAGTGATGAACGGCCATGAGAAAGCAAATAGGTGAGAAGGAACATAGGGTGTAGCGATGGTAATGGTTACTTAACATATGTATGGCGATTGATTATCAAATAACCAGTGAGCAATACACTCATTTATGACAAAAAAAAAAAAAGAAAAAAGAAAGGAAATACGCCATCAGCAGTTTTGGTGGAAATGAATCAAGTTCGGCCTGCTTGTGACGAAAGCAACAGAAGTGCTGCACCAGCCGCTAAAAATTACAATGCTGGACGGCTAAACTCCATACAAGCGCCTAATGGAATAACACAATCCTAGACACTACTAGGACTTTGAAACAAGTAGACATAGCACGTGCATGTTTCAATTAAGCATTATAAATTTGACCACTAATTAACTGTTGCACATGTATTTGAAAAAAATGCAAAGCATCGGCAGCAACACATTCATCATTGCTGTTTGTAACTAACTTTGAATTGCACAGAGGATATAATATGCACGTTCACCGTTAGATCCTTACCTAAACTCCAAATTCCTTAGCACGCAATCCACCCTGCTTTAGCGCTTGCAAAATGTACGTATTTGGTACTTCCGCCCGAAACTTTTTTCATTGGGATTGACTGAGAGTGAGATATTCTTTGTGAGAAACACTTGCAAAGAGCGATAATTCTAAACGCGCTATAATGCGCAACTTTATATTTACTCGTTCACCTCAGTTGTTCTTAAGCGTGTCGCATCTTCGTGCATCTCTCGTTTGTCCATTTCAATTCACTTCGTAAATCATCTCCTTCCAGCAATTTCATAGCACAATGCTCACAAACATACCGTAGCGAAGTGAAAATTATGCGAAAGAAAAGCAAGGTTGTTATTATTTATTAACAGTAAGCAAAGCATTTTCGCACAAGATAACATATGAACAACTAAGGAGGGCTGACATATTATAAGGAGTGGATTGTTGGAGATTACGCATATAGCACGTGCACAAAACGTTGATTCTGAACTCTGTTGTATTTCGAATGGTTACTTGCAAGTATGTTTAAGTGGAAGTGCCATTCTGTAACATTGCTCACTTAACAACAGAAGTGATAACAGTGTTCACCTTATCCGCAAGTAATTTCTATCATCCTTTACTCAGGAATCTCTCTTTCGAAGGTAGCGGTAACACTGCAAAGAACGTCTCAAGTGGCGATCCGACAAGAATCTGTTTTGAAATTGGAATTTCTTAATATGACTAAAGCTGAGGGGTGAAAGATACGCTACGAGATGTACTGGCTTAGCGTAATTGATATGGAACGTTTACAAATTCATCTAGCGTCTAGGAAATGTAGAGATTTTATAGAAATCGCACATAATTTTAATGAGGCATGGGCACAGAAGAAAATGATAAGCCGAACTAAGCGATTCAGATTGACTTAGATGTAAAGAAATGTTTCACACGGCTTGAATGGCGTTAACCACGTGGAGTGCTGTCATTGAATCACTGCCCTGAGCAATACTGGATTAACTACACAAGATCTGCTTGAAATCGTAAAAGACTTGTGATGTATGGGAGGAACTCGAAAACGTTCCCTGAATACGTCGAAAGTCGAAAATGAGCGGCGTTACAGTGTGCTCCATAATATATGATGGCGCTCATTTCCGCGTTAAGGATAGCAGGCTAGCATGTTGATGTGGTGCTTGCCTTTCCTGCACGCTGCTACAAGCATTTGGGTTTTGGCCGTTAGTGTTGGCTAAGTCTCACTCAGTGAGGTTTCCCTCATACTAGATGCTATCTTACCTATTGCTCAGGCGCTCGTGAATACGGAGTAGATTATCTCTCCATAGCAAATTGCATATTTTAACCAGTTTAACACAGAACATTTCAACGATAACAGTTCGGAACGCTCTCTTTTGTTGAATTTCCCACCATACTCCCTCATGTTACTTTAAGACGATACCACTCTCATCGCGTCGTGTTTGAAATGAAACCATTTGCAGTGGAATCATAGAGGCTTTCTTTCCGACACATGTATCGCTTAACGATGTTTCATAGCATTCTCAGCGACACAAGAATTTCTCCTAATGACGTAGGAATTTACTGCCCATTGTATGGCCCTGCCTGCGACTTCTACATTCTGCAGAAACACCTTGATGCATTCTCCATTTGGTCGAATTTGTGGCCGTTAAATACTTCTCATAAAAATGTCATGCGGTTCATATTAATTTCCGACGCAAATTTTTCCAAACACTAGCAGATGAGGTTATCCCTTCTGAAGACGGTGCCTATGATTTTAATGTCATAATCGACTCTAAACTTCCTGAAGGTTGCGTTGTCCCATTACTGCTGACAGGTCATCAAAAATTGTAAAATTTCATAGATATATCGAACATTACCCAACAACTTCCACGCTGACTCGTTTAGGAATGATGCACCCTTGTATGGCCTCCTTATTTGGTCGCTAGTGTCATACTGTAAGAGGATTTACAAAAACGTTTCACTCATTTTCGTCAAGCTTATTGTAGTTTATGTCAATAAGATTACATTACTAAGCTAAAAATAGTAATCATAGAATCACTGGAGCACAGCAGATTCAGATTCCACTTTATTCTTACTATAAAATTGTACGCAGTTTTTTTCTACACTTCATTCCCAGAAACTTTTCAGCCTTCCCTATCAGTAGTCGATTTGGGCACCTCCTGTTCCAGTTCGCTATTAAGTATTATTTCGCAAACAATATTCTGTGCAGTTTTCAGTTTCCTCATTGTGCAATCCGGAGATTCTCTCAGCTCACACCACAGATCTTTGGTGAGTAGTGGGTACGAGGAAAATTTAAATTTCTTTGCTATCTCACTGAATGTCACCATTGACGGCGTGCTTCTGAACAAAGCGGTACTCGACTTGAGAACCTTAACAGGAACGCTTAGAGCATCAACCATGAAATGGATGTTGAACGATATTTTCCGAAAAGTGGACTTGGAAGAGAGTAGAGTTACTCGGGTAGTGAGGGTTCGAACTTGGTGATAGCATATAAGCCCGAATGTGAAGTACTTGAGGTAGACGGATGACCAGGCTGATGGATTATTGAGAATGAGCAACTTTCTAACTATGAGTGTTTATTTGTGACAACGAAGATTTCAGCTTAATGTTTCAAAGGAGGCTGTTATGTGTTGTGCATGACCTATAGGTGCCACTTCTTTCGGCAGTTGATAGGAACTTGCAGCCATCTGAAGCGGCATCCGCTGTGCTAGCATATCATTTATCACATAAGAAATTTTTCCAGTCACTTCAACTGGTAGAGTCATCACTTTATACTTTCGCATGAAAATGTTTAGGATTATGAGCAAATGCAACGGCAAACGGCATAATCTTGTATCCTGCATTAGACACTGTCAATCGAATACCTTTTTCGCATAGGAAGATTGTGACGGAAGGTAAAAGGAATCAAATAGAGCAAAGGCTCTTAGAATAGAAAATTTCGTGTATCCAAACCGACGGTTGCTTTTTGACTCTCTCTTTCTTCCGCGATATTTTTCTGTGAAAGATGTTTTGTTATCTGTTCAACTATGTCATTCATTTGCTATGCAACAAATGTTCACTGGTAACTTTTCTCAAGACTGAGTCGAATCCAACGAGCGAAAATGTTAGCACCAAAGCCACCGTGAAAGTTCGAAAGCAAGCCTTCAGCTTATAACGTCTGCAAAATCGGGAGAATGCTTTTTGTCGAAGAGATTCATAAATTTCGGCGCCATCGATGAACGTATTCTGAGCTTTTTTTCTTAGAAAGCTTGTGCTCGCCAAACGAGGCTTGTTTTGGAGGTTTTGTAGTATCTCAAAGACTAGTCCAACTTGCTCAACAGCTTTTTCATACACTCTTGTGTTACGTCGCTACTTTACGGACTAAACGCGTTGGAAATTACAGTCCACCAAACACCTCCTGAACCCAGCAAGACGGAAAACCATCGAAATAACTGAGTATAACGCAAACAATTGCAAATGGGTTTGAAACACGCAGGCGCACAAGCAGAGAGAAAGTACGCAATATGGTAGGGGAGAGAAGAATAGTTATCACTCGGGTCGATGCGTGTAAATGGAGTTGCTGCGCGGTCGTTCCCACAACATCAAGCGAGAGAGAGAGTCGCAGCGTGGTCGTGTGAGATTCGCGGCGCGGTCGTTCATCACAAGATCTTGTTGTCTGATTTATTCCTCGTTACCATTTGGTTATTTTATGATGGCACATTTAAGTCGAGACTTTGCCCTCCTCATTGCTAGCATTTTGAGCATTATGACATCGTTTGAATGAACAATGTGGAGCAGCAACGTTTAAGTGAGCAGTGCAATGTCGCGCACTAATCGCAATAGCTATATTGAACTAACGGTAGGTATGCCTGCCCATACCGACCTATGAACTTTGCAAATTCATCTTTGCGAAGCAACGGGAACAGCAATGACTAGTTATAATGACTAGTATAGCGTTATAATAAACATCCTTTCTGCATTTTTGTCGTCCAAGTAGCTTGCGCCATTTCATTCATTAGGTGCTGCGCAGCTACTTAAGCATCTCTGTGACCACGATGCGTCGTCTGTCTTTTCACATAGGCAAACACATTAATGCAAACAGCAATCGCTTCTTGAGTGAAACTTTTGAACTGAAGAAGCATGCAAGGTATAGACTAATATAGAACGATGCAATTTGTGCGGATGATGAGCCGATGCAGAATAGTATCGCTTAATTTCATTTTTTGCATCTCGAAGTAGTACAGTGTAGTTCAAGTGAACATGCCTCGAAAATAGAATAGCGTACGATGGTTTAATTTGAGTGATGAGATGTACCAGTATAAAAGAGCGTGTTCAAAAACCTGCCATAGAAACATCAGCGGTGGTGAGGTTGAGTGTGATCGGTGAAGAGCACAATGTGTAGTTAGGAGTAAGCTGCAGTGGTAGTCTGAGCGCAGTTGTTACTGAACGATGTTCATTAGTATTAGGTTGACGAAATTTTAATAGCGCAGCCGAAAATCCCTCAGAATAGAACCTTACAATATTTTCACATCATCAGCTTCCGGTGGTCATGATTTACATTGCTGTAGAGCAATTAATTTATTAAAATGTTGAGGATTTTCATATCAATCTATCCTTCTTGCGATGTTTGAATAATTGTGGTAATATTCGCCTGTTTAGGTTACGTTCAGGATGTTGTCACGCACAATGAAGAAACACCGCATGCTAAGGGTCAATGCGATGATATTCTTATTGTCCAGGCGATATTGCGCATCGATTGCACTTTTTCAGGTTACTGCATCAACAGTCGGCAAGGTTCTGACCATTTTTATCCACTATATCGGCGAGTACACAAACTCCATCACTGTTTTATTAAATCACGAAATTCCTAATATATTTGTCATCTTTTCTATTAAGGATGTCGAGTGCTTATTCTTACAGCACGCTGAAAAAGTTCCATCTATTTCATGGGACCGTTTGCAAGATATACGATTTGCAAACGAGCCCTTTTTCCTTCTGCATGAGAGCCTCGTAAGAACTGCCTCCAACAAGCAAACATCACCACCACCAACATCATTATTCAGACATAAGAAGGGAGCCATGATGTATTGAGGAGGAGGGGGGGGGGATATTCGCCTGTTTAGGTTACGTTCAGGATGTTGTCACGCACAATGAAGAAACACCGCATGCTAAGGGTCAATGCGATGATATTCTTATTGTCCAGGCGATATTGCGCATCGATTGCACTTTTTCAGGTTACTGCATCAACAGTCGGCAAGGTTCTGACCATTTTTATCCACTATATCGGCGAGTACACAAACTCCATCACTGTTTTATTAAATCACGAAATTCCTAATATATTTGTCATCTTTTCTATTAAGGATGTCGAGTGCTTATTCTTACAGCACGCTGAAAAAGTTCCATCTATTTCATGGGACCGTTTGCAAGATATACGATTTGCAAACGAGCCCTTTTTCCTTCTGCATGAGAGCCTCGTAAGAACTGCCTCCAACAAGCAAACATCACCACCACCAACATCATTATTCAGACATAAGAAGGGAGCCATGATGTATTGAGGAGGAGGGGGGGGGGGGGGAATTATGTAACAAATTTAGCAAAAATTCAATTAGATTCATTATGCGACGTTGAAACTCATCAACCATTAGTCGAGCGAAATCCGCGTCGATGATGCAAACAGGGATTCCGGCAAGCATACAAGGATAGTGCTATGGGATGATGAGCACTCGGTGATAAAGGGACACTTATGTTTATAGTCATTAGTCAGCGCATACTCGATGAAACAATCAGCCGTTTACCGAGTGACACTTAATTGCACAGGTTGGAGAACACATACGCTCAAATATGTCTCATGGTGACCTTATATCGAAATGGTACCAGAAGTTTAATCCTCACACATAACGCCGCAATCAGCTATGTGCAACTCTCACAGGTAGCACCACATTTCAGGGATTACCGAAAAGACTGCACCGATCACCAAGTGCTACGCCTGATACGAAAAGCAGTGATGTCGAATTAAAAAGACTTTCTCAAAAAGCGAAGACCGGGTGAGGCTGATGGGAAGAAACGGCAAGTCTGATGGGAAAACTTACGTTGATGAAAACGAAGCGGTCGTTGACGCTGGCGGAGGGCTGACATCTCTGCATATTTCCTCATTTAACTGCAAATTGGAAAGATTTCATCTTCCCATCCGAAGCTTACATAAAGCACATGGGCAGAGATGAAAGAAGCCGCCGGGTCACAGGCATGTATTAGCAATTTGGGACCATTGTAACCTTTTTCCAAAGCTAAATTAGCAGTCGTTTCTGACACAATTCTTTGCCAGAATTCTTCAAAAAGGAAGGAAAGTCCAATGGAGTATTCGAGAATTGTTGCACCTGAAGGAGAGTCAAAAAGTTCACAAATGAATTTGTATTGGACATAACGTTCTTGAACGCGATAGCAAATATGTGCGCGCATTTTTAGGGTTGCGATGACTCAAATCTTTGTAGGGAAAGCAGAACGCAAACATTGGAGCTGCACTGGAACACAGTAATAACCCAATGGAACCCCTCTCCCTCCACACTGTGCAATCTTCTTGCAGGTGTACCATTAGATGGTTATACCGCTTCAAGTCAACTAGCTACATTTTCCTCTTCATTCATTATGCCCATCTTATAAAGACGATTTATTTCCGTTTTTCTTAATATTGAGCCACATTTGAACTTTGCTCATCTCCTGCACCGGGTTATGAGCAGCCAGTTTTGCATTGCGCACATCGGACGATATTTCTCTCAACACTGTCCTAGCTTCTTGGTCCCTTCCTTCACCTGCAGTGATCTGGCACTTTCGCCTCCGTTCCACGACAAAATTTCTCGTCAACGCTTGCTGACATACTATGTGAAATAAATCTAAGACATGGGGTCACGCCGCTTCTCGGTGGAGTCATCGGTCGTTTATGGACGGCGGTCTTCGCTCCCCGTTTGTACGCCCTCTTGAGAACAAGGCACCCTGCGCCGTCTTCTTCTTTTCTGTTGAAATCGCCTCCCAGAATGATGGGCGTGCTAAACAAGTGAACTGGAAAAGCTTTAGCGCATAAACTTAGCTGACTGCAGGCTTTTTAGTGCTGTAATGTTTAAAATGCTCATCTGAATCCAGGATTGGAACGCTTCACAATCGGAAATGAAAGCGATAATGGAAGAGGCAAGGTCTAAGACTTTCTTGTCCAAACGAATTTTATTGTTTGCCGCTCCTTACAGTTATGTTTATTTTTCAAGCTTCCACTGTTTCCGCTTTCGAATGACTCATTCCGTTCATTAAGGTGAAAAACCTCTTGCTGTGTCTAATTGTCTTGATGTAAAATATATGCAGTTTTTGGCACTGTGAATGCCCATGAATTCTTTCATTTATGGTGCAGCAGATTGCCTACGGGATGCAATCGATGATGCACATTACAACTATCGAATTCCATAAATGTTTCTGATTTGAAACTAGGGGACAAAGGACATGCACACCAGACGTACATAAACAAGAAGACCTCGTCGCGATGCGCATTGCAAATGCAAAAAGAGAACGTATAGTCTACACCTCCAGTAACACCTTTTTAAGAGTCTCCACTTAGATACGATATCGCATAACGCTATAAGCTCAACTTGTGGGTTATCTTCGAAAGGTCATTGAATAGTCTTTACTTCTGCGTGCAGTCAAAAGATTCGAGCCAAGGAGGGATTTATCTTCACAGTTTTATTTGTGCTTTGCTATAAAACTAGGAATCCAGTGGATTATTCAAGAAATTGCTCAAATAGCTGAATATATATTTAATGATATTTTTCACTCAAGTCTATTAAGCTTTTCCAGCGGCAAGTTGCTAGAAATCCGATGCAACCAACGATGAAGAAGAATGATATGAATGAGCAACCTGTTCGGCAAGTTCGTCGGTGTAGGTCGTAGCTTTGATGATGTTTTCGCTATACTTCTGAAGCACTGCCTCATCGTACTTGCTTCCCATAGCAACGATAATGAATTTTCTACCCGGCAATTTGAGTATTTCAAGGCCATCGGTTACGGTGCTGTCATTTGTGGTTGCGCTGAAACAACTCTCAGAAGCTAAGTGAAATGAGTCGAGGTTACTTTGCGAATTGCAAAACATTTTAGGGATGCACATGCTTCTCTTCACTTCCTTTAAGGCCCACGATAAGAATACTTTTCAGTAGTGAAAGTGTTTTTGTGAGATGAATGAAGTATTTATGTGATAAGAACACGGCGCACAATGGCAACAAACAGCCGTTGCTCATACAAGCAAAGCCAAATTAAACGCTCGTTGCACCAGCAGTGTCCTAAACGATTCCTTCCACAAACACGCTTCGTAATATACTGGCCGCAGGCAAGAAATTCCTCGATTTTCGAAGTGTTTAAACACGGCATCAATGGATTCACTGAAGCAGTTGAAGCAAAAGAATGAAGTATTGTTACGATTTCATGTATTTGGTATGAATTGTTACGATTCATGCACAGATGTACAACATAGTGCCCACGTGGAAGAAACCTAAACGATCCCATAAATGTATACAGTGATACGACATCGTCTGAGAAGCGGAATGAGCTCATGAAATTTTACAGTGACCCGCCTCTGCTGACAGTTATGTATTTGGTATTCGTGTAATCAGCTTTGGTTTCGAAGCGACTTTTTCAGTAAGAAGGCTGTTACAATCATTTCTTTCTAGTGCCAATTATTTTTGATGATTTCACGTTGAATTGCTCGTATGAGCATTGCCAAAGGCAACACAAAAATGATAAAAACATTTTGCACGAATATCCCTTGATTTGGTAACTTTGATAACAGATCAACCCATCGAAATCCGTGTCAGCTATAAATCACCGACAGCCTCTGATAATCAGTTGTAATTTAGTGCTGCTGAACCACAAAAACCACTCAAAGTAGACTGATAGAAAGCTTCGATAGCAATGCCCAAATTGGTCAAGCGAGAATTTGAGCTCATTGGAGGCACAAGTCCTATTATATACTTTTATTAGTGTGTTCGAAATATGAGTATAGACTACCCACCTTGTGTATGTGAATGCTATAGTGACGATGACGGAGCCCGGTCGTGGGTGTGCTTCCGTTTTTAATATGGATGAAATTCTTAATCGATCCTATCAACCTGTCGAATAACAGATTTCGCCGCTCAGTACTGAATGCGTCATTTTTCATCAGTATGCATTGCGTCCCAAAAAACATGATGACATACGTCGTGAAGTCGGCATTATCGAAAAGATTCGCTTTCTTCATCCTTGTGAGATCTGCGAAGACAGCTGAGTTGTCAGGATAGGTGAAGTCACTTCTGTAACACGTGCGCTCCATTCTGCCGTAGCCGAACACCACAATCTCTGTTTCACTCGGACCGATCGTCCAGTGTGGAACGAGCTTGTCTCGTACGAAAAGAGTCTCCTGAAGCAAAGTTTTTCAACAGCATTCTGGGAAAGAGGTCCCGCACAATTCTGGCATGCCTAAAGTACCGAGCGTGCTCACGACATAGCAACTGGTACGCTGATTGTCTGAGTACCAAGACAAAGAAAATCGCCAATAAGTGGGTTCTGTCGACTACTACCTTTTCTTCGTTCGCCCTCCTCTCCATAACTTCCGCAAGATTGGAAATTTGAGGACAGAGATGCTGTCGAAGGTCGATATTGGCAACGTGGAATCCACATATGAGAAATGATTTTTTTGAGACAGTCATGCAAAATTTGGTCAGAGGCTGAATGTTTACATATGATCACTTCATTTACTTATAGCTTAGGACATCAGCGTACCTCTGTCAGAGTTTTCGAATTTTCGAATATTTGACAAGTAGAATGGGCCTTGTTTCTTATTTAGCCCGTATCTGGACGCGATGCATTTCCAAGAAAGGAGAAATTTGGGGTCCATCAAATCAAAACAGGCAGGGTCAAGGGACGCATGCAAAACAAGGGAGGCATAAAGATGGTTGCCGCGCTCACCTGCGGTAACTGCCCTATTGCAAGAATATTTGTTAGTTTTGGAGGCACTTGTTATGTGATACAACAGTTTTGCTTGGCAGACAATCGGCGCTGCGAAGTGGTGGCCGAAGCGGTTTTGGGGAAAAAACTCCGAGGAAAGACGTACTCAGTAGGCATTTTTGGATAACCGCATAAATCCTGAAACACTATCATTCTATTATACCTAAGTCCCAAGGACATCTCTGGTTCCTGCAGTGCATGAATTTGTGGCTCACTGGCATCATTTCTCTTCTCATGAAAGTGTATAGAAAAAATTTTTTGACAGAAGATGGCTTCATTCCCATCAGAAAGCCTTTTTCATGGCATTCTATCAAGTGCAGAAATAACAGCCAGTGGCAGAAAGTTCTAAATATCGTTGTCCATCAGGAGAACATTTCTACAGACTCGAAGTCGTCGGAAGGAGAGTACGCCTCGAGGTTTTGCAGCCATCTCAACACACCTACTGAATCCATTTCCCGAAAAGCTTTTTTTCCCCACACAGTTGATAGAAGCTGCTCGTTCTTCCTTCATTTAGAAAGTATGTGGATCTGTTATTAAAAATACTGTTCCCAGTAGTATCACTTAGCGAAACCAATGAAAATTCGTTTTAATCGTTCTTCGAAGCATACAGTTCGCTCTTTACGGACCCGTGTTTCCTGTTCAGAGCAACCTTTGTGGTAAATGAATTCTTTCAGTAAGCAAAAGCGAACCTCATAGTATTCACTGTAACCGACTTCAAATGACTTATCAATAGCTACGATGACGTCAGCCTGGCACGAGAGGTGTCCAAATGTCGTTGCCATGGTCGTTGTTGCTCTAAAATTGAGAAAATTGTTTCATATTTTCAGGTGAGTTTTCCTACACAAAAAAAAACATAAAAGAAATCACTCACACCGTTGGCCTTGGCGAGTCTGTTGGATAGTAATACGGAGGCGGAGGGTCGGTAGCACATATTGCTTTATTGATCTAAAAAAACTTGAGAATGCGCGAGATGAATACATCTATTTGTTAATCATCGATAAGCATCAAAGTGTACTGAATTGGGTGGAATTCACCCCTTCACCTACTCAGTGAAGGAAGAATGGTTTTGCTGATGTAATGCAAATAAAGTAAGATGATTTACCAATATCTTAATAACTCTTGCGCTTTCGCATATAAGTATATACATCTGTGTATACGAGATTCCGGTACTCGCATGTGAGCAGAATATGGAACTGCATCATCATATAAACATGTTGCATATGCCTTTTCAGGACCATAACTGCTTGAATGCGTGCCAGTTTCTCTCGACACGGTCATATGACATGCTTTGAGAAGGCAAAGCAGAATCTCCTGAAGGTTATTTCTATGCACTCAATGCTCCTTATTTGTTAAACTATGCGCTGTGGTACGCGCTCACACGCCAACTCATTTCAATTTATTGCAGCCACACACGTTTTTCCCTTCTTCTTCGCTTACCTGTTGTAAAACTTACTCCATTCTATGTTCCATTACGGACGATTCTCTGAAGGTTCTCCGTTTGTCAGTTCGCGAGAGTTCGCCAGTAAATTATGTGTACCCAATTTGTTTTCTTCACTCGGCCGTCCAACAATTCTCTGAGCGTGAAATTATTTGCGATCAGGTGCCCCGAAGCATCCAGCGGTGCTTCACAGCAATGGAGGGACAGTTGTAAAACTTACTCCATTCTATGTTCCATTACGGGCGATTCTCTGAAGGTTCTCCGTTCGTCAGTTCTCGAGAGTTCGCCAGTAAACTATGTGTACCCAATTTAGTTTCTTCACTCGACTGTCCAACAGTTCCTTAAGCGTGAATCAGGTACCTTGAAGCATCCAGCGGTGCTTCACAGCAATGGAGGGACAGCGCACCTCTCCGACCAGGATCGACAGTGAAGCTCTGTAGACGGCAGTACAAGTGCGAGAAGAATGGCAACAGCTGACGCTGGAAGCTGTTCTGGAAGCGGACACACGACAACAGCAAGCGGTATTGGAGCGAATGGAGCGGATGTCTATGGCTGTCGTAGCCAATGCTCGTCTTCTATCATCCGCTGAGTTCGCCAGAAATTCTCCATTCGACATGGCTGCTTGGGTCAGCTAACGATCAAGACAACGGCTGCATGTCTAGTGCGTGGTTGAATCGATATGAAGACGTCAGTTCTAAGGACGGTTTCACGCTTGGTGGCTCCGCAGAGGCCCGTCTAGTCGTTTCCAAGTTAGAGGCATTCCCTTCGCCATTCACATCTTGCTGAAGACAGCTTCCGAAGTCTTTCTGGAAGACACCATCAAGATATTACGAAATCTGGTCGGACNCTGTTGTTTCCGCAGCGCAGAAATGATACGGATTTATACACGGGCGCCACTTCGTACTGAAGATAAGCCAATTTCGTCTATCTCAGAAAATATAAAAGAGGTACCACTTCACAGTGCCCACCGCCTTCAACGATGGGCCGTGACGTTCTTCAATAAAGAAGCTATCTCCCTATCGAAAATGTCAGCACAAATGATTTTGGAGAAGTGACCGCTCTATTCCTTTTTATCACATCACAGTCATCACAGACAGGAGACTATGCGGTCGTAACATCGTTAGTGGGGTCATTACGGAGCCAATGGATAACTGCAGCAACTTTTCTGTCCCCTCGAAACCATCTTTTACTGTTACAACTATCGAGATACCACGACAAAAACAAACGATTATCTGCTGAACGCAAATCGCACAGAAAAACGAAAATGTTGCAAAGATATGTGTTATCTTCGTCCCACAGGGGCTATCCGAAACAAACAAGGACGAAGACGGTAGTTCGCGGCTGTGCATACTGACCGTCACTTGAATCGAGCATCGTACGCATTTCCAGGAGTGCACTGAACGCGCATCAGCTACGGAGAACCCAATCACGTCTGAGCTCAACCAGTGGGCAAAGTCGACAGCTCCATGAAATCGGACACAAGCTAATTTTGCAGAACCTCCCTAGATAAGCTCAATTCTCGTCACGATTTCAGAACACTTAAAACGACCCAAAAGGTAAACTCCGTCTGTATGTCTGCAATTATCAATGCTGTGAAGAAGATTTTCGCGTGATTCGAAAACATGCAGACTCAGATTACTGTCAGTGTCACGCATTTCGCGTCGACATTTTCAGTTGTTTGTGTTGGGCTCACAGGAATTTCATATATGTGCTCGACACCGCTGCACTCCCAACGGAACGGTCAAGCGGAATGACATTTGTACATATCCTAGTACGCAGTCGGGAAAGCGAAGAGATAAGAAGAGACGAAGAATTGAGCAAAGAAGGGGAAATCGTTGACGTACCCGACAGCTTTCTAAGGGGACTTTGCTCAAGTTCCTACGTGTCTGGACCAGTTCATTCATCGCTACCCGAAAACGCCTCGGGACACCGAAAGCGAACCTTTCTCGACCTGACCATGCCGGATACCGAGAAATCCATACAGCCACTCGACACCAACATAGAAAAGCTGTTCAGTCGTCACCATAGTCCATGTTGCCGGCAGTTCGAGGCCGACGATGCCGTCCGAGCTAAAGGCTGTCGAGCACCGAACAGCTCCTGGTTCTTCCACACTGTCCATCGCAAAACTTACAACGCTATCTTATCTGTGCACTGTGGAACCTTTCTTTGAACTCTCGCACCAACCAACTGGAACCACACATTAGCACAACGACGTTCACTGCGCTCAATCGGACGACTGAGGTGTTTGACATAAGTACAAAGCCGACGCCGTGAATTCAACGCCTGCCTCTTTTTCTCTGGTGATATGCCAGCGCCTCTAAATGCGCATTTGCTGAGTCCTGTCTTGTTTCCACGTCCTTCCCGCGAAGAGAACATCCCTACTAACTTGATAGGGGAGATATCACTTTAAACACCCAAGCGTTGCCTTGTACCGAGTTAACGTTTCGATTTTGTTGCCTTGTATGCAGTTAACTTATCCTTGTAAAAACATGCAGTGATGCAGATATTTCTCCATTCCGCCGCATGCATGTTACGAAACCCATTTTCTATCGTACTTTTTTGTGGGCAATGTTCTGAAGGTGTTGCGTATTTCCTTTCTCTCCGATTGGAAAGCAGAACATGTATAAACGCCCTGGCTACTTGGCTCCGCAATCCGGCAACTCAGCAACGGTTGACACACTGCAACTCTTAATTTTGACAGCTTTTATGAAACAATGCGACGAATCGCTGTGTTGGCGTCAAAAGGGTTTCTTTTAAAATTCTGTGAAGAATGAACGCCGCTCATGTTCTCCTGATCGAGACGTCAAAAAGATGAAGGATATAGAAAGAAAACTATTGCTCACAAACGTTATTTTCTAAAACAGTTCGTTCTCTCCGTTCAGCACACTGAATGCTCGAATTTCATATTCACCTTCAGAGTATTAAAATTCCAATGAGAGTCTTTAATGCAGGTTTGGCATGTTTGCTTAATGCAAATTCTGTGGGAACCGAAAGGTCTTATCAGACATTTTCGATTGCGGAAATTCAGTCAGCAAAGCAACCTGCACAGCGACGGTGTCGTCGAGAACGTCTGCGCGGACAATAAAAGCATTCAAAACATTCAGCATTTCCAGATCCACCAATGGTCCCACACCAACCAACACCACCGCTGAATTCTTCGCATACGCGCTTCCGACGAATGCCTTGCTTAAATCCACTTCCCATCGTGATCTGCAACTCCCAACTGACAGCATACCGAGCAGAAATTTCATTGAAAAGAAAAGTAGTTCTGTGAAACCCCGGCAGATACCTTTGGTTGCAAAGATCATACCTTCAAAGTGGAATCAATGACAATTCTGTGGGAACCGAAAGGTCTTATCAGACATTTTCGATTGCGGAAATTCAGTCAGCAAAGCAACCTGCACAGCGACGGTGTCGTCGAGAACGTCTGCGCGGACAATAAAAGCATTCAAAACATTCAGCATTTCCAGATCCACCAATGGTCCCACACCAACCAACACCACCGCTGAATTCTTCGCATACGCGCTTCCGACGAATGCCTTGCTTAAATCCACTTCCCATCGTGATCTGCAACTCCCAACTGACAGCATACCGAGCAGAAATTTCATTGAAAAGAAAAGTAGTTCTGTGAAACCCCGGCAGATACCTTTGGTTGCAAAGATCATACCTTCAAAGTGGAATCAATGACGCTAAGATCACTCCACACTTCCGCAAAGCTTACTGAAGGTGGAGAGCTGTACGGAACCATTACGCAGTGAATGCCCAGGGTGGTTTTCTAATTGGGAATGTAATAGCGGTGCAAAGGATTGCAGGAACCTGCGAAACCTAAATTCTACGACTGAGGTGCAGCTCGAAGCAGAGCAGGCGGAGAGAACATAGTAGAGCTGATTTTTTATTTCGAAGCAACCGTTCCTTCTCTGAAAGATAAAGCTTCCGAAAATTATCAAAGGCCACTTCAGGAATGCAACAATGACGATGATTAATCGTGAAGGTTTTCATTTTATAGAAAAAGTTCGGAATAGATCAGAAAGGTTTTAAATTTACTGCTAAATGTCAATAAATTTATATCTAACAAACGTATGAATGGTGGATGAGAAGAACTAATAACAATGTACCGCAACATTGCTTATGAATAGAAGACGAAAAACACATACATGAAATGAAAGAAGACAACTATAACTTGGCTCACATGCGCCCGTCTGTTAGAATTGTCAAGCGTAGCGTACATCAGTGCACTGAAATAAGTCCACGATGAAGGCGAAGTACGAAAAGGCTGCAGTGCACCAGGCAGTCAGCACACGTCAGAGCTCAAACATATGTAGCGTCGTCACCTTCAAAAAGCACAAGGGAGTTCACCGCCCTCTGCTACAATGGCAATAGTGTATTGATTGGCCTCATGAGGCACTGGACGATGAGATGGACAAATTGCAGGGTCCTATATTGAGGGAGAGGAGTGGTCACGATAGTCAAAATAGGGTATCGATGCTGGAAACTAATGGTGCTGAATTTTGCGGCAAAACAAACGCCTTCGGCATTGTCCTAAGCAGATCGGCCACGCATGTTCCAATTCCCTCCGACTACGCTGTCCCGCATCAAAGGGGACGGATTGAAGAAAGGAAAGAAAACGATTGCTCCAAGGATTGATGTTTTTAAGAGGTGAAATGCAAAATTCAGCCCCACATTTTCAAACAAACGCTTTGTTCATTTCAAATGCTAATGGCTGGACAAGCACCGGGATCCTGCACTGAAATTTAATATCAGCCGAGTGCAATAACGGATTAACTCCAGATTTAGAAAATCCTGAGATATGTTTCAACTATGGATGCACTCGGAAAATGATATAACGCTCTTTCATAAAAATTTTCTATAGCGCTGGACTCATTGCACACTTCAAAGGTGGAACTATACTGTGCTCGTAGTGTACTTGCGGATCAAATTTGGTGAAGTGTTGATGAAGTGAAGGTGATTGTTAATAAAGTATAATACTTTTTGGTATGCCTGCAGCTCTTCAACTGATAGCTATTCAAAGAGAACTCTCAACTTATCCTCCCTAAAATCAATGTTTGGTCTTCGGCAGTATTCAAGATCTACCCTTGCGATAGGGTGAGTACTTTACACCAACAGTCTAAGCTTTTGGATCCTTGCTTGAATGGTAGCAGCAAGAAGAGTTCCAATAGAATCATTCTTGAGAGTTTCATGAGCAATAGGAATCCAACAGACAATTACAATAAACGCACGTTGAGAGTGATTCCCCTTCCAGTAACTTCGAAGTCAGTAGTGAATCGACGTCCTTGTAGAAATCTTCGTTGCTTGCATACTTGAAAGAGTTAGCACGGAAACCCGCCTCGGCGTACTCACCATATGCAGCGAATTCAATTTCAGTGGTAACTGGATTAATTGACCAATTAGAAGCCAGCTGGTGGTGGACAAACTCCAGCTGCTGAAACATTGTCAACGTTGCTTCATCTAAAATACTGCTCAGTTGAAGATTGATTAGACGAACAGATCGCAAGAAATTCACATAAAGTACGGCCCTCGTTCTACCCGCAACTCTCATGCAAATTCCACTCGATTTTATTTGCATGACAAAAAAGGTTTCGCTTCAATGAAAAGCAAGAGTACACTCGATGCTCCAAAGTTGTTCCATAAAGAATAGCCTCCTCCAAACGATTTGAGTAAAAGTATAATGCGCAAACTTAACAAACCAAAAGAGTTGCGAAAATCGGAATACGGCTGGATGTTTTCAACTCGAACTGAAGCATGAAACAAACTGAACTGCACGAAAGTACAGTCGAAGAACTGCAGAGACCACAACAAGTGTCAAGTGCGTAACCTCTTGCAAGCTGTTCCATCCGGCTTCTAGAGACGCACCAACATAAAGTGATATATCGACTTTGTATGGCATGCCATCCGAGGTACACTTCGGAGCCAGCGGCTGTTCAGAAGTGGACGACTCTGTGGTCACGGAAGTTGGTGGTGTGCTAGAACGGGAATCTGTTGCAATTGTCACACTCACTGAATGTTTAAAAGAACCTCAAACAAATATGCAGCAAAGAGCTGACTGAAAGAGTATACCTGATGCCGTTACCCACTGAATATCTGTTTGCATTCGAAAGCGTTCGAAGCAGTTGGTGCAAATGAAATTTAATTATACGAACGGAAGCAATTAAGAAAAAGTAACATAAAATTGAGGAGAAGAAGGCGAGAGATCGATGCAAAAAGGGCCAAGATTGATGGAAAAACTCACGTTGACGGAATCGAAACAGTGGTTGAGGTAGGCGGAGGGCTCACATCTTTGCACAATTCTTCGCTTATCTGCAAATTCGAAGTGTCAAACATTTGGCGCTGAAACTAGCGTATCGCTGGGTAGAAATGAAGGATGCTGGCCAGATGTAAGCCCGTGGCAATGCTTTTGGACCATTGGTAGCTTTTTCCAGAGCGGAAACTGTACTCCTCTTGCAGTAAGTCATTTTTACATACAAAAACATAGGAAAACCCTTCGAAGAAGCTTGAGAATGTCTCACAGATGAATCACAAAATTCACAAGGGAATTTTCTCGTACATCGTATTTTTAGGCGCGATGACAAATATTGCGCTCTTTTTCCGAGGCGTGTTGAGGCCGATCCTTCTAGAGAAAAAACAACGCAAATATCGGAGCTGCCATCTAGAACCCAATAAAATTCCGATTCACCTCCCTCCCACCACCCCCTTGTGTGGGTTCCGCATATGAAAGTCTTCCTGCTTAAAGCGAACGAGTTACATCCCCCTCTTTAGTGCTTAGGTGCCTCCAAAATGACGTATTATTTCCGTGTCTTTCTTCATATCGAGCCTCTATGTATTTAACTGACAATTGCACCGTTGTGCAGTGCGTGCAAGCGAGGTTTCTTTCCATACAAACTTCCTCTTTAACAATGGAGCACTATGTCACGATGCGCAGTTAGTCTGGGCCACGTGTGGGCCATATTCCGCGATTTTTACTCTTGTTCTCGAACAAACGGCGAATCGTGTGACAAATAAGGAGCTCCGACCACGAGTTACTGGCCTCCTTCAAAGGAACAAGACTCAGCAAGTTTGCTCTGGAACAAGACACAGCAAGCTTGCTCTGGAACAAGACTCAGCAAGCTTGCTCTGTTGCAGTGAGTTCGACCTCTGGGATGAGAAGTGCACTGAATTGGTTGGATAACAAAGTTTGTTGTGCACATCCATTTAAGTGCTGTAATGCTCAAAATGCTCATTTGCGTCGACCAGTAGAGTGCTCCGCAATTGGAAATGAAGACGGCGATGGAACAGATAGGCTCTAATGTTATCGTAGTTCATCCAGACAAATATCGCTATTTGGCGGTCTTCACAGTTATGTTCATTCTTCGAAACAACACTACTTCAGTTCTCAAATGGGAGGTGCTTGTTGCTGTATCTAATTCCGAGTCATTTTTAACTAGTTGATGTGAAATGCAAGCAAAGTTTTCGGTACTTTAAATGCTCATAACTGAGTTCACTGTTACAGTTCTAAGGACGGTTTCACGCTTGGTGGCTCCGCAGAGGCCCGTCTAGTCGTTTCCAAGTTAGAGGCAATCCCTTCGCCATTCACATCTTGCTGAAAACAGCTTCCGAAGTCTTTCTGGAAGATACCATCAAGATATTACGAAATCTGGTCGGACTATACGGCGATTTGCTTATATGAGAATACGCCTATACTGCTGGGTATGTTGAAAACATCACTGTCATTCCGTGTTCGCCCAGAGAAAAGTGCCTATACACAGAAACCAGTCCGCCTTTGAACGCATCAAGGCAATGCTCACATCTACTGTACTTTCACACGCTTAAATTTCACCTAATCATCGCCAAAGATGCTTCAAACTGTCTCTTATAATGTCTTGCGAGTGGGATCGAAAAAGACATATGCATTGCGAGTCGCGCCATGACTGCTGCTCAAAGCAACTGCAGCTGGCTCGGGAAGGAAATGTCAGCTGTTGTTTCCGCAGCGCAGAAATGATACGGATTTATACACGGGCGCCACTTCGTACTGAAGATAAGCCAATTTCGTCTATCTCAGAAAATATAAAAGAGGTACCACTTCACAGTGCCCACCGCCTTCAACGATGGGCCGTGACGTTCTTCAATAAAGAAGCTATCTCCCTATCGAAAATGTCAGCACAAATGATTTTGGAGAAGTGACCGCTCTATTCCTTTTTATCACATCACAGTCATCACAGACAGGAGACTATGCGGTCGTAACATCGTTAGTGGGGTCATTACGGAGCCAATGGATAACTGCAGCAACTTTTCTGTCCCCTCGAAACCATCTTTTACTGTTACAACTATCGAGATACCACGACAAAAACAAACGATTATCTGCTGAACGCAAATCGCACAGAAAAACGAAAATGTTGCAAAGATATGTGCTATCTTCGTCTCACAGGGGCTATCCGAGACAAACAAGGACGAAGACGGTAGTTCGCGGCTGTGCATATTGACCGTCACTTGAATCGAGCATCGTACGCATCCCCAGGAGTGCACTGAACGCGCATCAGCTACGGAGAACCCAATCACGTCTGAGCTCAACCAGTGGGCAAAGTCGACAGCTCCATGAAATCGGACACAAGCTAATTTTGCAGAACCTCCCTAGATAAGCTCAATTCTCGTCACGATTTCAGAACACTTAAAACGACCCAAAAGGTAAACTCCGTCTGTATGTCTGCAATTATCAATGCTGTGAAGAAGATTTTCGCGTGATTCGAAAACATGCAGACTCAGATTACTGTCAGTGTCACGCATTTCGCGTCGACATTTTCAGTTGTTTGTGTTGGGCTCACAGGAATTTCATATATGTGCTCGACACCGCTGCACTCCCAACGGAACGGTCAAGCGGAATGACATTTGTACATATCCTAGTACGCAGTCGGGAAAGCGAAGAGATAAGAAGAGACGAAGAATTGAGCAAAGAAGGGGAAATCGTTGACGTACCCGACAGCTTTCTAAGGGGACTTTGCTCAAGTTCCTACGTGTCTGGACCAGTTCATTCATCGCTACCCGAAAACGCCTCGGGACATTCGCGTGATTCGAAAACATGCAGACTCAGATTACTGTCAGTGTCACGCATTTCGCGTCGACATTTTCAGTTGTTTGTGTTGGGCTCACAGGAATTTCATATATGTGCTCGACACCGCTGCACTCCCAACGGAACGGTCAAGCGGAATGACATTTGTACATATCCTAGTACGCAGTCGGGAAAGCGAAGAGATAAGAAGAGACGAAGAATTGAGCAAAGAAGGGGAAATCGTTGACGTACCCGACAGCTTTCTAAGGGGACTTTGCTCAAGTTCCTACGTGTCTGGACCAGTTCATTCATCGCTACCCGAAAACGCCTCGGGACGCCGAAAGCGAACCTTTCTCGACCTGATTATGCCGGATACCGAGAAATCCATACAACCACTCGACACCAACATAGAAAAGCTGCTCAGTCGTCACCATGGTCTATGTTGCCGCCAGTTCAAGGCCGGCGATGTCGTCTCGGTTAAAAGCGGTCGAGCACCGAACAGCTCCTGGTCCTTCCACACTATCCGTCGCAAAACTTACAACGCTATTTTATCTGTGCACTGTGGAACCTTTCTTTGAACTCTCACACCAACCAACTGGAACCACACATTAGCACGACGACGTTCACTGCGCTCAATCGGACGACTGAGATGTTTGAATCAAGTAGAAAGCCGACGCCGAATTCAGCGCCTGCCTCTCTTTCTCTAGTGACCTGCCAGTGCCTTTAAATGCGCATTTGCCGAGTCCTGTCTTGTTTTCACGTCCCTCTCTCGAAGAGAACATACCCTTACTAAATTCATAGGGGAGATATCACTTTAAGCAACCAAGCGTTGCCTTGTACCGAGTTAACGTTTCGATTTTGTAGCTTTGTATGCAGTTAAGTTATCCTTGTAAAAACCTGCAGTGATGCAGGTATTTCTCTGTTCCGCCGCATGCATGTTGTGAAACCCATTTTCCATCGTACTTTGTTGTGGGCAATGTTCTGAAGGTGTTGCGTATTTCCTTTCTCTCCGATTGGAAAGCAGAACATGTATAAACGCCCTGGCTACTTGGCTCCGCAATCCGGCAACTCAGCAACGGTTGACACACTGCAACTCTTAATTTTGACAGCTTTTATGAAACAATGCGACGAATCGCTGTGTTGGCGTCAAAAGGGTTTCTTTTAAAATTCCGTGAAGGATGAACGCCGCTCATATTCTCCTGATCGAGATGTCAAAAAGATGAAGGTTATAGAAAGAAAACTATTGCTCACAAAGTCTCCGTTCAGCACATTGAATGCTCTAATTTCATATTCACCTTCAGAGTATTAAGATTCTAATGAGAGTCTCTAATGCAGGTTTGGCATGTTTGCTTAATGCAGATTCTGTGGGAACCGAAAGGTCTTATCAGACATTTTCGATTGCGGAAATTCAGTCAGCAAAGCAACCTGCACAGCGACGGTGTCGTCGAGAACGTCTGCGCGGACAATAAAAGCATTCAAAACATTCAGCATTTCCAGATCCACCAATGGTCCCACACCAACCAACACCACCGCTGAATTCTTCGCATACGCGCTTCCGACGAATGCCTTGCTTAAATCCACTTCCCATCGTGATCTGCAACTCCCAACTGACAGCATACCGAGCAGAAATTTCATTGAAAAGAAAAGTAGTTCTGTGAAACCCCGGCAGATACCTTTGGTTGCAAAGATCATACCTTCAAAGTGGAATCAATGACGCTAAGATCACTCCACACTTCCGCAAAGCTTACTGAAGGTGGAGAGCTGTACGGAACCATTACGCAGTGAATGCCCAGGGTGGTTATGAGTACTTTACACCAACAGTCTAAGCTTTTGGATCCTTGCTTGAATGGTAGCAGCAAGAAGAGTTCCAATAGAATCATTCTTGAGAGTTTCATGAGCAATAGGAATCCAACAGACAATTACAATAAACGCACGTTGAGAGTGATTCCCCTTCCAGTAACTTCGAAGTCAGTAGTGAATCGACGTCCTTGTAGAAATCTTCGTTGCTTGCATACTTGAAAGAGTTAGCACGGAAACCCGCCTCGGCGTACTCACCATATGCAGCGAATTCAATTTCAGTGGTAACTGGATTAATTGACCAATTAGAAGCCAGCTGGTGGTGGACAAACTCCAGCTGCTGAAACATTGTCAACGTTGCTTCATCTAAAATACTGCTCAGTTGAAGATTGATTAGACGAACAGATCGCAAGAAATTCACATAAAGTACGGCCCTCGTTCTACCCGCAACTCTCATGCAAATTCCACTCGATTTTATTTGCATGACAAAAAAGGTTTCGCTTCAATGAAAAGCAAGAGTACACTCGATGCTCCAAAGTTGTTCCATAAAGAATAGCCTCCTCCAAACGATTTGAGTAAAAGTATAATGCGCAAACTTAACAAACCAAAAGAGTTGCGAAAATCGGAATACGGCTGGATGTTTTCAACTCGAACTGAAGCATGAAACAAACTGAACTGCACGAAAGTACAGTCGAAGAACTGCAGAGACCACAACAAGTGTCAAGTGCGTAACCTCTTGCAAGCTGTTCCATCCGGCTTCTAGAGACGCACCAACATAAAGTGATATATCGACTTTGTATGGCATGCCATCCGAGGTACACTTCGGAGCCAGCGGCTGTTCAGAAGTGGACGACTCTGTGGTCACGGAAGTTGGTGGTGTGCTAGAACGGGAATCTGTTGCAATTGTCACACTCACTGAATGTTTAAAAGAACCTCAAACAAATATGCAGCAAAGAGCTGACTGAAAGAGTATACCTGATGCCGTTACCCACTGAATATCTGTTTGCATTCGAAAGCGTTCGAAGCAGTTGGTGCAAATGAAATTTAATTATACGAACGGAAGCAATTAAGAAAAAGTAACATAAAATTGAGGAGAAGAAGGCGAGAGATCGATGCAAAAAGGGCCAAGATTGATGGAAAAACTCACGTTGACGGAATCGAAACAGTGGTTGAGGTAGGCGGAGGGCTCACATCTTTGCACAATTCTTCGCTTATCTGCAAATTCGAAGTGTCAAACATTTGGCGCTGAAACTAGCGTATCGCTGGGTAGAAATGAAGGATGCTGGCCAGATGTAAGCCCGTGGCAATGCTTTTGGACCATTGGTAGCTTTTTCCAGAGCGGAAACTGTACTCCTCTTGCAGTAAGTCATTTTTACATACAAAAACATAGGAAAACCCTTCGAAGAAGCTTGAGAATGTCTCACAGATGAATCACAAAATTCACAAGGGAATTTTCTCGTACATCGTATTTTTAGGCGCGATGACAAATATTGCGCTCTTTTTCCGAGGCGTGTTGAGGCCGATCCTTCTAGAGAAAAAACAACGCAAATATCGGAGCTGCCATCTAGAACCCAATAAAATTCCGATTCACCTCCCTCCCACCACCCCCTTGTGTGGGTTCCGCATATGAAAGTCTTCCTGCTTAAAGCGAACGAGT
Organism: Baylisascaris schroederi; assembly: GCA_006503575.1. Classification (NCBI taxonomy): domain Eukaryota; kingdom Metazoa; phylum Nematoda; class Chromadorea; order Rhabditida; family Ascarididae; genus Baylisascaris; species Baylisascaris schroederi. The sequence goes on from QEWY01002081.1 coordinate 900,800, forward strand.
TACATCCCCCTCTTTAGTGCTTAGGTGCCTCCAAAATGACGTATTATTTCCGTGTCTTTCTTCATATCGAGCCTCTATGTATTTAACTGACAATTGCACCGTTGTGCAGTGCGTGCAAGCGAGGTTTCTTTCCATACAAACTTCCTCGTTAACAATGGCGCACTATGCTCACGATGCACAGTTAGTCTGGGCCACGTGTGGGCCATATTCCGCGATTTTTACTCTTGTTCTCGAACAAACGGCGAATCGTGTGACAAATAAGGAGCTCCGACCACGAGTTACTGGCCTCCTTCAAAGGAACAAGACTCAGCAAGTTTGCTCTGGAACAAGACACAGCAAGCTTGCTCTGGAACAAGACTCAGCAAGCTTGCTCTGGAACAAGACTCAGCANTGACGCACGATGCATATTCAAAATTCGAAAAAACGAAGGCTAATGCATTCGCTCAGATCGTTCTACGAGATATGGCGGCATGGGCTATTCAAATCAAAGGAAATCGTTTTTTGGACTCGGATATCTCGTACGAAGACGCAGACGATGGCGAGACGATAATTTCACTATATATTGAGATGTAAACAGTGACCGATTCATTCACATCATCCAAGTACTTAGGCTGTCCAGCCTCCCTGCTGCCCGTATCCTACGTACCCGAAATTCTGCCCGTCAGCGTAACCGTCCCGGTAAAGGCTTTGACCTTCCTATACGACTGCGTCCCATTAGCCGACCAAACCCCGCATAAATTTCGACAAACGCCAAGAAGTGCATACAGAGAGGAATCCCTGATGCACATTACAACTACAGAATCCAGCAAGTCTTCCCGATTTTGAAATATCGGACAGAGAATACGCACAAACAGACATGCACACAAACAAGAACGTCCCCATAAGGCGCACTGCAGATGCAGATATGCGGGGTGCGTGAGCAAACTGCGGCATCAATGCTTCATCATCTGATGCACCGTGTGCGACGGAAGACTATGAGCATTCTCCTGCATCTGTCGCCCTACAGAGTGCCCCTCGCAAAGTAAAGGATCCCTCTATCTGTTGCCTCAGATTGCCGTACTTCACAATACTTCTACACAGTGTGCCATTAGATTTTCGTTTCTTTTTCTCATTCCAGCTCTACCTAAATATTAAATGTTTTCTGTGGCGTACTACGGAGCGATACGAATTCTGCTGCCTTTTACGAGATACCCTAGCTCACATACAATTAGGCTACCGCACTTCTATAACGTAACATTTTTCGTCAGCCGTGCCATCAGAGACTCTATAAGAGCGCCATCTTTGCATCAGCAGTTCTTCAAACGTTCAAGAAATTTCTAATGATAGAGCAAAAATAGAAACAAAAAATCATCAGATGTCCGTATCTGGACGCCCTCGGAGGTTCCGGGCAGAATAGAGCAAGTTCGTCTTGCCCATCCTCGTCTTCCTGCGATGTTCCAGCTGAATTGGCTTTCAACGGATATTCATATCAAGCACATTATCCACTACTCATAGATGGGAAAAAAATTCTTACACTCAGTGTGGTTATGGAGGTTGATGTCAAATTTAACTAATGACCGCTAATGCAATTACACAGCTATACGCTATACAACCTCTTCAGCTTGAACGTTCAACCGGTAGGGAACAAGTAAGGACATTTTGCGAGGCTCAGAGGAACATAAACCTCGCAAAGGCGTCGCTCCTCTAATGCTGTCAGTGCTTCATCATATGTTATCAAATAACTACTCTGTGCGCCCGTTCATGATAACGTCTGCAATGATTTGTGTGCATGCTGTCGAACATGCACTACAACTCCTTCCAAGCACATCGAACGAAGGGCGGTGGTGCATCGCGCTGAATGTCCAACGTCACCTGTCACGCACAGTCCTCGTGAAGCGAATAAAGTTGTTGAATACGAAAAGCGAGATAGACAGTTTTTTGAATAACATCCATCCTTTATGTGGAGTTGCGTCTGTCCCTGCCATGAGCATCGCACAAACGACAAATGCGAAAACAAGTGGGCAATAAGCGTACACATCGTCGCAGCGGGTTGGCTGCTCATCAGCTGTCAAGTAACAACACAACAGCAATATACATATGTGCCGGTGATTAAGAACTGATAGGAGGCAACGAAACGCAGCGTACATGAGCATGCTCCACCGCGAAGGTGGAGGCAAGTTTTGCTCTTTGACCTATTCCCGGTCAAATTCTCACCATCACACGTACATCGCCTTGCCAACCGCGAGCCTATAGCACTTGTTGATTGGCGAGCCTCCCACAAAGGCGCACATGTTTATTGCATTCTGATTTCCGGAATTGGCGTTTGTATAGGTAGTATCCGCGACCATACAGAAGGCCGGAACAGCGAACAGCGAACAAAACAATTTCCTCCATCCTCTGGTGTCCATTTGCAACAACTGTATCCATGTGGTCATGAGTCTAAGAGAACACATCTAGAACAAGAAGTCTACAAACTCTGACATCATAACTCTGTCACAGAGCATATTAAGACTGCGCGCCCTAAATGTAACCTGTGAATAATGTGATGCATGTGTCCCGTTTGCAGGGATACACTGCTACAAAGTTTTTCGAAAACCGCATGAGCTGCTCCTCGATGCTTTTCTTGTAAAGAGGTACTCTGAAGTGTCGAATAGAAGGGAACAAAAGAATCCGAAATAATCAAAGAACCTGATCAGCCAGAGCGTCAGTGTACTCGGTAGCCTTGATCAAATTGTTGCTGTACTTTCGAAGTACCGTCTCGTTGTAGTTGTTCCCGACGGCGACGATCATGAATTTTTTACCCGGGTCTGTCAGGAATGGGACTTGTTGATAAGCGACCCAAGCACTAGGGATTGATGCGAAAGATGAGCAAGTGTCGCTGAACGTACTAACAACTTTAATTACAACTACCGGCGAGATACGAAAGACTCATCAGGGAAGAAGAGGTACACAAATGATTCTATTATGCCATAATTATGCCATATACCCGAAAAACAGGCATCTTGAAGCCTTCCCTAGAGGTTTAATATCGGCACTGCTCAGTATTGCCTACATTAACGGATCAAATGCGTGTTGCATCTCCATAAATATTGCATTCTATCTTTCCTCAGCAAATGGGCCTGAACGAAGTTTGCGTTTCTAAATGCGGATATGTGTTCCCCTGAAATGCGAACCTCGCGATTTTCCTTTATTTCGGCTTACTCCATCCTATTTTGCAGAACCAAAGATTTCAACGGCAATGTTAGAATCAGCGATTTCCCTGTGATGCACCTTATATACTTTCGCTTTGCTTCACCATCAGCATTGTGGTGCAAATCTGGCACAAATGAAACACGAGGTATTATTCAACAAGGACATGGTCGGAGGGAAGAATACGAGGGAGACTGTCATTGCGATAAATTCGACGGAATGCACTTGGTCCGAGAAAAAGAACGAACGGAAAGATTCAAAGGTACTGTTAAAGTACGATTTCGGTCAACCACATCTCTATTTACTTGGCTGCGCTCTTCGTGCAGACAAAATTCTCATTCAACCCATCTCTATGACCAATTGTTCGTAATCTGCACCGCTATCCGTTCTGCTAAACCGTTCTTTGAAAACACCCGAACAGCCACATCTAAATACACTGTCAAACTTCGTCATCATCAGCATCGAACGAACCTAAGCAGTACCCAAAGTCTTTCACTAGCGCATTCATCGCGGTTCTTTCGCCTTCTATTGTCCCTGTAATGTCGGCGCATCTGACTTCCGTAGCATATCTTTGCAAAAGCGCAGAAAACCGCAAAAAGTATATATATACCTTGTGTAGGTAAAGGCTAGAGTGACGAAGATTGAGTTCGGTCGAATCTTTGTTGTCAGTGCGGCTGCCATTGAGATTGCCCTAAAAACTGATTATAATTCTGAGTATACTACTAGAAGTGTTTCATTACCTCCAAAAACAAGCCTCTTCAAACCTAAACAGAACACCTAAATGTGGCCTTCGACTGTGCAATATGGAATCAGATGCAGGCGGTTTTTTGTTGAGGACATGTGCTTTCTGCTGATAACAATGGACACGATGCAACCACTTACATGCCGAAATCCGGAATATCGAAAAGGTCCGCTTCTTTGATCTTCGTGAGATCGGTGAGAACCTCCCTGTTGTTGGGATATGTGAACTCATTTCTGTAACAAGTGGACTTTTCCCATCCATAGCCGAACGGCACCACTTGTGTTTCACTGGGGCTGATCGTCCAGTGCGGAACGAGCTTGTCCCTCACGAACAGAAGCTCCTGAAGTTCACCTTTCTAGCGACTCCTTCGAGGTATTTTGTCGTATGGCTAGCCAACGTTTTCACCTTTGCTACAGCGATGCAAAGCCGTGAAAATGTGACAGCATTTGGAAGGATTAATCTATAAATGCACGTTAGCGTTATTAATAGACCCGCATACTCCTGTACTCCACATCCTAACACCGCAGAAAATATCTGTACTTTGTGACCATTTGTGTTGTGTCATTTTCCTGCGCTCCTTGCAGACTTCTATAAGAAACCCCCGAGCATTGAATAAACCCTCTCTCTCACGTGCAGCGTAATTTCGTCTCGCTTCGAGGCCAAAATGTTTCTTTCGGTTTCATCAATATGACGCATAGCTTTTGCAAGCGGTATTCTGCTAAAGTAGCACAAAGCATACCTCGTCGTATTCCTCATATGAGAGCTCATGCGACTGGTCCACAGCAACGACGATGTCAGCTTGGCAAGGAAGGTGACCAAAATTCGTCGCTAATGTTGTCGTCGGTCTAAAATTTATTACTTCGTTGTCTGCATTTCTAGATACGCTTCAGTTTCGAAGAGATATGTGGAACATTTGTAGAAGGTGTTCAAAATCGTCATGAAGCAATAAAAATGCTTACAGTGTCGGTTTCGGCGAGTCTGGCGGATATTGGAAAGTGGGCGGAGGGACACTGGCACATATTGCTGCATTGATCTGCAATAACGTGTTCATTCACGAAGTACTTGAAAATGGTGGGTTTATGGTAAGCTCGTTAGGGAGCATAAAAAACGATCACTCCAATCAACCTAATAACTATAACCGAGTAGGTGATGACATATAAATGAGCGCATTATGATGCACTTATCTTTGCATCCTTCTTCAAGAAAGATTCTTGCCTGTGGCAAAAACCATTCCAGTGCCAAAAGCTAAGATGAACGAATCGAAATCAAATTCGACAGAACAGAAAATAGAAAGTGTTTGCGCTCTTTGTTGAACTTTGTCCATAATCGGTCAGTGTTTGAGAAACGTTTCATCACTGTAGGCCAGTTGACAGCTGCAAACAACTCCTCGAAAACTTTTTATAATATTGCATCGAATCAATTAGAAACTCTGATCACGGAGAACACAGCTCGCGTTAACGCTCGCACACAGGCTGGCACACTACATGTCGCGGCTGCATGCGAATGCAAAGAAATCGAGGAGTTTTCTGATCAGTCGATTGCAAATGTAGCTCATACAGATATCAAAGTAAGGTTGCACATCCAATTGGCGGGTAAAAAAGCGGCGAGCTGTGAATTCCCGCAGGTTTCAACTGCGTCAGCAAGCGGGGCATATAAAAGCATCCGAAAGGTTCGGCGACAGAGTTCGAATCTTGAAGTGCGACTTCGTTCTTGAAAGTTGTATCTTCTGTGGGTTGATGGTTTATCATCAATATAGGTCGTGTTGTTCGATATTGCTGTTGAGGCTGACTTTTTGCAAGACTGGTGTTACACATAAAACAGCTTCCGTCTTTTCTCTTCAACCTTTTTAAGCGCCGATGTTTGCTGTTGCACACGTGCCCCTCTACGTTGCAGTTGTCATTGCATAATAAGTTTGGGCATCTTGCTTGTGATGATATCCAACGTTGTTGTTAAAGTGGACAGATGTTCGTACGTTTGTCAAGTGCGCGCTTACCGCGTTTTTTAAATGTCTAAAGACTCAGTTACGTGTCTAAAGACTTACCGCGTGTCTAAAGACTCAGGTGCTGAAGACTCAGTTACGCAAGTTTGAGGCGTGGTTCAGAAGCCAGCGCCAAGATTAAAACAAGAAGCCGATGTACGATGAAATATTGCACTGTTACTGGAAGACGAACTATTTAACATCATACGGAACATTGTTGGACAACTGGTAGAGGCAATAAGTGGTCACTGGCACACAGAAGGCGTCATCATCTAAAGTAGTGCGCAGCCCAGGCCGGTTGCAGACGGGAGCCCAGTGGACATGATCGTTGGCTTCAGTCCCGATCGTGGATCCATAGCGCTTATGGACGGTGCAGACAGGTCGACGGTAGATCGGAAACTCGGAACATCAGCTCAGATGCGACTGCGGCAGATAGCAGAGTAGCAGCAGCAGCACAATTGACGTCGAGTAACATAACAGTGACACAGGTCTTTTTTCCAAAAGATATTCCTTCCGTTTTGCTTACTCTCACTGTTTTTTCCGAATCTTCTGGGGCATACTAGCTTTTTTGTTGACTTCCTTACCAGAGGGTCAATACAACACACTTCAAAATCGTGATGTTGGAAGTTCTTGTGTTGGACGAGTGAGAATTTGAAGTACGTGATATGAACACACGTGTCCAAAGCTCGAAAAGCAACCTTACTCTCGACAGAGCTCCAAAAATTGTCTATAGACCAATTGCACGAAGTCTGTACATTTATGAAGCACTATGGAAGTACCTCTCTGAAGCACATACTGATTGTGCTATTTCCTCTAATTTTGCACCTACGCAGTGCGGAGAAACCTACTTCTTCGATGGCAATTGACACGTGTACTGTAAAGAAGCAACCCACAAAACGAGAACACTTTCGTACTCTAGTGCAAACGTGTTGAGTTTACTGGGGTGCCTTTCCCACGTCTCGCTCCCGCAGGCCAGCACAATTTGAATTGTGCCTCCATAAGCAAAAACTGATCGGGTCACATGCATTTAATTAGAGGGCCAGTTCCGGTATGCGCCCAATGATATGTTATTGTAGCCGTGCCGCAGCATGGAACGAAAGTGATCGGAGGCACAAGCTAGCATGAACTACTCGCTGTCATTATATACAGCGTAAGCTCCCTTCTGTGGGCATCCTAAGGGAAGAAAGGGTGTTTCCACCGCACATATAGAAAGTTTCACACAGGTATTTTTTGAAAGTTAGGCAAAAGATTCACCTTGACATTTCGAATATTTCCAGCTCTGATTCTCGAAATTCTCTTCCATCCACCCCCCTCTCAACAATTTTGACAGTTGTAGGAATGTGGACCTTTTCGGCGGTGTCGTCGTCGAGAACATCCGTACCGATTATAAAACCTTGCAAAACATTAAGCATTTCCAGATCCACTAACGGACCAACACCAACGAATACCAAGCTTGAATTCTCGGCGAGAGCTTTGTTCGCATACTTTACTGCCTTGCTCACGTCCTCCTCACCTCTGCAACTAACAGCTTGTAGAGGCAGCTGCCTAGAAATTTTAGTGCATATGGAACATAAGTTTGTGTGAAAGGGCACAGTGCTGTACTAAATGTCTCTCTGCAAGGACGAGAATCTCCGGTGACAAGACTGCTCTCTAGAATCGACTCAGTTGCCGATGGAATTCACTACTTGTGGGTTGTTCGAGGGATCCAGTGCCATGCGTCTGTTGAATGGGTGTTCGCGGCAATTTTATCTGCGATCGTGTGTTTATTTTTGCGTTTGAAAGACAAGCAGCATTTCATATCATGACTGAGGAAGTGTCCCTGAGAGCGGTTCGAAATTTCTGTTAGGAACATTTGCATCGGACTGACACTAAGCCTCTAATGATGAAAATTTCTTCTTCTTTTATAAAAAACGAACCAGTGGTTTTTTCGATTGTGAGAACATCATGCGTGCGTCAACTCATCAGCTGCATCACCTGTGGACTGCTGAAGGAAAAGTTCCTTATTTTGATTTGTCATATTTGGCAAACAAATCATGAAAGGGCATTCAAAAGAGTGGAAACCTTTTGAAGGAAAAATAAGCCGTATAATGTTTCATGAGTTTGTTAAGGGTATACCCGGTTTTTATATTTCTGACTGCCCGCCGCAGGTATCTCGATCTTATAAATCTTTCTGGCCGTAAACCATTCTTATTTCCAACAAGAACATGTAACGCAGAAAAGAAAGGACAGAGCAAAGGAGAAAACAGAATAAACGTACGTTTCGATCGATTCAAGAGCGAGCAGTTGACGATCGTAGAGCCAAACAACATCCTCGTAAAACGCGGTATTGTTCGAATAGTTGTACTCATGGTCTGCGAACATGTAAAAACCGCTGCTGCCACAAGCGATAAGGTTCACCTCGGTTGCTTCGCGATTTATCGACCATCTTGACGCAAGTTGGTGGTGCACAAAATCCACCTCCTTAAATTCTTCCTTATTGGACTGACTTCTCGCTGTTAGTAGTTTACTACCTTGCATCATGGACCACTGTTTTCTCGATTCCTACCAGCCAGGGAGGGGTCGAAAAATTCATCGAAATCCTGTCTATCTGTTGATAGCATATACTCACACTACAATGCTGGTCATTATATGGTGGCCTTCTCGGTTCTACAGATAAGCAGCATTTCAAAAACTGTGCTCACAGAGTGCTCTCTCAATTTTAGCCTGTGGTAGACATGGCTATTAAGCGTACATTCCTCTTACGTTGCTAAGTTTGTGCTGAATGGTGAAATGTGACCGGAAAGAAAACAACATCATTCATCATCTGATTCAGCGTAAAAAAATGTAACCTTGTTGAAGTTGGCCTGGCCGGCTTCTCTGGATGCACTCAGTACTAGATAAATGTCCACCTTGCAGGGCAAGCCGGCAGGCGTACCTTGCGTAGTAGACGGATGTTCCGTAGCGGTCACGATGGCTGTTGGCGAAGGCGAGCTGAAATATCAACGTGAATATCATCGCTTGAAGATGCTGCTGCGTTAATCAAATCGCTTGGCACCTCAATCGAACAAGACAAACAAACGGCGTTCATTTAGGGTAACCTAAAGGTCTCGAAGGCGACCAGCAAAAAGGAACGAATCAATTATTCATAATATGTGATGAAAGGTTAACAACTCTGTTCCTACTGAATGCTTGCACACCTGTTGCCAGAGGGACTGTGCAATTTGAAGAGATACATCTTCGTTCAAGAGTAGGACGGATTGAAACAGAGCAGGATGCAACCACGAGCTGAGCTCTTTAAACGACAATGCATGAGTACGCCTATCTGTTACACTTCGTCTTTTCGATAAAGAAAGGGCTCTCACAAAATTTGAGGAGTAGCAAAATTTCTGCAAATGTTCCCTTCAAAGCTGGCGTGAAAGCAACACGAAAGTTGTGATTTACTACAAGCCATGCTCTGTGCTTCACATGCCAATCGAGTGTGTCAAATTGCTAAGATACTACAGGCCATCCTCTTTTAAAGTTGCTAAGGGCTTCACAGTCGTGGCATTACCGTTATTACCGTTGTATCACCATGTATAAACCTACCTTGAACAAGGTGGACAAGACATCTGAGGCGGACACTCCGGTGTCGGACATGATGGACACGTCGTCTGAAAATATTCTTCATATTTACCACGTCTAACGAAAGTAAACAATGTTCATGGAAATATCATAATTGAGACGAAAATCGATTCTATAAACCACAAACTACCAGCATGTTGTACGTCCCTCTTGGCAGAAGACAGTGTGGAAGGAACCACTATTAGTGCATTTTTGTGGTCGCATGGGACTTCCTGGTGAATTTAGATTTCTCTACATTGGTGATTTGTTCTCCCACAAGTTGTGGCGTCTTCAGTGATTGCTGTTAGCAGCACTCAAAAAGTCAGTGACATTCAGTACTTTCAATGTTTGCCGCTTCCTCACCCGTCGTTTTATTCATTACCTTTGTTTTCGTTCCTATTTTCATTGCGATGGGATGTGCACAAATTTCGGATATGACATATCCCATCCACATTCGGCGACCAAAAAATGTATTCTAAAGACTTAATGGCAAAGAGCATGGCGGTGACTATTTACCAATCTCAACGGGCAAACAAGGCATTAAGAAACGAAGGTATTCAATGTACAAACGTCAACGTAGTCTGGTTTGTTAAAGTGAAATCTACATTTATTAAATGCTAAACCAATTTGGAAGCAAGTAAACTTACCAACTCATCTGGTTTTATAGTTGTTGAAGCGGTGCCTGAAAGTTGTTTCAGATTCCGCTGAGGAAAGGATGTTTCAAAAAAGTGCTTTTCGAATGCAAGAAATGAAGGAGGAGAGGATGGAAAGGAATGCGGATGTAACGGAGTGCCTTCTCATGGTGAGGGGAGAGTCCGCAACCAGTATTGCCGTCTCTTTCGGCAGGAAGACTCTAAGAAAGGTTTGGATATTACGTCCCTTGTCTGGGTCGTTCCGCTTTGAAACGCTGTCCACCATTTCGAATGCTTTCTGTTCTGAAGATTACCGTATGACGAACAACACTTATCGATGCGAATGCTATACCCATATGGTTAATTGCTATACTCACCTTCGCGTGTAAAGGTTCTCAAAACTTTTCCTTAATGATAGGGAGAACTCATTTTATATCGACAATACTCTTTACTGATGGAGCTGTTCTTTATCTCTACAGGACTGAACGGTTAGGAAAAAAGCCAATGTAGGCATAATCGCACCTGAAGCGGTCGGAGAGCAGAACGCCTCGGTTGGAACTGTGAAGTCACCACCACCAGTGCCTGAATGAGAGAAGTAGAAGAATGAGGTTGGAATGAGGAACTGAAAGGGACTAATATCGAATGAAGTATTTGGAATCTCCCTTCCACCGGTAAACTTCGTTTGCCAGAAACCTTTCCTGAAATTTCGGTACTCGACCGTCGGGATAACAACAGTCCACAATTAATGTCTGATTCTCTTCCTTAAGATACGTACAAGCGCGAGGCAGCATCAGACTTTGTCGAAGCTCCAGTGGAGATCTTACGCAATACTTCGATTGCAGTCAAATGCTTAGGCTGCATGCGCTCTATTGAATGTACTTCGTTGCACACGTGAACCAATTTGCAGCTGCCAACGTTCCCTCCAAAACAATCTCCTATAGGAAGCATAATTCTGCCACAGATCTGTGTGCTTTCCATTAATTATGCAAACGCGGAACAGTTCGAATTTCAGTCGTATCGCTGAGAACACCGACGGAATGTATTATAAATCGACGAGAACCATCCGAAGCCGAAATACCTTCTTTAAAACTATGATAAACAATTCAAATGGCTTAACCGTAAACGTACTAAATGTTTGCACAACCACTGTGTTTGGAATGTTGTTGATCTTCTGGGTGAGTTCGGCTGTTGACGGGGCCAAAGATCGTGGATATGCGACACCGCTCAAAACCGCCACGCAGGCGTTGTGCTGCGGGAGTGAACATGACTTTCCTCTTTTTCAAATATTTGCAGCGTGCACAATTCCAACACTGTGAACCTGAGATATGTTTCGATTAAGATGTTGTTCGAATGGAACATAAGCGTGCATTCTCTTGAACAGCACACGAGCAGTTTTCATAGTATAGTAGCGTAGGTCATAAATAACGTTCTCCAGTTTTGTACCAATCATCGCTTAATAAAGGCTAAAGTGAAAAAAGAAGAGATGAGAATCAATGCTGATCGAGCAACGTTATAAGACATACACTGTGACCTCAGGTCCATCCGCCATCGCTTCACGCTTCCGCCGATCATTACTACTGATAGTGATGTGACCGCCTAGAGCGTTGGTGAACTGAAATAACAATTTGAGGATAGTTGTGTAAGTTGTATTGTGTTGTGAACAATTTGAGGATAGTTGTGTAAGCGGTGAACAAGTTGTATTGTGCGCGCATAAAGAACAATGGAGTCGCGATAGGATATTGTATGAAAATGGTCACAAAACCTGCATGCCGAATGAGCTGAAGGTTCAGCCGCATAGTGGATCTTTAGGAAGTAAAACAGAGGGAAACAGCGAGACATCGTTTTAGAATTCAGTTGAAATCAAAATGAGCGTTTCAATTGCGAAAGCTCGGTGTCCGTTTCATTTGTGAACTCGACGAGGGACCTGGGCCGTATGCTGTAAACCAAATGAAATGGCGTTCATGAACTTCATAAACATCCTCAGAGGTGTCAGCAAAAAAAGGATCATAAGAAAATCAAACCAACGAGTGTTCGGAAATGAAACCGAAAAGAGCATCACGTAGTACAAGCACCGAAGCGTTCACTCACTTCTGCCTGCAGCCGTGCTGCAGCAGTTGCATAATCAGCCTTCACTTCTTCATACGACAATGTTGTCGTGTGCACGGTGAAGTAGAAAGTGGTCACTTCGTTGTCTGAAACAGAAATATAGAAATATATCAATCGACCTGCGTTGTGTCCTCTTTGACAACAGCAAATTTATAAACCTTCATTGGGGACTGCTCAAGATTAATCCTGCGACGTGCAATCGCGAAAACCCTATCCTCCTCGATTTTTCTATCATTCTAAATTCAGAAAGTCCCATGAACTTACGATTCTTTTCACTTGACTGAAAAATTTGAGAGGGCAACAACTGCACTGCTACACATTCAGCTTTTATATGATATACGAAAGTAGTGTTTAAGACGCGGTGTTGAGAGAGGAACGGTCCATAANTGCTCTTACTCGACGTTTCTGTGCATAGGCACTGACTAATGTTGCGCACGATCAATGCAACGAAAACTTATACCGCGAGTTGCGACATTCTTTGCTCTTTTACATTCATCGGCAATTGCAGTGAGTGGCAATGACGCGAAAGCCCATTTCGGAGTGGCTGAACGCAGTGCACATAGAGAGGTTGTCGATGTTATTAGCAGTACCCCAAACAACTGGAAGCTTTTACTCACTTCCATTAGAAGGTATGTTACGGTGATTGCAGCGGCCTTGAACGGAGGTTCTAACACAGACAAGTGGACGTGAAAAAGTGCTCATGGAGTTGAGAATGGTCATAGAACGGAAGTAAAGCCACGCAGGTCGTTGGTTGACCTCTTCCTCTCGAATCTTCGATCATTTCACCCAGCATGGCATGAACCGGTACGAGGATTCACGACCACATCAGACCATGTTCCGCCGTGTTAGTGTTATGACCGGTTACGGCCACATTTTATGGAACCCATGAACGCAACCAGAAGGATCCTAATTTTACAACAGCGATACCACTGTCCAATTTCAGAGGAAAAAGCTAAAATTATCATGGAAAAGAACCAAATTCCTGTCCTCTGAACTGTTTTGCAGTAAACTTCAATGGAAGCAAAGGTGCGCACTTGCAAGTATCTGTAGTCCACATACGCTTTTTAGTAATAACTGCATCCGTGATTTCCCACACTCTATTATGCAGGTAGCTATAACCATTAGAGCTGTCGAAAAGTGCTGTATGGTTAGCAAGAAACGGCTGCAAAAAAATGCGACCACTGTTGAGCATCCTACAAAAGACAACGAATATTTTACTAGTTAGAGAACACAGACAGCTCACGAAGATTGCTGAAGGCGAGTAATGAACGCCTCCAGTTTTGAAAACATGGATCCATCTGCACTTTAGCCCATAACAGCACATATGCACTAACTGAATGAAACACTGATTCATTCAGTTAGTGCATATTCAACTATTGTACCTGTTTGATGACAAAATCTCCGAAGATTCATTGTCTAACAAAGATATCACTAAATTTAGGCCCATTGTTTGATATTGAATTAAGAGATATGAGCCGGTCATTTCAATTTTAACTCTTCACCAAATCAGATTTTAACAGGTGAGGAATTGCAGTGGATTTGAGCAAGAACTATAAAAAGCTGCTTTCAAGCAATTCATTTTGCACTGGCAGAAATCATTAGCATGCTCTCAAGCTTACACCACCAAATGAATGCATTCGTTCGAGCAGCCCAAGTCCGTAATTCACGGAATTCTGTTGCCTTTTTATTTTTGGATCGAATTTACATTCACTTTTACACCCACCATTTTGGCCAAAATTTAAAACTGACTAATTGCAAAATTGCTTAAGACACACATTAGTAGTAATATTGAAATAGAACGGTCGCAAATGATGGGCGTTGTTTGCTAGGACAATGCATCCACGTTGCAACGTATTTCCCTTTGTAGACATAAGTAGCATTCAGTATTCGTGAAGTTTTGGACTTTTCCTGGGTCCATTACCCCGCGGAGTGAGGGTGAGGAAGAGTTCGATGGAGCACAGTTCCTAATCCTTCACTAAAGTTTGAGCGAAGTCATGCACGGAACCCTCTTGACGCAGCAGCACTGCCTAATATTCACATAATATCTGACTTTTGCTGAAGTATAGACATCAACACCATGAATTAAATGTTTAATTGACCTGCGTGGGTAGAGTAGAATACAAGAAGAAACAACTTGCGGTTCTCTCTATTATAAACAGCACAACATTCACAACTGTTCCTGGACAACCACATTTTAGAGGCGAAGTGACCAGCCAGCGACATCGAAAAGTGGCATCGACTAAGCGGTAGAGGCAATTTTTGGCTCTGCCAGTGAACGTGACTTTATATACTCTGCAATCAGAAGCCAATGGAAATCAGTGGAACAACATGACTGTTGTGCAAGCGTTGAAGCCAACTTATCAGTTGAACCATCCTTATAATTTTCGGTTTATCAAACGTTTGGCTCCCTAAACCGTTAAGCGATGAGGTTTTTTTCTGATCGCACAAAGCATAGGACCTTTATGGGCATTACTTTTTGCGTGCACGCAAGGAGTTCAGGTGATCTTTCGTTTTAGGTCTCTTATGTTTTGCAATGCTCAATCCAGCAATGTTGTGCTGCAACAAGTTAAGAGCAATTTTCACGTGAGAACAAGTTTAACTTTGCAAACAATACAAATTCATAGAAATTAACGTTCAGTAAACGTTTCCGGCGGGCAAAATCATTGGCAGTACTTTCAAACAGAGCCACACGCTAAGAATTTCACTTCCAAAATCTGGGAAGGATTGAAGGAGCTCGCCAGTTCGGGAATCCAAGTTTTCTCCCGTTCTCAAGACCAATGCAACGAGCATTTGCTGCATAGCTTCGCGTCAGCAGAGCTGGCAACGAAAATGCCTCCCTCGTTTTGCTTATGATTCAACACGAAAACGATTCGTTTTCGTCGAATGAAATTTACGGAAGAGTACTTCGGCTGAAGCTTTAGCTGAGAAGGTCATTTTGAGGCAATCGCTGAATCCCTCTTTCAGCGTGTAGCTTCGAAGTGACTTCTGTTTGGAAAGACAGACAAGAACCAAGCTCAGTGGTACCCCTTCAAAGATGCTCCGGGAGTATCGTAAAGCATGCAGGAAGTGAGCGAAAAGCCGTGAAACGGACCTGACCTTTGCAGCAGCGTGATGAGTTCTTTGAATGCACGAACAGCAGAATCAACTTCCGCCATCAAATTGAAACCATTGGGAAGTGACACTGAACCTATTTTTGAGGATCGTGTGGGTCAGTGCAATTCACCTTGTTCCTCGCAGAGATTTTCTGAATAAGTAGTGGCGTCCTTCCCTTCACCCCTGTCGTCCGTCCCTCCTCCAGCTGCCTTCTTCAACAGATACATGCAACGTCACGTGGACACCCTCAGAGTGGACTCAGATAATGTCAGGGAGAAAATTTCTGAACGGAGTGAACAGGCATCTTAATACAAGAAGAGGCTGTTCGCAAGGAATGCTGCGGCTGGCCTTTGCAACCCTCTGCGCATTCTCTTCAAGGGAGTCTCATACTTGGGGCTAGTCTGACCACTTGGAAGACTGCAAATGTGGATCAGTATCGATAAAGCCTCCATTACGTGACCCTTTTGCAAAGCTCTTTAAACTTTACTCAGATATCAATTTTGAGCTATTTTAGGTTCTGCAATATTTTCGGTGGCTGTTCACGTGGTTGTATTAAGAAGGAAAGTTTGCTCATGCAGGAAAGTTGACATGCCACCATGGAACGTAGCTTGTAATGACTGTTTCCAAATAGATGTAATGCAGCGTTTTGAGCGGCAACCCACTTGCAATAATTGCTGAAACTTGAGGTCTGTGAGATAAAGGGAGTTTTCTTAGCGTTGTAAAAAAGATTTATGTGAAGGCGAAGATTCAGAGTGGAATTCGGGAACGCTTCATCCTCGTTTCGCACTATGCTAAGTGTCCGATGGCGTCCTTCGTGAACCTATTCTGTCTTTCACTTATGGAAATGAACTTCAAGAAAACTTCCTAAGCTGTTGAAATGTTCTGACTGGTGATGTACGAATGTACTGACGTATGTTGAGCTCTGCTCGATTACAGAGTGCTCTGTTAAGATTTGCTTTCGATAAAAGCATGCACCCAATTTGGGCAACCTGATATGTTCGTCAAAAAGTGCTTCGTTTTGCAGATAAATTTTTCGGCTGTATATCTCTATGTTTGCACCGTTTAGACTTTTCTACAAAGGAGTTGCGAGCTATTGAAATAGCAAAATGTGTTCTTTATAGCTTGCAATGCTGCCACATAGAAGGTTACTGGAAGGATTTCGTTTCTTGCTCTCTTCCTATTTTACAATATCGTACTGTAGCCTCATAGTTGGCTGTGGACAAAAGTTTCGGAACAACTGAATAAATCCAACAACGATTCGCTGATGCTAACTGTCAATAATATTGAGAAGCAAGGATTATGGACAAGTTGAAGAGAGAAATTCCAGAATAAAACAATAAAGATGGAATAATGCTGAAGGTAACACGTTGCACCTCCGAACGAATCGCAACGCGGTTTTACCGAAACGACATATTCGCTACGGTAAGAAGTCAAATCTGAGTTGCTGCGTTGAGACGCATTTCAGTTTCATGTCTAGAACAGCTAGATGACTCATTCAGACAGCAATGCTCTATTCAAATAGAAAAGAATGAGGTAAATCGAACTGTTGTGCTTCATTCATTTGTTTTCATGTTGTCCACATCTGGAATTCCGTGCCATGTCGAGCAATTATGTCTGACAACTTGCGGTTCTTAAACGGTGCTTGGAGTGATGCAATTCGTCGTTGTAATTGCTTATTCTTCAGGTTCCTTTTTGGGCATTCCAACAGGCAGTTATGAGTTTCTTCACTGCGAAATAAAGATGTTTTATTGTTCGTAAACTCCATGCTCTGCAGTGCTCTTCAGTATATATTACCACCACAGGCGTATGCGGAACTTGCTCTATCATGGGAGATCGACCTATTTTTCTGCGAACAGAGTCACAAAAAAAAAAGATTACTTATGCGCTAACGCAGCGGGTTTCGTGACTTCCGCATCAGCTTTGTAATTGCAAGTTGAAATCTTGAACCTGTAATAAGAAAATCCTTTTGAAGCGAGCACAGCTAGGCACCAAACATAGACATTTATATAGAAACTTCATTTCTCTGCAGTGCTGCTTGATTTCTTCAAGGGCTAATAAAGCACTCCAATCCCCTTCCGCTTCCCATCCAAAAGGATTGGAGGAACAGTAATCTTAGCGCTAATGTCAACTAAAGAAGAGACCTCTGGGAGCACTTTTGGGGTGCAATATAGCCCACATCGTCGAAGAGGTACAATTTTACCAACATCAACGGAAACATTTCTTCGTTTTCAAACAATATCTTCTTGCAACAATTCTGAACTGGAATATCTCAGTTGCCACATCCCACGGCGGTTCGAGCTAGTGACGTGACCGCGTAGCAGTCGGTCACAAGCAATAAGCCGAATTTTGCATTCGGCTACGGTTTGATTCTTCCTGGCGCAAATGAATTCACTATCCTAATTCGAATGTCTTGTGCCAATAACCAACTCTTCTCACTTTCCCACCCGAACAGCACTTGTGAGTCAGATTTATTCTTCTGAAAGCTCGAGCACTGGAATTTTTAAATATCTCTCATGCCAATGGGGCAACTGCATCAATTTTTAGCTGCAATAATAGCCACATTTCGTGTTCAAGTAATAACTACTGCGAATACTGCAATCTAGGGCGAGAGCTGTTGATCGTGCTCGCAACAGTATCAGTGTGCAGGACCTCTGCTCGATACCTAGCTACGTTGATATTGAAACGAGTAAAGGCGAGTTCACAATCGTCACTGCGCGGAAACAGGTTTCAGGGAATGTGCAGTTGACCACAGTGGTCTATAAGCGATTCTGTATTCCATAAGCGATTCTAATATGAGCTCTACGCCGCGATTCCGCTCGAAGAGAGAAAACGAGGAAAGGAGGGTTTGGGGAGGTTGTTGTTGGCTATATGCGGCGTACTCGCCATATTCGTTTGACAGCATCAGATGCACGCTAGGCTGATGTAACTTCAATCCGGTTCGGATTTTTGGAAGGTTAGCCATATCACGGTTTGCGCAAGGTGGCGGGCGGCTCGTAGGATTCTCGGCTTGTCGACTAACAGGGCAACTTCACAGTTAATGAGATCCTGCGATACTCTATTTTCTGAAAGACCTACTGCATCCATCAATTGCGATTAACAGCAAGCATAGCAATCCTTCTCGGATATCGAGCCAACAACACCATTCTCAAGTCTCGTGGTGTGGCGTAAGGTTGTGGTAACGGTGTGCAGAAAACGTTCATCCTCTCCAAGTTCGAGTTATCTTCCCTGAGTGGTGGTCCTGAGCGCTGCGCACTGGCCATGGCCAATGCATGGACGGAAAAGTATCGGGCAACCGTCAATGAAGTTTTGGGGTACAATTAAGTTACTGCGGTCTCGGGATGAGACATTGTTGCTACTTACAGCGAGGAGGAGCGAGCCCGCGCTTTTTGTAGCTGTACCCCCTCTTCCCTACTTCATCATGCCACCCACGGTTCTGAATTCAAGACGTCCGTCTTAACCGTTGCCCCCTTTTCTCTCTCTCTCTCTCTCTCTTTATAAAGCCGAAATGCATATTTTGATCGACACAGACGTCCAGGCTTTTTGCTAACACTGAAGAGTATTTCTGACACTCATATTACTTTTGTTGACTCCATCTGTAAGGTGATTATATTTCTGTTGTTTTCGTTACGACAGACTTGATTCTTTCTTATTGTTGTACATTATAAGTGATAGTCGAATCCGAGGCACAATTGCTGAGAACGTTAGCGCGCTGGCTCCGAACCGTTAACACAGTTGCACTCTTGTTCTCCTCCTTCCCTAGCTCCCCCGTGCGTACGCACAACTACCGTGCTTGGCAGACTATGCAAGCGAATACTAATACCCACCACAGGAACTCGAAAACTTGTACTAGAAACATGCAATTTTCTTAAATCATCCAACCCAGAATCTCAAATTATGCCATCGTGTGAAATTTCAGCCCAGTCGAAGCACTTGAAGTGCCTTGCTTCGGTCGCTTTCGAAAAGTCGCGCTTGCCGATAGCCTGAATACTATCGCTGATGCTCATGTGGTCGCAGAGTGCCACAAGAAAACAACCACTACACCACCGGCTCGCTGACCACACCGCTGCGGGCTGGGAGATCTGCACAGGAGGCAGGTACATCACAGCTTCATATCCTTGGCAACGTCACTCATAAGTTTGTTGTTGTTGCTAGTGATATCATCTCCTGGCTAATGTCGTGCAACGTATGTGCACGTTTTCGAGCACTTCAGTTTCGAATGTCGAAATCGGCAGCTGCACTACATAACGCATCTGAAGTATTCATTCTTGCAGACCACTTGCAAGTTCCGATAAGGTGCTGGAATTTGACGATTGAGTGCTCTGCAGGCGCAGGTACAATCGTGGCATTGTATGCCTTACGTCCACCTGTCTTGAACAGTAACATTTATTTTCCTCTAGACATAACTCCACCAGACTTGCTGAAGTTCGTCTACATGTTTCGGTGTTATCGCTTCCGTCAAGCGCATACCCGTGTAAAGGGCGTTTCATATAGGTGGGAGAACACACGTTGATATTTGGCGCTGTCGAGAGAAGGTCCGCCATTGCAGTTCCTTTCACAGTGCCGAACAGGACGCGAGGGGCGCTCGATGCTTTGATCATCGATGGATTCGGTCAGCCACAGTCTCCATATCCGATATGTGGACCGCGTGTAACAGATTATCAGCGCTTGGGTACCCCCACTATGCGGTGAGTTCTTTCGTCACTGTCATTGACTGTGCTCAACGTGAAGAATTAGTGTTAAGATGCAGCACCGTAAACGGCTGCTGTGTGGAAACTGGCAAAAGTACCAAGGAGCAGGTGAAGCTATAGTGGGGTTGAGTTGGAGCCGTACTTGTTCTTTACGCACTGTTCTTTCAGCATCAATCTATCATGGCACACGTTGTGCAGTAGAAACGTTCGCTGCGATACCCCCGACTGCCAACACCGTAAAACCATCGCTGCTATTATCTTTGGAC
Organism: Baylisascaris schroederi; assembly: GCA_006503575.1. Classification (NCBI taxonomy): domain Eukaryota; kingdom Metazoa; phylum Nematoda; class Chromadorea; order Rhabditida; family Ascarididae; genus Baylisascaris; species Baylisascaris schroederi. The sequence goes on from QEWY01002081.1 coordinate 921,052, forward strand.
ATCATGCATGCTGATTTTTAACAACGTATACCTGCTGAGCACTTCACAACACGAATTCAATTTTGCTATCGCTGAAGACGTCGATGTGCCATTGAATGTTCTCTTTTGAAATACACACAAACTGCATTGTTGCAGGTAAACCACAGCAGGAGTTTCGCCCACACGGTCGCTTACAACGGCAAGACTCTTCGCGTCCACATGAGTACAATCGAGGGGCTATGGAGCCACGCCAAAAGGGAGTTTGAGGCGATGCTAGGGACGTCGAAAGCGAATTTCGAGTTCAACATCTCCCGGTTACTTTCCCGCACATCACCAACAACGACGCATTCTCTTACTTCGTTGACGCCGCTGGTCACCTTAACAATTCTTATTGATGCCTTGTGTTTGTTGTAGTTGTTGTTGTTGCTATTATCATTGCTGTAGTATTTGGTGTTGCTGCCGCTACTGTTGTCGTCATCATTCTTGCTTTTACTGTTGTTGTTATTCTTATCGTTGTTGTTATTGCTATCGTTGTTGTTATTGTCGCTATTGTTATGTTGATGCAATTTTCACTTTCTTCGCTTCAATTATGAAATACATCCAATGACCTCCTTAAATTCAGTGAAAACAATACGACGCGATGATCGACCATTGTTACATGGGATCCTTCCGTTGACTCTCATGTGTGTTCGTAAATCATACGCATTTCTTCACTCACTCCCTCCATAATTCCACATTCTGAGTTGAACGATGAAAAAAAATTGTATATTTTCTTACAAGTTTTCGTGTTTCTGTTATGCAGTACAGCACGATTACGGAGAACGTTGACGCAACATCAACTGCGCTTCCCATCTTCGATTGAGCTAAAATTTCACATTGAGGCATAATTCGACATTCTGAATTCAACGATGGAGAAAGAAATCGCATGCATTGGATACAAGTCTTCCAGTTTTTGCAGATTTCTGCGAATTTCGCTTCTCTCCTTAGAATCGTATTCGAAGAATACGGAAATATTGGGGTTCAAGAGAGCGCCGGATGGACAAGTTGTTGGAAGTGCTGGCAATATCAATGACAGCGACACGCAAGAAAAAATTCGCTTTTGAGAACGGCAAGACGGACTGCAGCATCAAATAAAAAGCGAAAACCAAAGGACACGACAGGCCTGTCCCGAGCAAAGGGGGTAGATGAGGGTGAAGGAGGGTGTATAAATTGCCACTTATGAAACGCATAGAGGATCAGACATTAAGAATGGGAAAAGATGATGTGTTGCCATGTTTTGAAAGTTTTATAAAGGAAATATGATCGACATATCAAAGACGGTAAAAGTGTTACACTGAGATAATACTGACATAAAGTCGTTTATGTGCACAAAGTTAGTATAGACCCATATGAATATGGTGCAGCGGGAAAACGAAATTAAGAAATGAAAAAAAAAAAACTTTTTAAGGCAAAAGCAGACATCACGCGGGTATGAGTAGAGACGCAATAGACAACTATTAGAACACTGGATATTTTTTAAGAACGCAAGAAATAGGACGCGAATAGATTACCTATGAGAACAAAAGATGACCACGTTTTGGCCCTTATCCGTTGAAGTGTTATGCGCGGGCCATCATCAGAACGAAGTGCATAATCTTATTAGTATAACAATCTCTATAGCATCTTAACTAATAGTAGGGAAAATTAGAAAGGAATAGAAAAATAACTCTTACTTGAATAGATGAAAAATGTAAATTAAGAAAAATTGCAGCAAATATAAAAGTTGTAAACGACAATCGTAACCCCTCGTCACCATAGTTCGAAATAATAAAGGAAAACCGAAGCTTAAGGATGGTATGATAGAAGAAGTACTATGTAAGATAACGTACATTTGTAATTTATTCTATGAATTTAGAAACAGAGTGCACGAAAAGATAAAAATAATATACACTGAATCATATAGTCGACATAAACGAACCATAAACATATGTGATGAGAAGTGATAATCTATAAACCTAACTGCAGATGTTAACGGTACGACGGTACCGTTAACAGTACGACGGTACATTGGTAACTTGACGGGCCATTGATAACACGTACAACAATTTCGAAGAGAAAGTGCGAGCAAGCAGGCATTCACATCAAGAATGTTTCTTTTTCTGTTTTAGCTCATTTTCATATTGCCAGTTGCAGCCAAATCGAAGCGAAATTTCCACCGCCCTTTGTTGTGCATATAGTTGTAGATCTACATGGATTTATCTGCTGCAATTCTAATTTGAAAATCGAACGACACAATGATATTGCGCAATTGAACATAGAAAAGAGAGATCATCGATCACATGGTTTGGTACTTTGCGAGCAATGTCTATCGCAGCTCCGTCCAGGCCGCTACTTCGTGCATAGTTGCTCGCAAGAGGTCCATTCTTCGAAATCGATCTCCTCAAGTTAAATGTCTCGTCTAAGAGTGAAATAAGAAAAAGCAAGCAGTTCGATGAAGTAACTCGATTCACTTTCAAGAACTGACGTGTCGTTAGGACAAACTCGTAGTCACGCCTTACTGATGCGTTTGGCAGTAGTATACTTTTGAGCTTCTGCACCTGGGTTTTCTCCTTCTATCTCCTTTGCATATGGGAGATTATTATTACCGATTGAGCATCAGCTGCAAGCTTAGCAAAGACGTCAAACAACATGTGCCTGTGCCCTTTTCCGCTTTCGTTTTATGCAGCCTTCGTACATGCAGTGTTGTTCTTGCCCTGTTACGCTGAAGCACCGTTAGGAATCGGCTCGATTTCTCTGATACTGTTGATCTCGGAGATCTCGCAGACTCGAGTAACGTTCGCTTCATGAGATTAACCCTCATGTGCCGTTCGGCGTTGCCAGCCATATGGACAAATCTTTGGCAGCTGCGCATGATTCTATTACGGGTTGATAATTTTTCAGAATTTTAAGGCAATTTTTTTTCATCGTCATTGCTATCGGCAAGGGTCGAAATAACTGCCCTACTAAGTATTGTTCCTGTTATTCTTTGTGACGAGTATCTGCTTACCCGGATGTGGCAGATGATGGTGGAAAACGACCTTCAGACAGTGCCAGACATTCTTTGATGTTCAATATTCGTCGGTTATAAGGCGAAAATTCTCCATTTCGTTGTCAACTCAATTTCTTTGTAATTTAACTCTTGCGTGCTTTCCGAATTGGGTCGTGCTAAGTTGTCATTCCATTCTGCACCTGCTTTTTGTTGTTTTGTTACCTATCCCACTGCATCAGCAGTTGCTTGAGTATTTTGCATTGTTTAAGAGGTATTTCATCGACTTCGAAGCTGTTCGAAGTGACTTGTTGTTTTGCCGTTAGCATTACCTATTTTGATTCCTTTGTGGGATGCTAGAAATTCGCCTCGGCTGTATTCGGTCGGAACCGAAATATGTTGTTCGTTGCGATATTTCCAGTAAAGATATCAAAAGTGTGTTTATTTCTCAAGGTAGACGTTGGTGAACATGATGGAACAAAACCTGCTTTTGAACATATGGAATACTTGGCGTAAGATACATCAGCAATTTTCAGGTGAATCGTTATTCATTACCGGCTTTCGCGTGAAGTCGTAATTTGATGTCGTTTTTTGAGTTATACACAAGAATTCGAGAGAAGGGATTGCACTATGCTCCTCCGGCATGGATCAAGTGACTTGAACCAGGAACCTGCATCTTTGCACACGGCATGCCAAAAGAGATGTCGCTGGCCATCGAGTGGTGTACATGCAGCAGTGATGTCGAATTAAAAAGTCGTTTATTCTTAGGCTCTATAATAGCAAGTACATTCCACGGCTGCCATGTCCTACACGTAGACAGCAACCAGAAGATTGTAAGTTGAAGATAAACGATAAAATAGAAAACACGTAATGCTGCGCTTTATATGGAGAAATTTTTTTTACATATGTTCTTTCCTTCAGCGAACATCCATGATCGACCACTCAGTTCAATCCCGCAGTCCTGCAAGTGATATCAGTTGTCAACGAATGAGAAGTGACGCATTCGCAAACGAAACCTCTATCGAGCGAGTAAGAACAGAATTATAAACCAATTTGATCACTTAGAAACAAAAGTAGAGAACGCAGAGATAGGCTCTATCGAGACTACTGTAAATGATGGCAGAAACAGTGTCTGATGGTTCGCAGGCAAAGTGCTCGCTATCTTTCTCAAAAAGCGAAGACCGGGTGAGGCTGATGGTCGAGTAAGAACAGAATTATAAACCAATTTGATCACTCAGAAACAAAAGTAGAGAACGCAGAGATAGGGTCTGTCGAGACTACTGTAAATGATGGCAGAAACAGCGTCTGATGGTTCACAGGCAAAGTGCTCGCTGCCTTTCTCAAAAAGCGAAGACCGGGTGAGGCTGATGGGAAGAAACGGCAAGTCTGATGGGAAAACTTACGTTGATGAAAACGAAGCGGTCGTTGACGCTGGCGGAGGGCTGACATCTCTGCATATTTCCTCATTTAACTGCAAATTGGAAAGATTTCATCTTCCCATCCGAAGCTTACATAAAGCACATGGGCAGAGATGAAAGAAGCCGCCGGGTCACAGGCATGTATTAGCAATTTGGGACCATTGTAACCTTTTTCCAAAGCTAAATTAGCAGTCGTTTCTGACACAATTCTTTGCCAGAACTCTTCAGCAAGGAAGTTACAAAAATCCAATGAAGTGTTGAGAATTGTAGCACCTGAAAGAGAGTAAAAAGTTCACAAACGAATTTGTATTGGACATAAGGTTCTTGAGCGTAATAGCAAGTATGTCTGTGCTTTTTAAGGTATGATCATTCATAACATTGCTGTCTTAGTTTCACCCCGCAGGGGCATTAAGTATTTGTTGCTTATGGTTGTTGCGAAGACACGCGAGTGAGTTATCTAGCTGCCAGAGACAAAAAATTGAAGTACGTCTCAACGCAGCAACTCACGAAACTGTCAGATTTGACCTCTTGCTGTAGCCAACTATATCTTTCCACTAAAGCGGCGTTGCGCTTCACGTGGATGCACAGCCATGTTGCGTTTCTCAGGAATATTCCGTCTTTATTGTTTCATTATTGTTTTATGTTTGAACTTCTCCTTTCAACTTGTTTATCATTGTTGGTTTTGAATAGTATTGACGCTTAGCTACCTCTTTACTATATGCTCGCGTCTTATTCGTTAATGCATCGACAAAAAGCTACTTCAGCTATCTCAGGTCATGTCTTTTTATGATGTTTATGATGTTCTATGATGTTCTCTTAGTTACATCGCGTTCTTATGTTGTCTGAAAGTACATTAATGGTTTAATTACCCAAGTTTGAGGCGTTGGGCGATCGCAGATTTGAGGAGTGTTCCTCGAGCCTTGTGAGCAAATTTGGGACGAGCCAACCAAGAGGTTGGTCCAGACTGGTTTAGACAATGAGGGGTGCAAGTGAACGAGCCCTCTTCAAATCAGGCCAATTTGGTTATTGAACACATTCATATGTCGTTTACTGCTGGAGGTCCCGAGCAGTTTCGAGCACAGCAGAAAAGTTAAAAATAATGACGACTCAAGAAAACAATTCGCGATGAAAATCTCTGAACCCGCACGCATTAGCCAATGGTGACTATCATTCTTCATATAACCTGGTGGTCGGCACAAACACAATCGTCCGACACGTCGTTTCTCGTGAGAGTACTTGTACTGAACTTCGTTATATCAAACCCTGCCATAATTGACATAAGTGCCGCATTTGCAGAGCAGCTTTATTGCGCCCATAGTGTGCATCATTCACGACGCACAACCTGCCACCAAATTCTTGTTTTTTCTTATCACCGTCGTTGTTCTACTTACTACTTTTATATTGTTGTTGTTGTGACGGGCCTGTATTCTTTGCAAGTTTTATTCCACGTGCATCATGACTCTTCAACCTATGATTCCTTTTTCTAATAAACCAGCGATCTTGTTGTTGTCTCTTCTGTCGTCTACATACGAACCGCAACATCGTTTTGTTCACAACAGCGGTGGAGATTATGTTCTCGTCCGGCAAGTTTTTCGCGTTCAACGCAGTCATTCGAGACAATGTGAATGGGAAAGGCACTAGCAACTCACTAACCTAAGATTTCCTAGTTGTTCTGCACGCCGGCAATAATGTGCAGAAATATTGAACAGTTACGGTAGACTAGACCTCTTGGAAAGGTTGCATCAGTACTACCCAGTCACGGACAGAGAAGGTTCCTGAATCGCAGGACGATGCTTCCAACAAATTCTCCCAATTAGTGTGTTGCTTGACAGTAAGACCAAATGCACATAAATTCGTTTCTATCGTGCTGCGGGATGGATGCAATTTAGCCAAGTTATTAAGTTTACTTCATTGGCACAAAATTGTCACAAAAATCTGCTTCTGAGAGTTCCATAAGATGCAGCTATAAAACTCGTTATACATTTACCGTGAATATCTCAGAGGGATACGCTTAGTGCTTTCCTCATTAGATTTATAATTAATAACGAATAAGTTATTGAAAAGTTGCATACTGATGTTTTGCTTATTAAGAGGAGCTCTGGAGTGAACAAGAAAAGGAATGAAAAGGACTGCAATGAACGAAGAACCTGATCAGCCAGAGCATCAGTGTACTTGGTAGCCTTGATCAAATTGTTGGTATACCTTCGAAGTACCGACTCATCGTAATTGCCTCCCATAGCCACAATTATAAATTTCTTACCGGGCGTTATCAGCTCATTGACCGAGTAATCCGTCAGCTTACGATCCGAGATTGAGCTAAAACCGTTGAAATATTGCACGTCAAAAACACCAGCGATGTTTTCGTGAAGCTGTCGTAAAACAGTCGACCGAGATTAACCCCTAGAAATTCGCCTGGTATTTTTATCCGAAATGTTGGTGATACCAGTGATCACACCGATAATTTTTTTGAAGATCAAAATAAACAACTGTTCTCGTTTCGTCATATATGGAACAAGAGGTCCCACAAGGCCCCCACAAGCGCTCGCCATTGGCACTGCTTAGAATGGCCTACTTTACTGCCTGCATGCAAGCCGCATTGCTACGGATGTTGTATTCCTGCGCTTCTTAGCGAATACACATAAAGCTGTTTGCATTTTCAAATGCGGATCTCTGTTTCCACCTGAAATCTGTGCCCTACGATTTTTGGGCGTTTCGCTTACCTACGCATATTTTGCAGACTTTGAGAACGCCAAGTTGGTATCACCAGCAATTCAGTGCAGCAGCTGTAATCAACTCCTATGTCATACATGTTATGCACTTTTGGTTTGCTTTAATATCAACTGTGTGCATTGCGAAGACGCTCACATAATACTAATTTCAAACTAGAATAGTTGTGTATGTGTTTTGCCTGCCTCTCTGGTTGCGCATTATCAGTCACATCCGTTATCACGCTCAAATGACTGTTCCTATCAAAGTTCTTATCCTTGCAAACGCTCACTTCTCAATTCTCATTTTTTCATGCCCTTCCTTGGTTCTCTTGAATTTGTCACGAAGCCGTCCTGTGTACTTATTTTGGGTCTGGGTTGGCACTTCAGGAGTTTGGTAAGGATGCAACAGTTAGCGATTACTGTTCGCGAACAAATCAGCAACCTTCGGCAGTAGTTCAACAGTATTCGACAGCAGTAAGGATCATGATGGTTGAACAGCCAAGACCGACAATGAGACTCTTCGAACGATACTTAACGTGCACGAGGAACGACAGCAGCGGATCCTGGAAGCTCTGTCCGAATCGGTGGCTCAACAGCAGTAGGCGTTAATAGAGCGAGTGGAGCATATATCTGCCACTGTCAGACTCAATGCACCTCCTGCTGAGCTCCTCACAAAGTCGCAATCAACATGGCTGTCTCAATTCGTCTACTGTTCAAGTAACAACTGCACTTTCAGTCGATACGAAAGTGTCATTTCAAAAGATGGCTTCGCGCTTAGTGACGCTGCGATGGCTCAATCGTTTCGAAGCTGAACACTAGCGCTTCCACACAACTTATCGACCATATTCTGCCACAAAGAACTTTGTGAGTCTTCTTAGAAGACATCTCAAGACGCTGACGGAAGAGTTCAGATGCTGCACATTGATGTTTGCTTGTCGCTATGAACATCTGATGAGCCAGTCCAAGGCAAGTCCTTCAGCGACTATATCAGGATGATCAATCGACGTCATGAGATGGCGGAATTCAACGGTGCCACCGTCAAACAGATGAAGTGCCTAACGCGGATCTAACGGCTCCACACTTCCGACGTTACCGATATTCGTGATCACGCTGTATGCAAAATGCAGGACAACCCACGAAAAACACTCAGGGAGGTCGGTCTCGACAACCGGCGGTCCTTGAACACTAGAGAAGGAGTCCTGCTTCTTCGCAGTCCACCATCATTGCTTCAGCGACGGTATTGACGGACGGGACCAACTCTCGGCTTGCTGCCGCTATGGAGAATTGCATTAGGCCAAAGACTGCGATTCCCTCAACAGGATGTGCTACAGCTGCAAACTCGTTCATCACAGGAAGAGTTTGTGCAAGAACTTTGCTAATAATAGGAGACTTAATTCGTAGGAGAAGCGCAAAAGTGCGAATGACATCGTCGTCGCTGCGTCTATTGCGACTAACACTACGCTGACCAGTCGCGTTTGCCGGAAAGTCCACCGTTCAAATGTGTCTTGACATTAGAGCCAACGTAACCATGATGAGAGTCTTTCTTTGGAATGTTACATCAACCAGCTGAAAATGTGCAAGTCCTAATCACGACGCTGAACCAACTCCTGGACGGTATTCCTCACTCCGTTCAACTCCGAAGCCTTTGCCATAAAATCAGCGTCATGTTTCCTCTGCTCACGTTCTCTCTTCGTCGTTCAATGCGCATTCGCCATCCTCTCCTGGTCAATGCGTATATTCCACGAAGATGTGACATTCCTGATTCGAAAGATATCGAAGAAGTTCTTATCCTTCGCCCGTTCTTCTTAGCTTTTTTCACATCTTCTGCCGGCTTTCCTTCAGTTGATCTCAGCTTCCAGTACAGTCACAGAAACTATTCTCCCATTCACTGCCAAATAGGCCCCAGAATCGCTTCATTACTACCGGGGAAACCAACGCAATACTAAGGGTCACTCAGTTGCGCCAGGCTGTACAAGATGCGCAGTAGCCACTGCTGTTTTATTTGCATCCGCAGCGAACCGTACTCATGACATTACGATGCATTTGGAAATCAATGCAAACCACCCATTCACGGCAGCAGCGACCACTGATACCATGAGATAATATGAAGCGCTTAAAATGGTTAGCCTATCACAATGCTCACAGCTCAAGAACATCGTTGCTCATGGCAGAGAAATACAAAGCAGCGGAAAAAAAAGCAAAATGCTCGTACCTTGTATAGGTAAACAATATGGTGACGTAGACTGAGCTGTTCCGTTTCCAGCGGAAATAAGATGCCTGCACTATTGCTCTGAAAATGATTTATTATAGTGATTACAATCCGAAAAAAGACTGAATGAGCTTATTGGAAATGCTTCAGACATTTCAAAACAAAATGTATCCCAAAGTCTGAAAGAAATAACTTATTGGAGTGGACGCTTTTTTTGCGAGACGAAAGCGAATGCAGGCAATTTTTTCTGTGCGTTGTCCACGTTCCAAAACGTGCTGTGAACTTTTGACATAGAACAAAACCCAGCGACTTACATCCCGAAATCCGGATTGTTGAAGAGATCCTCTTCCTTCATTTTCGTGATGTCGGCAAACACTTCACTGTTGTTATTATAATTGAAGTAACGTTTGTAGCAGGTGTATCCCAATAGCCCATATCCAAACACAGCTACCTCTGTTTCGTTGGGGTTGATCGTCCAATGGGGAACGAGCTTGTCCCTCACGAAGAGCATCTCCTGAAGTTATCTTCCTTAGCAACGCCTTGGAAAGCCCATTTTGTAGGGTATATCAGGCCAAAATTTGCAACTTTGGCATTTCCACGCAGAGTGGTGACTAAGATTTCTTGCACGTTTGCCATTTGTCATTTAGTTCTCGCATATTTCTTTCTGCATGGACCGTCATAACTTGCATATGCCATTTCTAGTTATAAGAATCAATCAGTATTTGTAGCATGGAGTTGCGAGTGGTTGCGGGCAAGTGACAGTTGGGGATTAATCCTACTGCGTATGCCAGCAAAGTGTACTAAAGTAAAAAGTGGTATGCTTAGGTCAGTATCTTACAGTACGATTTAGAATTTTATTCATAAAATGTAACATGGTACATGAGAGATTAAGGCATTAAGGGCACAGTATGGTAGGAAAGACGTTCGGAGATTGCAAAGTTCGCCTAAATTTTTTCTACAATAAATCGACGGTAGCCTTTTCCTCCCATGTCACTTTCATCCCTCCTCCCTCGGAAGATTGGTCATGAAACGGTAAGTCAGTATGACTGAAGCAATGTGCAACGCGATTGCCGTCATTTCGTGAAGACGAACGCGAGTTGAATTTAAGATTCCTACAGAGGTTCTGAGGTGTTCTTTAATTTTTGGCTAGTAGTATCTGTGAAGTTTTCAATTGGCGCCATAGCTTGCTAAGAAAAGTGCTTGTTCTTTCATGTCCTTGCTCGCCATGAGGATGTGGTGTATTTTTTTTGAATCTCCGATTTCGCGGCTAATCTCTCAACCCAACTACGGAAGACAATCGGCTGAGAGATCCTCCTCTTGTATGACTCAGAGAGTCGCGCAGCTGAATCTAATGGACGCTGTTCTGTTCCGCCACAAGGGAACAACAATATATATCGTGTGCAAGGACCTGTTTCGGAAATGACAGCAACTTATTTCCAAGTCGACGGATCAACATGGCTCTTAACGTGAATTGTCGCCCTCTGATATTGTTTGCAGACTCTTGCGTTATCCCTATTCATAGCCCACCGAAACGAAAGTCAAGCTGGAACACCTCCAAAGTGAACATCGCACTAGAAATACAGGAATGAAGTGTTGGTCGATAGCAGAGGATTACGAAGAAAGGATGCTGTGACTATGACGCAAAGGGCAATGGTACGCATAGTATGCAACGTATCTTTATGAGAATCACTTCCGAAGATATCAGTCGTCGTACGAAATTCTCTGACGTAATTTAGGAATTATACACACGTAAACGTGAAGGGACTGAGCACGTAGCGCGATGGCTGACGATAGATGGGCCGTAAGGCTTTCAATTGAGGTATTTATGAGGTCGATCGAAAACCTGGTGGACAAACCCGATGGTAAAAATGGCTGCATTATGTTCGAACAATGGCTGCATCACGTTCGAAAGCAGAATGAATTGAGAAGAGTTCTGCGCGAAGTCAGATTCGATAATTGTGATAATGTGGTATTTCGGGCAGCGGAATATTTTATGCTGTTTTCGAGTTGGAGCCACAACACAGCAATGTTCCATGTGAGGTGGTTCTCGAATTAAAGCTACCCAATAGATAGGCCAGCAAACGGTTACATATGCATCGAGGAGGCGGTACCGTTATAGCATCCGAAGAGCGTGAAAACGAGGGGATCTTCTTACTAATCCGCGGGTTTCTAGGGCAAAATATTAGATTCTGTCTTTTTTGTGTGTGTTTGAGAGATTTTGAGCACAGGGTTTTGCTGAAGTAGCGAAGAGCATGCCTGATCATATTGCTCGTAAGTGAGCGCATGTGACTGGTCCGTAGCAATGACAATGTCCGCTGTGCATGGAAGACGCCCGAACATCGTCGCTAACGTTGTCGTTGGTCTGAAATACACGATTTTCACGTTGGCTCTTTTAGACAGACATTTGTTCAGAAGTCATGTCTGAAACAACAGGAGGTATTTGAAGCCATCATGAAGCAAGAACAAATTGCTTACAATGTTGGTCTCGGCGAGTTAGTTGGATACTGGAAAGGAGGCGGAGGGCCACTCGCACATATCGCTGCATTAATCTTAAAAGAAGTATTGCTGCATTAATCAGCGAATTCATCCTAGAGCCGATGAAGAACATGAAAACAGCAACTATGCAAATAGCAATGACGGAATAGGCAATTCATAGACATAAATGGACTCATTAATTTTCTATTTCTTATAAGATTAGTTGTAGACTTTGGTTGTAGCCTCATTCATATCCTCCCACTGCATGCAAACACAACGGTCATAACAATGACGGCAATCATCAAACCTTCTCGACGGTGTCATTGTCGAGAATATCCGCGCCGACTATAAAACTTCGTAAAGCGTTCAACATTTCCAGGTCCACTAATGGGCCCACACCAACGAGTACCAAGTTAGTATTGCTGGCGTGAACAACGCCTACATATTGTGCTGCATTTTTCACGTCCTGTTGACTTCTGCAATTTGTAGCTTATAGAAGAAGTGCTCATTGTTCACCGCTTTCAATCACACATATTTCTTCAATGGGCACTCCCTCAAATTTCGTATTCGTGCTGAAGTTAATCAAATTGTTCTGGCGCAGTTCGAACTCAAATTTGCTTTCTGTTATTAACAGAAGTGGTTAATGGGGATTGTGCATTTTTACAGTACATGTTTTTTGAACCGTCATATAAGGAAAGAGTGCAATCCACAATACCGCTGCTTGCAATAAGCACAACTTGGCATTCCGATGTGAGAAGTGTTACTGCAAATAAAACAGACCTACGCTGAATTAGCAACTCCCTCGCCTACGATGCTAATTATTACGAAGGTGAGGAAAAACCTACGTGTAGTATGTGAAGACGACAGTGGCATGCTTCACTCCGGGTCGTCTATACTTTTTGTCGTATTCCACCTTCGTAATCGCGCTAAAACAGAGCTGGAGGAACTATTAGAATGGCCGATATATTCGAGTCACTGCACAGGACACAAATTAAACGGTTTGTTCTTATATAAAATGGTACGCCTTTGTTTGCATTGTATTGGGAGCATAAACAACTTCAATTAATTCACTATTGACGTCGGTATATGCTTTCCGTTTACATGTAGTGCGCATAAAGTCTGCTGCTAGCATCATCAACGAGCTACACTGAAACCTTTCAAATGTTGAGATCTTTCTGAACCACAAAAACGTTTTGTGTTACTGCAAATAAAACATACCTACGCTGAATTAGCGGCAGGCTTAAAATTTTGGCATTCGATGATAAAGTCTGCTTGCAGAGAGTTTTAGCACCCGAACGAATCAAAATATGGCAACAAATAAATTAAGAAAACATGCTTGACACCGAACAGAAAAGCGACAATTATTCAAAACATTCGTGTGATATATTCTACCATGACTCAAATTGCGATCATGGAGGTTTTGTTGATTATTTTTGGAACTGCTGCAGCACGCTGCCTGTACAGCCTAAATGAAGAAACCCTTCTGATTTTTTCTCATATATCACCGGCTCTTTCGATTGCACCAAAGTCATATGCGAGTTAACTTGCTAAATTTGTCACCCAAGAAACTTCCAGAGAAAAGTTTTGCGACAGTTCAATTCTTATACTCCCCATACCGATCTCGTTGCAGTGAACCATTTCGACCAATTAGAAATTTACGGCTAAGAATACGAGCATTCAAACTTTCAAAGGATCTCTCAGTTGTAGCAGTTTTTCAGTTGCTTACTATGAAAATTCAAACTTCTTACACATTCCAAGTTTTAAGTGGCTAGTTTTCCCAGGAATGTATTCTTTTGCTCATTAAATAAACGGAGGAAAAACAATGAACGTACCCAGCGACTGATTCATGATTCAGTATTTGGCGACTTTTGAGCGAATCGACATCCTTGTAAAATACCGTATTGTTCTCATAATTGTAACAACGGGAGAAGGTGTAAAAAGCGATGCTGCCAGAGCCGACAACGTGCACTTCGGTTGCTTCAGGTTTTATCGGCCACGTTGGTGCAAGCTTCTGATTTACGAATTCCAACTGCTTAAATCTTGCTTATTCAACATTTTTAGTGTTGCTGTTTGACTATGTGGCATCATCGATCACTGAGTTTTCTTTTAGCCGATACATATCGCGATGTAGCCTACCTCTTCGCAAACGATTCTGACCATTAGCAGATGCACGTTCATCCTACCACATTAATCAGGTTGTTCCGTCTTTCTGCACACCACCGTTAATACATGAGAGGGGGCTACATAAGAATTAGCACTCACATGGTGTCCTCATAACAATGGGAACGTTCTTTTGGACGAAAAGTGAGCCATCACACCCATATTTTTTATGTTGCTCAATTTGTGCTGTTACGTAACGCCACCGAAAAGAATAACAATTTCATTCGACGGCGCGTTCCCGTGAAAAATCAGACCTTGTTCACGTTGGTGCGGCCGGCTTCTCTGGACATAGTCAGTACTAGGAAAATATCCACTTTGCAGGGCAAGTCGGCAGGCGTGCTTTGCGTAGTAGACGGATGTTCTGTAGCGGTCACGATGGCTGTTGGCGACGGCGAGCTGTCTGAGCTCTTTAAACGACAATGCATGAGTACGCCTATCTGTTACACTTCGTCTTTTCGATAAAGAAAGGGCTCTCACAAAATTTGAGGAGTAGCAAAATTTCTGCAAATGTTCCCTTCAAAGCTGGCGTGAAAGCAACACGAAAGTTGTGATTTACTACAAGCCATGCTCTGTGCTTCACATGCCAATCGAGTGTGTCAAATTGCTAAGATACTACAGGCCATCCTCTTTTAAAGTTGCTAAGGGCTTCACAGTCGTGGCATTACCGTTATTACCGTTGTATCACCATGTATAAACCTACCTTGAACAAGGTGGACAAGACATCTGAGGCGGACACTCCGGTGTCGGACATGATGGACACGTCGTCTGAAAATATTCTTCATATTTACCACGTCTAACGAAAGTAAACAATGTTCATGGAAATATCATAATTGAGACGAAAATCGATTCTATAAACCACAAACTACCAGCATGTTGTACGTCCCTCTTGGCAGAAGGCAGTGTGGAAGGAACCACTATTAGTGCATTTTTGTGGTCGCATGGGACTTCCTGGTGAATTTAGATTTCTCTACATTGGTGATTTGTTCTCCCACAAGTTGTGGCGTCTTCAGTGATTGCTGTTAGCAGCACTCAAAAAGTCAGTGACATTCAGTACTTTCAATGTTTGCCGCTTCCTCACCCGTCGTTTTATTCATTACCTTTGTTTTCGTTCCTATTTTCATTGCGATGGGATGTGCACAAATTTCGGATATGACATATCCCATCCACATTCGGCGACCAAAAAATGTATTCTAAAGACTTAATGGCAAAGAGCATGGCGGTGACTATTTAACAATCTCAACGGGCAAACAAGGCATTAAGAAACGAAGGTATTCAATGTACAAACGTCAACGTAGTCTGGTTTGTTAAAGTGAAATCTACATTTATTAAATGCTAAACCAATTTGGAAGCAAGTAAACTTACCAACTCATCTGGTTTTATAGTTGTTGAAGCGGTGCCTGAAAGTTGTTTGAGATTCCGCTGAGGAAAGGATGTTTCAAAAAAGTGCTTTTCGAATGCAAGAAATGAAGGAGGAGAGGATGGAAAGGAATGCGGATGTAACGGAGTGCCTTCTCATGGTGAGGGGAGAGTCCGCAACCAGTATTGCCGTCTCTTTCGGCAGGAAGACTCTAAGAAAGGTTTGGATATTACGTCCCTTGTCTGGATCGTTCCGCTTTGAAACGCTGTCCACCATAGTTTTGCGCATGAACGTTAAAAATGCTTCTTTGAATGCTTTCTGTTCTGAAGATTATCGTATGACGAACAACAGTTATCGATGCGAATGCTATACCCATATGGTTAATTGCTATACTCACCTTCGCGTGTAAAGGTTCTCAAAACTTTTCCTTAATGATAGGGAGAACTCATTTTATATCGACAATACTCTTTACTGATGGAGCTGTTCTTTATCTCTACAGGACTGAACGGTTAGGAAAAAAGCCAATGTAGGCATAATCGCACCTGAAGCGGTCGGAGAGCAGAACGCCTCGGTTGGAACTGTGAAGTCACCACCACCAGTGCCTGAATGAGAGAAGTAGAAGAATGAGGTTGGAATGAGGAACTGAAAGGGACTAATATCGAATGAAGTATTTGGAATCTCCCTTCCACCGGTAAACTTCGTTTGCCAGAAACCTTTCCTGAAATTTCGGTACTCGACCGTCGGGATAACAACAGTCCACAATTAATGTCTGATTCTCTTCCTTAAGATACGTACAAGCGCGAGGCAGCATCAGACTTTGTCGAAG
This sequence comes from Baylisascaris schroederi, assembly GCA_006503575.1. Classification (NCBI taxonomy): domain Eukaryota; kingdom Metazoa; phylum Nematoda; class Chromadorea; order Rhabditida; family Ascarididae; genus Baylisascaris; species Baylisascaris schroederi. The sequence goes on from QEWY01002081.1 coordinate 937,188, forward strand.
CTCCAGTGGAGATCTTACGCAATACTTCGATTGCAGTCAAATGCTTAGGCTGCATGCGCTCTATTGAATGTACTTCGTTGCACACGTGAACTAATTTGCAGCTGCCAACGTTCCCTCCAAAACAATCTCCTATAGGAAGCATAATTCTGCCACAGATCTGTGTGCTTTCCATTAATTATGCAAACGCGGAACAGTTCGAATTTCAGTCGTATCGCTGAGAACACCGACGGAATGTATTATAAATCGACGAGAACCATCCGAAGCCGAAATACCTTCTTTAAAACTATGATAAACAATTCAAATGGCTTAACCGTAAACGTACTAAATGTTTGCACAACCACTGTGTTTGGAATGTTGTTGATCTTCTGGGTGAGTTCGGCTGTTGACGGGGCCAAAGATCGTGGATATGCGACACCGCTCAAAACCGCCACGCCGTCAGTGCCGTTTTCGCTTATTCCAATCCTGTATTACTTTTATGTGTAGGGGAAGTAGAATAGCTGAATGGCACGAATAGGTCAGTCAGCCGGGAACGGTTGAAGAACACAGATACTGATGAATTGATTGAAGGGTACATTTCTTTTCTTTCATAGCCTAACTGGCGTTGTGCTGCGGGAGTGAACATGACTTTCCTCTTTTTCAAATATTTGCAGCGTGCACAATTCCAACACTGTGAACCTGAGATATGTTTCGATTAAGATGTTGTTCGAATGGAACATAAGCGTGCATTCTCTTGAACAGCACACGAGCAGTTTTCATAGTATAGTAGCGTAGGTCATAAATAACGTTCTCCAGTTTTGTACCAATCATCGCTTAATAAAGGCTAAAGTGAAAAAAGAAGAGATGAGAATCAATGCTGATCGAGCAACGTTATAAGACATACACTGTGACCTCAGGTCCATCCGCCATCGCTTCACGCTTCCGCCGATCATTACTACTGATAGTGATGTGACCGCCTAGAGCGTTGGTGAACTGAAATAACAATTTGAGGATAGTTGTGTAAGGACAAGTTGTATTGTGCGCGCATAAAGAACAATGGAGTCGCGATAGGATATTGTATGAAAATGGTCACAAAACCTGCATGCCGAATGAGCTGAAGGTTCAGCCGCATAGTGGATCTTTAGGAAGTAAAACAGAGGGAAACAGCGAGACATCGTTTTTGAATTCAGTTGAAATCAAAATGAGCGTTTCAATTGCGAAAGCTCGGTGTCCGTTTCATTTGTGAACTCGACGAGGGACCTGGGCCGTCTGCTGTAAACCAAATGAAATGGCGTTCATGAACTTCATAAACATCCTCAGAGGTGTCAGCAAAAAAAGGATCATAAGAAAATCAAACCAACGAGTGTTCGGAAATGAAACCGAAAAGAGCATCACGTAGTACAAGCACCGAAGCGTTCACTCACTTCTGCCTGCAGCCGTGCTGCAGCAGTTGCATAATCAGCCTTCACTTCTTCATACGACAATGTTGTCGTGTGCACGGTGAAGTAGAAAGTGGTCACTTCGTTGTCTGAAACAGAAATATAGAAATATATCAATCGACCTGCGTTGTGTCCTCTTTGACAACAGCAAATTTATAAACCTTCATTGGGGACTGCTCAAGATTAATCCTGCGACGTGCAATCGCGAAAACCCTATCCTCCTCGATTTTTCTATCATTCTAAATTCAGAAAGTCCCATGAACTTACGATTCTTTTCACTTGACTGAAAAATTTGAGAGGGCAACAACTGCACTGCTACACATTCAGCTTTTATATGATATACGAAAGTAGTGTTTAAGACGCGGTGTTGAGAGAGGAACGGTCCATAAGCATTTCCCATTCAATGATTCAACCGTCAGATGAGCTCTTCTGTTGGAATTCCTGTGATTGCAGCAGCAGCATGTTCTCACATTGGTGAAAAGCAAGATCTTGAATTCAATTACGATGTGGCTAGTGTGCACAAATTGCTCTCGAAGGAAGTCAATGCCAACCGCTTGCACTATCCCACAGGGCGAAGATTGATCTCGATCTTCACACCATCTTTCTGTGAATGGTGGAGACATCGTTTTTTAAGGATCCCATTCTTCATATAGAACGGTTTATATTGAATTCAGGTGATTGATTTTTCCAGCGACCTCCACCTATTGCAGATGGCCGTCTGTTTGACCATTTTGGTTCTCCCCTTCAATCGAGTTGCTGCTTCTGAACTGCTAGCTCTCTACTGATGTGATTCTTTTCTGCATCTCTATGGAAAGCCCACTATTCCCTTGGTGTGTGTGCGTGCTCTTTTATATGTAGGAAAACACATGTGAGTAATGGTTGAAAAAGCAAACATTTGGAACGGAGGTCAGCAACCTGCTTTTGCAGGTGTATTGCATGGGGCCTAAAAATCGCTGAAAGGATCCTCGAGGATCGGCACTTCACTCCTCCTCTGCCTCGCCCACGAGTTTTCAGAGGCTACTCGGAAGCCTTCAGCGATTTCAATGCTATATCGAAAAAATTGCTCAACATTTTGCATTGGCTTCGACCACGTATGCACATCCGAGCACCACCTTTTCTATGGCACCTCGCTACTTCATCGACGCCTGGTTATATTTTCCAGCATTTTGGCACTACGCAGAAACTGACTCTTATTCCTTGTCGAGCATGTTCGCATGTTCGTAGCCGTTCATGGCGCGATATGGGTTCGATTTTTCAATGCTCATCTCAGGCTGATTCGTTCATCTCAAATGTGCTTGATCCTATCAGGAAGTGACCATGAAACTTTCGTTATCTATTCACAGAACGCTAGTAGAACTTGCAAACTGATGTTTTGCAATAGTGGCAAAAAATGGAACATTTTATAAGCGAGTGTCCTCGCTGTGGCAGTAACATCTTTCATCATAGAACCACAGGAACCTCTCTACCTTCAAGCTTCAATGCCGTCAGCCAATTTCGCACATTTGTAATTGTAATGGGTGACCTCAGAAATATGAGTTCCCTAGCTGCTTAACCGACATGATGTCATGAATGAGTGATTTCAACATATTCTGCATCCATCAGACGCCGCATTTGATAGCCTCCCTGTGTATATTCAAATTGAACTCAGTGAATTTAAGCAATATGCTGTATTAGAATACAGTTGCCTTGCACCACTGTCCTGTACTTTTGCATGACATACGCAATGGGATGAAACAGATATTACAGTACTATCTATTCCACCACAAAATTGCACCGATATTGAGCACTATACATACGTGTGGAAAATCAAGGAAAGGAGATCCATGAGCAGTGGGCTCAGAAGACAGCTGAAAGAGACGCAGTTAAGAGTTTCCTCAGTTGGGCTTATTCCGTCCTGCATAACTATGAGCGACTTGCCAAAGACGAGAACTCTCAACTCTCACATTTGTCTTATATTCATATCCGTTTTTACAGCTGCTGCCGTGTCTTCTGAGCATTTATCCCTTTCATTTCACCATCCTGCTATAGAAATAATGCAAGATTTTGTGAGATATCTTCTAAAGTGTATCAGCTTCCATCGTTTGTGTTGTTTCCGCAGTTGTTGCGTTCTTCATCGTAGATCAGCAGGGTGACCTAAGCTCCACATTATATTCCACTCGATTTACGAGTGCACATTTTCAGGTCCTCAGATTTGTAACTTCTTTTTCCAATTTCGTTCAGCTATTTTTCCTCTTTTTCGGACCCTGTAGTCCCAGCGGGAACGACCTGTCTTGCGAATCCGTGACGGAAATGGAGACACGTGTAGCGATGAGCTCATCATGCTCTTTATTCATTGCATTGCGCAATTTATTAATGTTTTTATTGGGTATGGCACTGAAGAGCCAACCCAAGCTATCTGCTTATGATTTATCATTGCAATGATCACATTTACTAGTGTAATCGATTCTCGTTTATTGTTCTTCATATAATACCATTGATCGAGTTATGTACTCTTGTGCTGCCAGAGGCGATATCTGAGGCCTACAAGTTGGTTCTTAGCCCATCAGAGTCAGTCTGTTTCATTCGTCTTCTCCAGTCGCCGTTCCCACTCATCACCTTTCCCCAATCGGCTTTACCTTGTATCCGTTCGCTGTTGTTTTATACTCGTCTTGGAAGCCGTTATACTCCCCAATAAACCTTTCCCACTATTCCCATGTACCCCGCATTCACACTCGGCCTCCCTCTTCACGTCGTCGCTGCCCGACACAGCAAATTGGTGTTCAGATACAACAGCTTTTGTTCAATGAAATCATGGGGTGCTTTGCATTCTCCCCTTCTGCAATAAATCAGAATGCGGTTTTCTTCATATTCTCAGAAAGTATTGAATAAGAGGGGACGTGAATTGCATTTCATTATTTGATTTCACTACTCCGTGATCTTCAATTGTTATTATGTTGTTATTATGTTGCCTTCTCAGGAACAAAGTGAACAGTCTTCCTCTTGAGATTATGAGAATGTGTATAAATACGTTGGCTGAAACGACGCCCACACAGAGGTAATCATCGAGATTGTGGGATAAGAAATTACTTTAAAACCATCGAGAACTGTAAGTCTATGGAGGAAGGGTGGAGGGGAGGGGGGGAGAGAGAACAAGTAAAATTCACATGAGAATTCGTTATTTCATTACGAATATCTGAAGTGTTCTATGATTATACAACCCAGATGTCATGCGCTCACATGATGCCATATACGTTGGACAAATATAAACAACGGCCGAGTGAGGCTGACTGCTAACCAAAATTGGAAGGAAAAATAGAGTTGTATATCGGAACAGATGCTCTAAGATTTTGTGCATCCACAGTTTTTGAAGTACTAAATAACGGATACCGCTGAATAGTGCAAAATGTACCTGTGTTTCTGTTAAGAAATGTTTGACACAGCCCAGCGATGAGAAGGGCGATGGCCAACACTCCTGATGAGTAGGTTAGAAGGAGTTTCGGTCTGATCAACATGCTTCTGAAACAACCCCAAAACTGAGATAATCAAGAAAAGCAGTGAAGCAGTCGCTCCGACGCAACAACGCAGTACTGATAGGTTTGATGGACTATTGGCTGACGGTCAGTTGGGCTGATTCTTGTACGTGACAAATAACTAAGGAAGCCACATTGGACTCGTATTCACGATTGCTTGGCATTGGTGATGATCATTTAGTCAATACTGTTTCAGGTGAGCAAGGGGGTTGCGCCCCTAGCTACAAGCAACGATCTGGACAATGCAATAGTTGAACAGGATGGGGCTTGTGAAAGACTGCTGTGGGTGAGCTCAGATGCTCTTACTCGACGTTTCTGTGCATAGGCACTGACTAATGTTGCGCACGATCAATGCAACGAAAACTTATACCGCGAGTTGCGACATTCTTTGCTCTTTTACATTCATCGGCAATTGCAGTGAGTGGCAATGACGCGAAAGCCCATTTCGGAGTGGCTGAACGCAGTGCACATAGAGAGGTTGTCGATGTTATTAGCAGTACCCCAAACAACTGGAAGCTTTTACTCACTTCCATCAGAAGGTCTGTTACGGTGATTGCAGCGGCCTTGAACGGAGGTTCTAACACAGGCAAGTGGACATGGAAAAGTGCTCATGGAGTTGAGAATGGTCATAGAACAGAAGTAAAACCATGCAGGTCGTTGGTTGACCTCTTCCTCTCGAATCTCCGGTCATTTTACCTAGCATGGCATGAACCGGTACGAGGATTCACGACCACATCAGACCATGTCCCGCCGTGTTAGTGTTATGAGCGGTTACAACCACATTTTGTGGAACCCATGAACGCAACCAGAAGGATCCTTAATTTTACAACAGCGATATCACTGTCCAGTTTCACAGGAAAAAGCTAAAAGTATCACAGAAAAGAACCAAATTCCCGTCCTCTGATTTGTTTTGCAGTGAACTTCAATGGAAGCAAAGGCGCGCACTTGCAAGTATCTGTAGTCCACATACGCTTTTTAGTAATAACTGCATCCGTGATTTCCCACACTCTATTATGCAGGTAGCTATAACCATTAGAGCTGTCGAAAAGTGCTGTATGGTTAGCAAGAAACGGCTGCAAAAAAATGCGACCACTGTTGAGCATCCTACAAAAGACAACGAATATTTTACTAGTTAGAGAACACAGACAGCTCACGAAGATTGCTGAAGGCGAGTAATGAACGCCTCCAGTTTTGAAAACATGGATCCATCTGCACTTTAGCCCATAACAGCACATATGCACTAACTGAATGAAACACTGATTCATTCAGTTAGTGCATATTCAACTATTGTACCTGTTTGATGACAAAATCTCCGAAGATTCATTGTCTAACAAAGATATCACTAAATTTAGGCCCATTGTTTGATATTGAATTAAGAGATATGAGCCGGTCATTTCAATTTTAACTCTTCACCAAATCAGATTTTAACAGGTGAGGAATTGCAGTGGATTTGAGCAAGAACTATAAAAAGCTGCTTTCAAGCAATTCATTTTGCACTGGCAGAAATCATTAGCATGCTCTCAAGCTTACACCACCAAATGAATGCATTCGTTCGAGCAGCCCAAGTCCGTAATTCACGGAATTCTGTTGCCTTTTTATTTTTGGATCGAATTTACATTCACTTTTACACCCACCATTTTGGCCAAAATTTAAAACTGACTAATTGCAAAATTGCTACCAAATCAGATTTTAACAGGTGAGGAATTGCAGTGGATTTGAGCAAGAACTATAAAAAGCTGCTTTCAAGCAATTCATTTTGCACTGGCAGAAATCATTAGCATGCTCTCAAGCTTACACCACCAAATGAATGCATTCGTTCGAGCAGCCCAAGTCCGTAATTCACGGAATTCTGTTGCCTTTTTATTTTTGGATCGAATTTACATTCACTTTTACACCCACCATTTTGGCCAAAATTTAAAACTGACTAATTGCAAAATTGCCTAAAATTTTTGATTGCCATTTGTTGATCTTTGCCTAAGATATTTGCTGATCCAGGGATAGTGATGTTGAAACACGAATAGTGGAATCACTAAGAGCCGTATTTGAACGGGTCGCAAACGATGAGCGTTCTTTGCCAGGATAGTGCATGCACGATGCAAAATTTTTAGCATGTACAAAAAACTTTCGTTTGTATTTATGAAATTTCGAACTCCGAACTTCTTCCTATTTCCTTCCTCTGTATGACCATGGCCACCTTTAGAAGAGTTCCGCAATTGGCTGGTGAGCTCGACTTTTCTCCGAATGAAGGTCGAGAATGGTCGAATAGAACGTAGTTTCTCATGATTCACAAGAACTTAAGCAAAATCACGTACAAAACCCTCTAAGCGCAGTATTACAGCCTGATTTTTAACATGATATTCTACTGTTTCTGAAGCAAGCATCAAAAGTATAGAGCATACTGATGGGAACAGTGAAATGATAGAACAAATAAAGTACAGCTCTTCCAAATAAAGTACAGAAGCCAGTGGAAATCACTGTAACATTTTATGTACTGTGCAAGCATTTAAATCGGCAAGCCTATCAACTTTGCAACTCCTATGATTTTCGAGCTTATCAGGCGCAGTTTTTTTTTTTTCTTATCGGTCTTGTCAAAATGGAAAATTTTCATGGCTGTCCGTGTTTGCATGCACGCAAGAACTTCAGATGATCTTTCGTTCGAAGCAGTATGTGTCGTGCTGCAGCGAAATGGATTTGCGAATAGCCCAAAATCCGACTTTGCTGAAAAAAGCACCATTTGTTCAAATTGTTCAAATTGTTCAAATTGTAAAAGAAGTTCAAAATTCGTAGGCCGTAGAAGCTTTGGCTTTCCATTCGATAAAAAAATTGTATCTCTGGAAGACAGCAGTTTTCTTGGGCTGCAGAAAACATAACCCACCAAATGCTACCTAGAGGTGTTCAGAAATTGCATTATTACGACTTTTCAAGCGCCTCCAATTCGCTGGAACCTTGAAAAATTCTAGGGAGGGCCGGTGGACGGTAACGGGCTCCAGCAGTTCAGTGATATGAGCTTTTGAATGCTTCAAGCTGGAAATACTAAAAGAAACAGTGCTAATTTTTCGCTGTGAATGAGGCAGCAATGACTCCTTCAGGGCCATTAATTTTGTCTGCATTCGGTTACCCACTATGTCAGACTATAATTAATAAGCACTTTGAAAGTTCGCAAAAACTGATGTTCAGAAAATGTTCGTACAAACAAAATCATTGGGAATCTTTTCAAACAAAGCCGCACTTTGAGGAGTTCAGTTTAAAAAACTGGGAAGACTAGTTTCGGTATCTGAAACTGCTCCTACTGGAACTTTTCAGCCAAAACTGTCAGATGAAAAGCATGGCCAAAAAGCGAAAAAAAATTAGAGTTTTGAAGGACTTGAAGAATCAATGAAATTGCGAAAGATGAGATACGTGGAAATGATGTATTGCTAAAAACAAAGATTCTCTAGGAAACGCTTTCCATTCATTCGGCGCAACGTGTAGAATCCTGTAGTCGTCATCTATTTTATATCAATGCAGAATAGTTGTGCCAGCGCGCAGGTTTGCACACAGTGCAGAACTCCCCATCTCACCAATTGTCAGAGTCGCCGCCGAGTTTGGTTACCTCTTACCATGACCACCGCTGACTCTTATTCATTGAGTCGATCGCCGCGTGCGACTCTGCTGGACAATGTGTCATCAAATATACGGTGGAACTCATATGCATTTCAACACAACCAGAACGAAGAACACTCCTCAAGTGCTAGCATGGTGATGCTGACTTTGAACGTACCTTGCTGACAGTACTTTCTTTTGATTTTTTCAACATTTTACGCAAAGAGGAGCGCTGGTGCACAAACAATGACGAACAGTTATCACCGGCGAAGGCTCTGAAAAGGTGAAGATGCTTTGGGTGATGTCTGATCAAATGATAGTTGAAGTGAAGAGACGACGGACATACTGATAAGCGTTTGTTTATCGGAGGCAACGCTTTTGGTGAGCTAAACAATATGCCTTTGCTGTATCGATCGCTCCAGAGCTTCATATCGACGGAGCTTAAAACGATAATGTCTCATTCATCTGCTCGTGCATCACTCAAAATCTATTCGCTTACATCAGTTGAAATTTGCACAGCAAGTACCTGGCTTGTGGGCTTCACCTGAGGCACTTCATCGAGTTTATATCTTTAAAAAAGCGTTCAAGTTTCCTGTGTAATTGCTGCTCTGGTCCTATTTAACGTGCACTTCTATTATATTGAATAAAATGAAATCAGCAGAGTGGATATGCCCGTTTCATTCTCTCTGAATCACCCTCATCTATGAATGAGTGTAGAGGCCCCTCATGTGAGCGCGACGAATCGGAAACATTCGCCTAACGCTGTTCTCTAGGAAAGATTGATATATTGAGAGCAAAAGATTGTTAGCAACCTCCTTAGGGTCGAGATCTCCTGTACGATGAGGGAGGATCGATAAGCAAACGATTGTTAGCAACCTCTTAAGGTGGCCAAATAGGGAAATTAGTGAGCCACCAAAACGAAAGCGCCAAATTTTGAAACTGAAAAGCTGCTGATATCGTGGTGCGCATGGTGTCGGATCTTTGGGCAAATGTCCCATGCGAGCTTCAGAACGGGGCGACAATGATCATGCCGATACAAGGGACGATCAGATGGAGTGAGATGCTGCCACTTTCACAATGACATGACGAGCATGTTAGCTGTGTGAAGGAAGAACGATTTTCATCATAGTAGATGTTCTTGGTTGAATGCCCCTTGCGCGAAAGAACCTTTAAACTAAGTCACAGCAGGGGAATTTTGACACTACATTTAGACACGGCTCCCGATCAGGCATTTGCGATGGAGCCTTGAGAAAGGAGGAGACCCACCAGATTGATATTTGGAAACTGCGTGATATCTTGCAGCTACTGACCGATGTCAAGAAGCTCAAAAACTTCAGCCATCCCTGAGTGTTCTTTCGTTCCTTCGTTTGGGCAAAGGAAAGAAAGGCAGCGGCTGCATCGCCTCCCAAATTAAAAAAGGTAGTGTGTAAAAATGACACTGACACGAGTCACCTACAATTGCAGAAACGTGAAGCACATAAAAAATATGGGTTCCATCCTAGTGGACAACGTAGGAAACGAAAGCCACGCATTCCCCCACGCTAATCTGACGCATCGGCGGACATCACGCTACATGCCACACTGAGGTGCTTAATCAAAACTGCGCCAATGACATGTGCTTATTACACATGCTGATCAGACAGCCTAATCACGTTGTGCTGTGTGAGACCTACCTGAACTATAGAATCCCTGATTTTCTGCTTCATTTCACGGCTCTTGTTTCATGCTTAGCGAACTTGGTAGTGCGAAAGACGGTGGAGCAGCAATTTTAGTCAAAATTGATCCTGTGAATACAAGCACCGAAACTTACTGTTTTGGTTTGAATTGTTGGATGGTTTATGGAGACTTTGCTCTGTTTTCCGCTCATTTCACTGCATACAGAAGAAAGTTACGATTATCATCAAAGTGAAAGAATTTTTAAAGTGATCAACGATTGGTGCGCAATGAATCTCACCACTCATCCACCCACCGTCGTGACTGTGATTGTTGGTAATTCCAATGTCCCGCATTGCTCAGATGATTATAGCATAGCCTCTGAAATTTTCAGAACTCTATGAAAAGAAACGACTCCGTTAGGTTTATCACTCAGCGAATGCGTGAGAACAACGTGCTAATCCTGTGGACGAGCAACGATACCTGTATCATTATGAAACATAACTGAAACACGGCTAATTTGCCTAATGCTAATCACTGCAATACAGATTTCGATATTGTTGCTCTTGTTGGAACATCCATTTTCAAACACTTCGCGATTACAAGTGCTTCGAGTGCCTCAAGAGAAATTTCGTTAGATTAGGCGTAGAAAATGATACTGGGTTTAAGAGCTGCCACAGTGTGGTGGATCTCTTTTGGGGGGGGGGGGGGGGGTTTNGGGGGGGGTTTATAAGCACAGTCACTTAGATGGTTAACATATGTGTATCGTTATGAGGACATCAAATTTTATACAGTGCTATACACGGCCATCTTCAGCGTCGAGCCGTAAACTGATAACTCCTTCGAATGAATGCGAAAAAAAGTGCAGGGAGTTTTTTTAGAGTACGCTGCGACTACCATATAAACGGTGGACGAAAAACAATGAGCAGATATTGATTTCATTCTGAAAACTAGGGCTTCTCGTTAACCAGCTGCTGAGTTCACCACAAATTCCATATCGACACGGCTGCATCAGTTTGCCTACGGTTCAGATAACAACTGCATGTTCAACTGATATGAAAACGTCAATTCGAAAGGTGGCTCTGTGCTTGACGACGCCTAGAGGGCTCGACTCGTCATCTCGAATCCGGATTCTGCTGCTTGAGTTCACTTCAGTAACCATATTCTGCAAAAAAAAAAAAAAAGAAAAAGAAAAAAGAAAATAAATCTCCGAACACTCTCCCGATGTCGTCGAAAAAGTTTGAAGAGCCGTTCGGACACAACATGTGGGTGTCCACCCCTTGCTATACCTACCTGAGAACTCGGCGCAGCAGTGAGTAACTCAATGACTATACTGGGATGTCACGAGATGGCCAACTTCAAACACGTCACCCCAAATCGGATGGAGTACCCAGTGTGGATTTGCATTCTCCATCCCTAGAGATACTGATACTCGCGACTGTGCTCTTCACAAAGTGGCGAATAACCCAAAGTAGGCAGTCGATAAACTCAATCTTGAGATGCAACAGTCTTTAAACACAATGCAAGACGCCAAGCTTAACAAGAAAAACAGCCCACAAGACCCAACTTCACCTTGCTTATATTGTACTGGGTTATTTTGATGGTTTTTCCTGTTGTTTTGCTCAATCAGCCGGTTCAGTAACCTGCACCCGTCAACTCGTTTCATGTCGTCCTACATGGCACCGACATAATATTTATATAAAGCAGAAATAGAAGTCCCAGAACGCTACCCTACAGCACCCCACTGAGCACAGAATGCTTCGAACACAAGGCAGTCCCGATCTTCACTCTGAAGCTTCGTCTGCATAAGAAATCTCTCAACCAGGCTAGGACATCGCCATCTATTCCATACGCCTCCAGCTTAAGCAACAATTTCGGGTGGGTCACCGAGTCAAAAGCATTGGCAAAATCAATATACACCACATCTGTTTGGAAACCATTATTGAGGGCTTCGTACCAGTCATAATATGAAGTCATGAGGTGTGTAAGCATAGCTTCCCTTTAAAAAAGCCTGCTCGTTATCACTGATAACGTTAGAAAAGCTAAGATGATTCAGAATTGATTTTCTCAGAGTAGCCTCCAGCACTTTGCAAAACGACGACGTATGACTAATGGGACGGTAACTGGAAACATGGTTTAATGGGGACTTTTTGGGTAATGCTACTACAACTGTAGTTTTGCAAGCATTTGGAACGGTGCCTAGTACAAGGCTATGCTTGAACAAAGGACGTAAGGAGTGGCAAAGACCTGTCGCTGCTTTCTTGATGAATCACGAAGGTATACCCTCTGATGTTAGTGACATTCTACCATAAGCTCAGGTTCTTTCACGATTCTTCGCCCATTTCTTACATGCTTTACGGTAATCTTTGGAGCATTTTCGAAGTGCAGCCATTCTAACTGCTTTTCGTCGACCTTTTCATAGAAAATATCGCTTCGAAGCAATACGTTGATTATTTCTCCGCGGGGGGACAGCTTTGACAATAATACGGTTCATTCAGTCCACAAATACAGCATACATATCTCCGAAGCTACAACATTAGCCGAATTCAAAATCCCAATCGTAGCCCAGCAGGCAGTCATTGATCTGAGCTCAATTGCAATGACCACCATAATCACGACCGCAGATTGCTACAACTGACAGACAACACCTAACAATTTTGAAGCTAGTACCACAATGATCACTCGTTCCAAAATTCGGGGTTGTGCGGGGATTACTTATAAGAGTGGCATCCGTACTAAACAACAAATGCAGCAAGCTGTTTTCACGGGTGGGCCCATCAATCAGGCTAACAACAGCACATTCTGCGAGAAAATCGTTCAACATGTTTGCATCATGACTCCTCATTCGGGAAAGTGGAATATTAAAGTCACCAACAATTACTGAGGCATACACAACAGAGCACCAGTCCGTCAAACATTTGAAAAATTCCCTAGTTTCCTGACTGCTATAACCCGGTCGAACGAACGAATGGCTTTTTTGAGAAATAAAGAAACATACATAGTATGTGTAGAGATGCACCGACGATATTGACAAAATTCTCCAAGCCAATGAAAACACTGATGACAAAAGAAAGTTAAAACAAAACGACGATCAAAAATGCAAATATTCAAGTAGCGTCAATAAGATAACACTGTGAAACGGAAATGGTAAGCATTTGCGCAAGAAAAATCAACACACACCAATTCACATCCGGAGTTCAGCGCCAACGCTTCAGTTCTTTCAAATGAAAGATGCCTCTTTGCTAGGACGGCGACACTACCCCCTTTCATACTGCAACACCTATCCGAACGGAACACATTATACCTGGAGCCTAATGATAACAGCGTTTTGATATCTGCGTTCTTCATATCTTATTCTGCCAGCATTCTCTTCCATAGATATACCTCCACTCACTGGGTTATTTGCACTTTACCTTCGTCCATTTCTCAAAGCGGGTCTGCGCTATCTGATCTGCATCGGACTCTGGCAGGGATACTCATTACTTAAATCTGATTGAAAGCGTTCAAAGATGCTTCATCCTTCCAATTTTCAGAGGGTGATATGCTCGACCACTTATGACTCCCAACTATATTCAAAAGGTTGGCGCTCTAGATCCGCAGATCCTTGACGGTTGCCATCTCTACGATGATTTTCATATGGCGTATAATATTGTCTGTGAAAATATTGACCTCATCTTCGATAAGTTCTTCAAATTGTCCTTCATAAATTGCCACACCTACTCGACAAACTCAAACTCTCTGAATCCTACTGCAAAAGATGCAAACTGAAAATATTCAATCTTTTTTTTTGAAGGGTAATAAATGCGTAGAAATTCGCAGCGGATGAAATCGTAGAAACGACATTGTTACAGATTTTCAAAAAAGGAAATCACCTCCATACTATCAGAATTACTCGGTTTTGCATCTCAAATAAGGAGAGAAATTTTACGCTCCTCCCGCCTTCACTCCTCTCCCACCCTAATTGTTGTCTTTACATGTGTTCACTTAGTTTGTTCCTTTTGTAAATATGTATAGCTTTGTAAATTGTTAACTTATAGGCTATGACAAGTTATTCGCTTTGCTTTTGCTCACACATTTTCCCCCTCTTAATTTCTCCTATTCTCCCCTCGGTTCATTCATCGGGTGCTATATTCACCATTGCATCGTATACCGTGTACTTTACATGTTCTTCTTACGTTTGTGAATAAACTCATCACACTTATTAGTTACCAACACTGATGAGCACACAACAGGTCTGGAGACGTTCCACAACCGGTCTTCGAGAACATTTAACTGCTACGTCCCTAATTGTGCCTACTGTTGTGGCCGGCAGCGGCGGCACTGAGGATAACCGAGTGTAGGTGTAGAGCAGGAGCCGATGACCATCTGTCGATGCTGACATGCAAGAGTACAAGCGAGATTATAGGTCCCAGATATTGCCTCAGGCGACACAAGGACACATAATGCATTATGCAAAGAACGATAAACGAGAATCGACTATAGGAGTAAAGGTGATCACTGCAGTGTTAGATCACAAGTAGAAATCTTCGGTGCCATATCCACCGCATACCTACGGCAGAAAGGTGCAGACTGAGCATTTAAACCCCATCGATCTACAGGCTTAAACGCAGTCATCAGCCCTCTGCTAGAGTCCAATCCCGCTGGTTCCCATGTGGTCGAATTCAATCGCACTGCCGTTGTCCCACCCATTGGCCAGGTTCACCTGTGCTCAACGGTTGGTCCGTATTTTGCCACCATGAAACGTGCAAGCGCCTCATTGCGCTGTGCGAACTGTTGCATTAGCCACGGCAACTTGCACACTAGCTTGCAATATGCAACGCAAACGGCAGGTTAAATCACACGAATTGTCACCGTTTGGCCGAACGTTTTAGTTGATGGTTTAATCGAGCGCAAGGTTTGGACCTGATTCGGGTTTCCTTATTTATCTTTAATAACAGGTGAGTCTATGTTTTCTATGCGTATTTTTCCTCAAGAAAGTGCGATGCCAATAGAACTTCCTCCATTATTTAAAACTCTGTTTTTTCTGAATTTTTCTTTGACGTAACAGCATATGTTACTCGTTCATCTAGGTTTGCTTATTTTGTAGCTGTTTACTTACCTGATTCCATAAGTTTGTTGTGAATGGCCACAGCCGTTTCGGAAGTGTGCAAGGAAGGGTTTGTTTCGTATGTCTGGAAGGTGAAAGAAAGGTAAAGCTTGCTTTTATTACCAAGCATATAGAATCACCACTTCAGTGGTCGCTAAGAATATAGGTGAAGCGAAGTACTTATACTTTTATCGATTGTCTGAGTGGTTGTCTTCGATGGTAAAGGGTTGGAGAGAACTTCCATATTTCGTTCTTTTGCCCCTTCCTAGGATCAAATCGAATTCCTCCACGACGTTTTATCTTGAATGGAGAGAAAATGAGGCGGGATTTCGTTTCAGCTGCAGTTTTTTGTCATATATCATTCCTACATTTCCTCCATCCTCTTCCCACCCACCCTTCCCCTCTTTCTTTTCACCCTACCTTCTTATTGTTGTACTTGAAGAACAACTAAAGGGCTGCGGAGAGTGGAATTATGAGGTTCGCTCACTTCTCCATAAAAAACTTAGTGCAGAGGAGATATTTCATGAAGTTCTCGTTGCATCGGGCAACGCTGTGTTTTCCAATACACGATAAATTGTATTTCGATAATTCCGGTGATTCCGATGCACGATCATTCATCGTTTCGTAATGCATACCGCGTAATCTGTTTAAGTGGATGCAGACCAGACTCCTTGGCTGTGTCATACCTAACCACTCCATTCAGCATTGTAATGGGGATGAGAGCGGTGAAATAACTCCTGATGCTTCCCCTAAGTGGAATAACGGTTCCGGCTGGCAGGAGATAGGGCTAATCCTTAACCTTCACACGATCTTACAACTTCTCCTGCTTAGCCGAAGTGGAAGCGATACGAAAAACACATTTATTTATGACGAATGCTTTGCTGATAAAAGTAAAGGTACTGTCGATACAGTAGTGGCAAACGATTGCACGTAGATGATAGCAGCTGACGTTTGTTTGCTTATGCCCTTTGCAGGAGGCTTCTATTATATGAGAAGTTCTCATCGTTGCGCCTTGCATAACTTCCGATTTGATCGAAAAGTTAACTGCGAGGATGGCAAAACCCAAAATAAAGAAATGACAAACTTTGTGTGCCTATGATACTTCCTTTCTCTACCTTTCTCAATCTCTTCCTCCTGCCGGCACCGTCTTATTCCCAGTTGCATCCCTCCTTCCTTCTTCTATCTCTCCCCCGTCCCCCCCCCCCTCCACCTCAAACGGGAATTGAAGGATGAGCGTTTATAATCACCTACTCAATATTCCCAGGCCTATATCAAGCACATTGCTTTACCGTGTTGTCCGTTGACCATCTGCGACAGTTAGACAAAGTAGCCTCTAAACAGTAGGGACGTAAATTGCATCTCGATGAACTCTTCTTCCCTGCCTTCCAGTTGATTACGCCACTCATAACAATAATACATTTTTTCCTAACACACACAAAGGAATCAGCTTCCGACTATCAAAACAACGTGTTGCGTAATCGATCAAGTGATCCGCATTCGCGCCTTTTCTAACCAGCAGCACGGCGCAAAGATTCCCACTTAATAAATGTGCACATTCGACTGACAGCTAGCCATGTGGGATTAGCAAGAAGCGCTTGAAACCTGTCGACCATCTATCTGCATGCTTTTGCAGCAGAAAAAGGGGGTTATCTGCTTTTCCACTCGTCCAAAAATATGAAGAAACAGTGCATCGTAATCATCTCTCTATATACGGACAAAATTCACTCAAGGCGTGAATTTTTGATGCAAATGATTGCAGTGAGTGTGCGAAGCTTAGATGTTACAGCATCATCATTGGACGTCAATTTAACGAAGACTTCAGTGAAACTGCTCACCACAGTTGCATATTTTTTTAAAATGATTCAAAATCTTCCACCTTAGAAGTTTTATTCGAGTTGATACGGTGTGTGCACCATTTTACACAAATGTGATGTCTTTTTACAACTCGTGAATTAGATAAACGATTTGCTGCTATTACTAAGCTCGCCTACAGATCGTTTCATTTTTGTTTCACACTTTCTAGTAAAGTTTGTCCAGAAATTTGTGACATGCTGAACACGGAAATCGACTTTTGAAGGTACGCCAACTTCCGGAACAGCTTACTTTCAAGTGCACTTCATAAGGTGTTTGCAGGTAGCGAACACTACAATAAATAACTCCGGGAGTCTTGATGTTGTTTAGGTTTGCAGGAAGTGATATGCTAGAGATTCTCAATAAATTAGATAAAACCGTACTCGCTTACGTAACGATAAAGCGCTAGATTGCTAATGTAACATATGTGTATAGCACTAAATTTAAGGACCCGGCCCGGGCCCGATATTCAGATCTAATTGCTTAACGAGTGCTCATCATTGGCGTTTATTCTCATGCGGAAATGAGTGCGCAGCGTGAAGTTATCAAAGCGAATTGGTTACAGCATAAAGTGCGTAAAAAGAGCGGAACACTTATACGCAAGAAGGTATGTATTTTCGATTGTTTTTTCCACATTAGGTGATAAATCTATATAGGTCTATGTTTTATCGTTATACTGTAGTCACATCACACTCGCTCAATGTTAACATTCTCTATCAATGTTATCACATTCACTTTATACTGTATACTGAGAAAATTTTGGATGTGAAAGTATTTTTGAGACATCATTCCATTTCAACGGATTTGCTGCAAAATGCATCGAAGTGATTTTCCCTTTATATTTTTTCATCTTTTCTTTTCTCTAGTTAATGAGAATAGTTTTCACTGCACAGTACGCCTGTTTAGAAGAAGCATTTCTTTAGAGATCAGGACTTTACATAAGGGAAAGAGCAAGAGGGAAAATTGGAGAGGGAAGGGATTCTTCCTCTTCCTTACAAACTTCAGTGCATGAGAAAAGCAATTTCATAAGCGCAGCTGTTTAATAGAATCGCAAATAGGAAATTAATGAAGATACACATCATGAAAATGCGCACGTACATCTCTAGCGATAGCCGATATCGACTAACTTTGACCAGCCTTATCTTCTTCTATTTTAAAAAACCCTCCATGCTAGCGGATTTCGGCCATTCTTTGAGATTTCAGTTTCGTTTTCACAAACTCTCCCTAGTTTACTTGTCATTTTACGACTTTTTGCTTAGTAATTTTCATCTCACCTTATCATTTTTTATTCCCCTTATGTGAATTATATGAATTTCACAGTGGTTTCGAGGTGGCGATAGAATCGATTTTTTGTTTGGAACCATTTGATGAGACGCAGTCTGATTCACTTGGAATTTTCCTTTATTTCCTTTCTACGAGGGCTGATTCCCAATCGTTGTTGACTGCACTTATCAGCGGGAAATACTACGCACAGTGTCGTTCGACTCTTTCACAATAGAAAAAAGTAACACTGAGCTTGAAACGTTTTTGACAATTTTTCGATTGCGCATTTCAAGAATGTCGTCAACTGACCGCTTCAAAGAAGCATTCCAACAGAAATTTAACCGTTTTGC
Source organism: Baylisascaris schroederi (assembly GCA_006503575.1). Lineage (NCBI taxonomy): Eukaryota > Metazoa > Nematoda > Chromadorea > Rhabditida > Ascarididae > Baylisascaris > Baylisascaris schroederi. The sequence goes on from QEWY01002081.1 coordinate 955,897, forward strand.
TTTTCTTGCCTCTGTGGCCGGAATTGTGTAAATTCAACATAAAAAAACTGACATACGGGAAGAACCTGTCCTGTGAAATGAGGCTTGTTGCTTTGTAATGCAGCCAAAAACGAGTAAAAACTGCACTCGAATGGATTGTGTCCGATATGCAAGCGGAGAAACGAAATCTTATTGCACATTCGAGCTAAGCAAATTTTTCTAGAGTGGCATAACGCATTCTAACTATTATCATTAGGAGGATCACATTGGAATGAAAAAAAAAAGAAGCGTCATTTCATTCTCCTCAGTATATAATTGAGGCGGTACAGTTCTGTTTCCTTTTGCTTGTATTCTAAATGAAATTCAACGTGTTTTTTATAGTTTGTAGAGTTGAAATTATATTCTTGAAATGTGTTGAAAATTTTTAACCTTTAGGGAATGACGTGCTTAGGCGTTCCCAGGAACAATCAGTAAAATTTGGGCTAAAAACTCGTCGATTGATATTTTTCATTCAAAAGCGTTCACCTTTTCAATGATCATATTGTGCATATTCTCTGCATTTTTTGTTGAACAAATTTTTAAGAAAATTCGCTATGAGGAAGCCGAATGGGTGGTATTATGTGTACACGACGATCGTATACCTCTATTGGAGTGGTACTTTTCAGAGGAATGCTCACAGGCACATAGGTACTTCTTCCACTTATATTTCATCATTTCTTCCTTTGAGTGTGTAACAGAGTGGCTATAACATTGTGAAGGATCACATTTCAGTATTACTTCCAGCTCGTTATGAAGATGGCAATCGTGTAGAATCGCGGCTGTGAATCGTTTGCTGGATAGCTATAACGATGAACTGTTTACTGTTCTTCACGGTGTTAATTTGAATGGGGTTTGTGAATGCGTTCATTGCATTCTGAAATTCTATTCTTCAAGTTTTACTAGCTTGGCGTCTAGCATCGAACGTCTGCATTAATTATCTAAGAATGCGCAATTGTTGTTTTCGAATACATGTAATTGCGTGTATCGCTAACCATACCATCTGAATTTGCGGCCTGGCATGAGCTCGACCGAGGAAAGTGAGCCGTAAAAGTTGGTTATTTCACCACTAGGATAGGGTTCTGCATGCATTCAACCGTTTTTGACTTCTTTTGAAGTGAAGGTAAGCACTAATGCTAGAGTTTGCTTGTTGATGGAGCCATGAGGGTTGATGGTTTTTCTGACCTTTTGATGCAATTGGTTAAGACAGTAAGCATGGAGCGTGCTGTTGACTGAAGTGTCCCCATTTCTTTTTAACTTTATTTGCATCTAGTATTGTACGTACAGCGTTGTTCCCTATTTTCCACATGATGTCATCTGTGATTGGCTATATTCAAGGCTGAATTATTATATAATTGTAAAGCACAACTTTCTAGTGCAATTACTAAATTTTTCTTCTAGTAAATACTTCGGCAAATTAGCGTTCACCTGACAGGAATGTGTAAATTCTTTGAAAGAGTATTCCATGTTTATCGTCGACATTTAACATAAAATACTTTTAAAAATATGCAATGCACTTGCAGACCAACAAAAGTAATCGATCTGCTTGATTCAGCATTTGTGACGCCTGTTATTTCTGATTCGAGGTCATTTATCATTGGCTTTACGCATTCATCTCGAGAGCCGATAGAGCTTGCTGCACTCACGCCGTTCGCATTTTATGCTTTCTTCTTTAGTGATTTTCAATGTGGGGCGTTTTTCTTCATTTCTTTATGGATTTTAGGTAGATGCCAAAGAACGAACATAGAAATGAAATTTAAGGTTGATTTAAAATCGTAAAGAGTATGAAATGTGAGCACAGTCTTGCTTAAAGCTAACCCATACATATGCCTTTCATGGGACCAATGAGGTGTGCTGCGATGACGAAAAATGAAAAAAGATTGGCAAAGCCATTTCTAGCAATAGGCTATGCTTTCAATATTTGTGTTGCTGCTATCACGCAAAAACACTCCCGTTATGTCCTTGAAATTAAACTTGAGACATGTGGTAGGCACCTCCTTATATTGGACAGATTCTGAATTTTTCATTCTTCATTGTGAAAATCCTCAGCTGCTGTTCTTTTACAATTTGTCAGCACCGACTTTTTTTAAGCAAAAGTCCCCCAAGTTGAGAGGTCAACAATCCGAGATCAAACATCTCTTTTTTTATGTTATTTGACGTGCTGTAATGTAGAAGATCAATTTCGGCTTTGAAAAGCGGGAAAGTTGGGGAAGGGGAAAAAGAGAGAAGAGGAAGATAAGATGCAACTGCAGTGTTTTGTAAAAGCAAAAAGACAGATAACTTCCAACTTCATGCCCGGTATTTTCCTACTTTTAGGGAAGTGTTGTTCTGGACACACTTCATTCCGACCGGCTGTTTTGTTCTGAATTTTTCTGAAGCTTCCGGTGATTAGCGAACTGCAATGATTAAGGTCTATTTTCTTTGAGCGTTCAAAAGTTTCACTTGAGCCATTCAACTGTGATAGTTGTCCTCTTTTTTATGAAACGTTCATTTCGTTCGCGCTTTTCAAATCTTACTAATATGCAAGTAATTTTCAGGGAGGATTGTAGCGACTGGGTACATACATCGGTGACCACTTTAGTACGTTTGCGCTGCATCAACGATTCGACAAACGTATATACGGCACTTCCTGACTCGGTTCCGATGATTTATTCCAACTCTGCTGAGGAACATCCGTTGGAATTTAGCCTCGACGATGAGGTGCGTGCGTAGTTTATTTGATGGCCACAATTCACGCTCTTATTTTCTTCTCATGCAACTTTCATCGCATGATGTCTTTTCTTCGCAAAAAATCGTCTCTTTCAGAAGCAGTGCTTTGCAAACACCCAAGTTTAATCTAAGCCCTAGTCTCAAAAATTCAATATACCATGATCTCACTATTTATACTTATGCCCTAGGATACCAATCTCGTTTGTGGCGGAAATTTCAATTAGAGCGGCCTTAACTTGTATGAGTGGCTTTATAGTATTGGCTTTTTGAAATTGTGGCAGCTCTATATTGTTGCTCTTTGTCCATTTCTTATAGTATGAGCTGAAAGTGTAAACATGCATATCTTGTGAATCATTGGGAGGTTGGGAAGAAGGCATTCCTTAGAACGTTTTGTTCCGGATCTCGGTGCTGCCATTCTGAGTTGGTATTTTTATGTGGATTTACTTAGAATAAAGTGTAACCGGTTTTTGCTGTGGTATTTCTTATGGTTCTTTTACTGCCTGAACGTTAAAACTGAATCTTCACATATGATGTATAATAGCAAAAAGGGTCAACTTCATTAGAACGTTTTGCACAGTCTCAAATTTAGCTCGTTGCCAAAAACTATGTTTCATTGCTGCGGTTGTCTTGAGAGTTTGTTTCCTTAGCTAATTACAGGGGAATTCTTATCAGATAGTGAATCTGTACTCATATTTTTGGAACACCAAAGATCTCATGGCCTTATGAATGCATAGTAATGGTCGTTACACATGGTCTTGAGAGGTAACTCGTGAAGGGACTCCGTCAGCCGGATCAAACATCGTAGTCTTCGGAACGCTGCAAAAGGTTTCCATCCTAACGGATTTTTTCAGTGATAGGAAGCATCATGAAACTCGGTGTCAGAAGGTAAGGACTCGGTGTCGCTATCAGATCAAGCAAAATCCTGCTTTTAGAATGTCGCGAATATGTTTTGAGCGTCGTTGAGATGTTCATTGAACATTTAGCAAAATAACACACATTGTGCCCTCTCGATTATCCTTCATGTTTTTTTCAAGGTTCCGCATAGCCCGGCACCAGCACCACCTGAAGCATCTGAGAGTGGAGTCGTTTCTGCCTATGAGCATCTGACGTTGGCCGTTGATTTTTGCAAACTGGACAGGTCGGAGCAGAATTCTTCCTCCGAACCCGCTGCTGCTGAAATAAGCGAGCGTGCCCGAACGATGAGGAGGAAATCTTCATGTGGCAAAGATATACCTCCACCACTGCCGCCACGGAACTGTGCCCTGCCTAGCTCGCCTCTTATCACTTCGTCTAGGGTATGTTGTTTTTAGCGTTCTTTACATTATAGGCGTATTATTTTCGATGGAGACAGTTGAAATGATGCGCTGTTGATTAATGAATGCTGCTTTCTGGCTTGATACTGATTAATGTTGATACTGTTTCTCTCCTTTAGAACCAGGTTCCGTTTATGGACCATCATGTCGTTCGTTTCTTAGGTTCGGTGCTCGATTGTTCTCCATGTATTTCCGTGGATGTTAGCCCCTTAGAGTTGAAGTTTTGGCCAAAGTGCCACGAGAAATGAGAACTCATATTGAGTAGAAGTCCTTGCAAAACAGCTTCTCCCAGTTGCTTATAATCTGTAATCATTACTGAGCATGTTTTTCTGACGTCAAGACTTGTTCACGACAACAGTTGCCAAACTGAAGCTGAGCAGATCGGCAGATGGAAAGAAAGGCTTTAAGGTTTTTACCTGCTTTCCCATCCATGCTACTTGTTTCCTTACGCGTTTTTTCTACCCTATGGCGACCCAAAGCGGGCGACGTTTAGCAGCTACCATGTTTCACTTAGGTTGTGGTGGTAGGCGTAAGCTCATTCGGGCAACTGTTACATCTGGCCACTTAAAACAATGTTTCAGCATAGCTTGTAATGTCAACGCCGTGCAGTCTTTCTGCACTCCATGAAATGCTTACTTGTAAGTCTGCACTACTGTGGGGATGGCAAAGGCGTTACAGACGTAGAATGTAATGAGCTGTGTTTTATTCTTCTAAGTGAAATGCTTAGGGATGTTTTATTGATTGTTTGAGTCTTATCGTTTTGGATTGTCGTTTCTTTCAATGTGAGGAAATCGGACAAAAAAGCGACCTTTTTTTTCTGTTTGTTTCTAAGAAGTAAGCTTCATTTTGTAGAGAAGGTTTAAAGATGCGCATATATCGCCTTGCTGTTGATACATCTGCAGCTTTGATTTTTCTTCATTTTTCGTGTGTACGTTCACTTGGCACCTTTTTCGGTTTTCTGCGCTATTCATCGCTGTATTTTACTACTTGCTGAAACTCGCATGAGTTGAGACGTTTCTGAGCATTTTTCTTTGTTTCACTATAGCCCACTCTTAATAATTTGTAACAAAGTCTTTGCTGTTTCGTTTTTGTTTGTTTGTTGTTTTTGTTTTTGTTTTTTTTTCGATGTTATGTAGCCAACTGAAAACAGAATATAATTTTCGAACGCGTAACAAATGAATCGATGGATTTTTGCTTCATATTACTCGATACTCGAACAACTTTGTAGGCTGGTTCAGTTTATGATTTTCCGAAGAACTGCGTAACTCCATCTAAAGGAGTGTATGGAACGTTGGAACGTCGTCGAAAAACATCCATCGCATCCCCCGCGCCGGCTTCACCGTCAGCTCGTTCTACAACTAATTCTGAATATGGGTTCGTGTTTGCTCTTCTTTGCATATTGAAACTACGCCATTAACCAAGTTCACGTTGGTGGGCGATAAATGGGGAATGTGCAGTTTCACAATTTCCACGATCTCATTAGCAATGCTGAGTTATGGTGAACAAGTGTAACTGTAGGATTGTTATAGGTTGCTGGCAGATGCGGGGTCAATATTATCCAAAGAGATTGCGCCACCACTGAGTGAAGCAAGAGTCAGCATGAAGCGTGGATATTCGATACCGTCGTCGGTTGTTGTTGGCCCACGGGGTCGTCGTTTATCAGAGCATACGGGTTGCCCAGATGTGAGTGGCAGTTTGAAAAGTAACGGATACGATGTTCCGCTATCAGTTACGAGCGCGAATCACTTCCGGTTATCTTCATTGGTTGCGCCTTCAGAGGGAGATGTAGGATCGACGAGCGATACAACTTCAACTGCCTCAGCACCCATTCTGAAACCGCTAGCACCATCGTTGAGCAACGTATATGCCACACCGCTGGGTGCACATCTAAAGCAGCTCACGCCCATCGCGTTGCAGCTCACGCTTTGTGTTGAAAGCGTCGCATTCGTTGAGATCAGCAATAGAATATGGTTGGTGGAAATGTTTTCTCAGCGAGTTTATAAACTTCGGTTTTCTTCCTTCATCCTTAGTTTTATCGTATTTTTATGAAACAGAGGTACCATTGCCTCATCATTCTTGCAATCCTTTCCGAACAAAATAGGGCAAATGCATGTTTATTGAGGCATGAATATATGTGCAAAGGTTTGAACAGAAACACCAATCTCTATGTGCCAGATAAAATAAAGTAGCAAAGTAGCAGCTAATACCTAACAATTTCTCGAAAAAAAAGAACAGTGGAAAATATGAATAATGAAAAATCGGACGACGTATAAATTCATGTAAGCGCTTACTTATTCATTTATTTATTTTTATTTGTCCATCTACTTATGGGCAAATATATAGAAAAATAACGAATGCAAGAGAATCCAACTAATGAATGTAACTTATGCAGTGCCGAAAGAGTAAATGGCAGTAGATCACAACTGGCCAATAAAGGAAATTAACGAGGTAGGAGATGGTTGATCCTCATGTTTGATGTTGATGTAATAGAGCAACTATGAGTGAAAGAGAATTCGATAATTCAATAAACTTATTAGCGTATTAACTTGTACTACTAGCAAGCCCTATCTTGTAAATTCTGTAATAGTGACTATGTTTACTTTAATGGAAGGAAGAATATCTGAAAGGTTAAAGGTGAGCGTAGCCAAATAGGCCTTTATACGTCATGCCGAAGCTCATATTTGATTTTGTAAACGTGAAGCTTATGAATTGTAACTTATCACTCTCTCGGCGTCATTGCAAGTAATACTGCAAGTTGTGCTAATAGTCCTATTGGATAATGACTTCGGATGTGCTTTCATCGTTTACTTCGTAGTGTGTTTCGATTTCGAAGCTCCAGGCTAAGCCAAAATCGAAATTCGTATCGTCTCGAAGCGCATATTCTGCAGCAGCGTGCATTTTAGTGAGGACTGAGACTAGTTTGGTGCGGAGCTTTAGAGCTGAAGGAAGGAGGAATTGGTCGCATCAAAGCGGTTTCTTGTGATGAAGGCCTTAAAGTAAAAGGCGAAGAGAGAAAATTCGGGAATCTGCCTGAACGGTGTCATCACCACACAGGCATGGGATAGCTGGATGCATCAAGTTCAACTTTGCGTCTGCCGGTGAGGATGTGTCCACTCCTGCTGAAAGACCCATTGTTTTTCTTCGAGGTGTTGTGGGGCCTATGGGATATGATTTTTTCGAAGATCTTCGTAATGTGGTATTTGCTGTTTATGTCTCATTAGAAGCAGAAAGTCTAAGAACTATATGTAACCTGAAGACTGAGGACATCTTGAAACGATAAGGGAAGCCATCTGCACTTTAGTTCTTCAGCTTTTTATGCGCTATTGGAACACTTTGTGTTGCAACAGGAAGGAGAGGATAGCTGCTAAGAAGCGGATGCTTTTAATGAAGAGGTGATGTTTTGAGGGTGGCAGGGTGGACTGCATCAAGTGACAAGCATTTGGCTGGTGTTCTCCGTGTTGGCGATGAACTGGTTGAGGTCGGTGGTGTTAAAGTTGAAGACATCGACCAAATTCCCGGCTTATTCTATTCATCTTCTACTCCTGGATCACCAGTTTGTCTTTTTTTATATTAAGTCGCACAGGTAATTGACGTATGTGAGGCAGCTTTGCGTAAGCAGGCGTGGGCTTTAGAAAATGCGAATTCGAACTGTTGTTGTGTAATCTCTAAGAGGGAAATTAAGGTGTGGCTGAAGGAGTTCCTTCTAGTCGATCAGAAGAAGCGAAGTAGGGTTGTTTTTTTTTCGGAGGATTTTTGGTTTGGATGACAAAACCAATCTGAGTTTGATTTGCTTCGCAACCATCTGCTGTACTTCATGTGGTTGCTGTGAGCATGAACTTTTGTCAGTGGAAGGTTCGCTGCTATAGTTGGTTGGTGTTGAATATTGAAATCATTTTAACGGTCTGTCTTGTTAGGGTTGCATACATGTAGAACAGGAAGATTCGAAGAGGGTGCATATCATGCGTGAAGCCCGGTTTATTCTTTTTAATGGTTCTTTGGGAACCGTCGGTATATTACTCCTGTGATGCTAAGAGGAGTTTGCTGTAGTTCTCTAAAAACACTTATAGGACACTCTGCAGAGGACCACGCAGATTGCCTATAACCAGCACATGGGAAGCCTCAGTATGCAGGTAGCTACGGTGAAATGAATTTGTTGCGATGGAAATATAGATATACCACCATCTGTCTGAATCATTGAGACCTGTTGCGTTAACCTCCTAGAGGCTATTTAGCGCTAAACTGGCAGGAGAAAGCACAGGTTGAACGGGACTGCTTCTTGCGGTGAACGAGCGATTTGGAGTTTCATGAAGTGGGGAATTTATAGCAAAAATCGTCTCCGAAATCTAAACCCCCCCCCCCCTCCCATTTCTGCAAGCTTTGTGTAACCAAGAGCTCTTATTATCCTGAAGTTCGTCAGTGAGTTTGCACAATCCCGGTAATTGGGAAGGTTATCAGTATGCGGCATATCAGTGTGCCTAAAGACGTTAAGAACGAGCTGAAAATGAGGTTATAGAAAAAGTAAAGGCCGACGGTGTCGATTGCATATTTTTAAGAATTCTTTCTCGTCAAGTCTTTAGTTTCTTTCTAATGGGGAATTTACGTTGATGCCTTTTCATTCTTCCAATTTCTGTCGTTCTTTGCTTTATAAAAAAAAACAGGTTTTATAGGTAAATCTATCTATACGTCAAATTCCATACGGCACCGAATACAGGCTTATTAAAACAACTCGTAACTATGACTTTGGTGTTGTTCTGCGGAAGCATAAGAACAAGGTGGTAAATTCGGTTAAATGCTTTTTTTTCTCTTCTGAGATAGCGTTTGTCAACGCATATGTAACATCCGATTTTCACATAATTTCGGCACGAGACCCAATGAATCGAGATCCGTTGTTTATTTATCTTGCCTAATTAGTGCAGAATTAGTGAAGGTGATACTGCTGAGAGGAACTGTGTTTCTCTTAGGTATTGATAGATCGAGGTGATGTTTAACTAACGAGCGGTTTTAATTTTTTTGGTCACTCGATTTTGGAAAAGATATTTCTTGGCTTATGTAATCATATTTTGAGTCAGCGTCTCCTCTTTTTCATGACATTATCGTAAGTTTTGTTGCGGTTTTGAGGAACATTTGTTTTGAACACATAGGTGTGTAGAAGTGCTGTTTTAGTTTGAAATGAAACTGTCTCTCCTCTGATGACATGCTTGTATCACGCAAAATATCGCCTCTGTGGCTTGTGCTAGTTTCCCTTCAGTACTTTAGCGTTTACGCAATCGAGCTCGCAAGCATTGCTCATCTATTATGTGTACTCGCTCACCTGTTGCGATAGGTGTCTTGCTACAAGTAAACTAGCGTCATCGTTTACGGTTTATTTGTGATGTGCACAGATTGAATATCGGCGGTCACTAGCACTTTTGATACATGTTTGAAAAATCATTTCATCCTTTCAGTTGAAAATTAAATGTTTTTCTTTTGAACAGTTGGAAAGCGTAAGAGAGGGATCAGCTGCATTTCAAGCCGGTCTTCGAGCCCATATCATTGGAATGCATGCAGCGATAACTTCAGCGTGTGTAACGCACTTTAACGGTCGTCCGTTGAGTCTCTTCTCGAAAAACGACGAGCTCCTGAATCTAATCGATGCGGTTCCGTTAATGTCAGAGTTCACATTGATCATACAGCCGTACGATTTTGTAAAAGAGATTAAAAGAGAGATCAAGAAAGTGAAGAATTATGGTGTGTTTATTTAAACCGACGGATCATCCCACCCGTCTGAATTACACTTCCTTTGCATCACTTTGCCTTTCTTCGTTGCTATCAGCTTCCGAAGTTTTTTCCCTCAAAATAAAAAATAAATTGTGCTCTCATAATTTTCATTCCGTAGATCCGTTTTTGATGATTTGTCCACCATATAGATGACACCTTTTGGAGCAATTTTTGGCTGATTTTTATTGCATTTGTGATTGTTTCTTTCAAGTTTGTGAGATGTTTCGTTTAGCGATATGTAGTTTCATAACATATTGCGTTTTAAAGTTTGATATTGTATAAAAGCTGATCGCGTAGCAAATATTCTAGAATCACTTTATCGCAATGTTTAGGAACAAGAAAGTTGTATTTATATTTTGTTTATCTACGAAGTTGTCAGCTTGCATTTAGTTTGATATTTACGCATTATTTGATGCTTAAATAACTAGATTTAAGGTCTATTTCACGGGTATTCATTGATCGACTCCTTGTTTTGTGTTTTTTTTTTTGCCTCCACACACCATCGATTCGTTCATATATGATCGTAATAAAGTTTCATTTTAACGTGCACTAGCTAAGAATTAACCGAAAGGTGCGATAATTTCGTTGAGTTTATTCCACAAAAGCAATAAATGGCGAAAGATAAGATTGCATTTATCATCGGAATTCGAGGATTTTGCAAAGAATTTATGCCATATTCTCAGGCGTATATATGCAGGTATACTCAGGTGTACATATCAAGGTCGGCAGTCTAGCTTCATCCAAAGTTTTTGAAGGACATCTCATGGTTCTTTTTATCTACTTGATGAGTTTATTAGCACAAATACGAGAAACGAAAAATGAAGAGAATAGAGTGCCAAAGTAAGATGAGTAACTAGCAAGTTCATGATGAGCAGCTTGAAAGAGCAAGTTAAAAAATAAAATAGAACAGAGTTGTGGGAATGGCACTATTGTTTCATGCCCACGCCTACTTGTCATTCTCCGATGTGTGTGTAGAAGTCGGGTGGAACGTTATGAAACATATTCAACTCAATAATTATGTAAACTTAATTTGCACTAAGTTGTAGATGGCGGTATCGGATCTTCGAAAAGAATACGAAAATATAATTGTAAACGTATTCACCAATTTTTTCATTGTTCATGAATGCGAGTATTTAAATTTAATCGTTATTTGCGACACAATTGTAGCTAAGCATCTATATGTTATTGAGGGTTTTATGATTAGGTGTTTAAAGTTAGGGTGGAATTGATGAGCTAACAATAGAGGTGTTGATGGGAATAGGTGATGGTATGATGATCGCGATAACGAACCGTGATAATAAAGGTATATATTTTTGCAGTGTTGACGCTAGTTTTGATTAATGATTCGATAAATATGGAAAGGTTTTAAACTAATTTATGACATGTCTGCAACATCTCACATAATCACTTAATGATGCTTATGCATTATTGTTTACGCATTGAAACGTTTTGCCGATTGTTATCGCACGAATGGTTGCGGCCATTCTATTTTATTTCTCGTTGATGTTTCTCTTCTTTACGCATTCCCAATGATATGCATCTTTCTTCTTCTTTTTTTTTTCACATTTCTAATCAGTATAATTGGCAGCCTCTTTCAAATTTGAGGTTCTTTCATGTTTACATGGCTTAAAAAAGCGCGAAAAGGAGGCAAAATTAGTTGAATATTCTCAAGCGATAGACCGGAGGGTTCAATTTTTTTGAAATTTCACCGTACGTCAATAGAAGACAACTCGGTGTTGTTTGCTAGGAACAATGATGATCGTTGTTTTTCAGCAATAATGAAATCCGATGAAAACTGCTCAGTTGGTTCGAGTTCAAAAATGCTTCTCTCATATCTATGCAGGCAAGGCAAGTATTGGAAAAAAAAAACTTATTCTGCGTGAAGCGAACCATAACTCCAAGAAGCCACTTACACCTGAACGGGTGCAGCTTCACACAAGCTGATTTACACATTAAACGAACAAAAGTTTTTTTCTCGTAGTAATTGCTATCAATCAACAGGCTTTTGGCGATCGAATCTTTCATTTGGAATATCGGGTATAGCCGTTTGAGGAGCTTGCTTATATTTTCTTATAAAAACGATTTGCAGAAATCTTCTATAACTTCTCTGAACCAGGTTGCACTCTACGAAGTTTTCTCGCATGCAGCTGTATTTTTTTCTATCAAGCTGATTTCTTTTGCCAAAGGGATCTAATCTCTATCAAATTGCATCTTTTTCCTACGTAATTTATCATCTGCACAACATTGTCCCCATTGACTGTCCTTTCTGGGCATAAGCAGGCATATGGCTATCACTGAATGACCATTGCGTTGCGCGACGCATTTTACTGCAGTAGGAGCGTTAAGGCAGTTATTTAGTTGAGCCTTTGCACGGATTATGCTTGACCTAACAGTTCACTGATTACGCATTTTTCGATCTATATTACCAAATTCTTAGATAATATTCCGAACAATTTCCCATTTGAGTAAACACCACACTGATATATATCTTCCCGAGTTGCCATCATTGCTTCATCAATTCCACTCGTGCTTCAAGGACAGATTTCGAGCCTTGGAGGAAACACACTCAACAAGGCAAAACTTGCTGCACTTAATGCGTTGTTTGATATACTGTTTTACTTCGTTATGTGCTTCAATTTATTACTGCGTTGCAGTTAATCCCAATAGGAAGCACAAAACCATAAAACTAGCGGCTACGCACAATGAGTCCATCGCAGTATAAGATTTAAGCTTCACAGTTATATGAGACGACAATTGTGAGCATTACTCTTCGAGGACGAGTGGCGCTTTCACAACCGATATCCTCGGTTGTACACACTGTTGAAAGTCAAAGATCCCGATTTAATATATACTCTTCAATCCACTTTTTTATGCTGACGATTCTTGCCGCTATTGTAACCATTTGAAACAAATCACTTCTAGAATTCCTTATCGACACATAACTCTTATCCTCTACTAGCTTCCGAAAAGTTCCATTTTATTTGATTATAGTGGATGGCTACATGTGCACTCTTTTAATTTCGGTTGGTGAGATAGTTTCCAACAAACCTAATGAAGGGATTTTTTGATGGCATACCGCGGCGTCAAATGTCGGTAAGTTCGACGTTTAAATGTTTCAGGTGGGGGTTATTAGCGGCAGCCCATTTGTTTCCCGTCTGAGGACAAAGGGTTTTCGCTAAAATTGATTTTGTATTTTCTTTATTCGCACCTTTCATATTTAATTAATCAAAACGCAACATCCATCACTATTGTTTATACGTTCTTAGTGCTGTTAGTAATTTCCTTCCCTCACTATCTTTACTTTAGGTCATCGCACCCTATTCGCATGAAATCCCAATCAACACCGACAGCTGGCTGGACATTTTTGTCGGCAAACGCGGCACATGGAAACTTGCGTCATAAAGCTTCCGGTCAAGGCGCAAATGTCAAGTGAAACAAACGCCCAATAGTGTGAATGTTTAAGTGCAACTTTACTCAGCGTAAGGGCCATGGCGGAGATGTCATATAAGAGTCGATAATGAAAACATTCCATGACGCCAAGGTCTACAATACAATAGCCGAGGCGCAAGTGTCTTGTGGCGCAGCTGTCCGTGGCGTAAATATTTTCAAGTGCACAGTGTCCAATGACGTAAACCTCTTCGATACCAAAGCTTGTGGTGTAAATAAATGTCTAGTGGTTTAAGCGTTTCGCAGCTCTAGTTCCCTTCTGTGCAAATGCTTTAACGTTTCTCTTGAGGATGCGAAGTGTCTCCGGACTGAGCAACGATACTGGAAGAGGGGGTGGGGCATATGTCGCCTCACAAAACCACAACAATGATTGTTGCATTTTGCACTCTCAAGAAGAGAAAAGAAGAGGGAAACAAATGTATATTTTGAAACGAGAGTTGAATTAGATAGAGAAAAAATTAAGTTAAAAAATAACAAAACCGTGTAAACTAGAGAATTGCCTATAAAAACTGAGTGTAATTTCATCGAGAGAAATATACCGGTCGAAAAAAAGCGAATAAGACAGAAGATAATTAGAAAGGAAAAATGATCACCCATCGAAAATATTGCCGACATACACTTCCGCGTGCTTACAACAGTTATATGCCTATATAGTTGTGCTTATATCCCTTCAAAATGTACAGCTCAAATCCCCCACTATTATAAGTTACTCATTTTCATAACTTTCAACGTATGAAGGAATTCTAGGAATTTCAGAATTTTCGAGACATTTCACTGTTCACACCTAATTGGAGCGCATAAAATTAATGCAACTTAGTGATGTTAAGCAACGCAATCGCAGACATTTTGAGTGTCTTACTTCTTTCGAAATCCACCAGTTCATCGCTTACTCGACAATTTGAAGAGGAGCAACCTTGAAATAAGTTTTCACTTATAGCATTCTGCTCACTTTTTCATGGACGTATTGCCATCGTATCGAAATGATTACCGCCAAGGAGATTTCCACAACGCTTTGGCGACATATTTGTTGGAATCGCTTACAACAATGGCCGGTTTGGCCGTTCGTTTGAATTATTAGACGGAGGCAGCAACAGTAGCGAGAACAGTTATGCTGCTCATTAGTTAGCATGTGTATTAGCGCAGTTCTTAACACAACACTGGATCCACCATTGATAACGGGCGATCACTACTATGAAAGTTATCAGAATGTGCGAGAGATCATTGTATGATCGAATAAACATAAGAAATGTGGAAAATGACTGCGTAGATAATATGTACACCTATTTTTGCATTTGCACATATAAATATAAATATAAATATTATTATTAATATTGATATAAGTATACATATGTCTATATATATATATATATATTATATATATATATATATATATATATATATACACACAATATCCCGGGGTCTTACGAATATGAAGGATCGAAATCCAATCGAAATAGTACGACCGTTTGCATTCCGTATGGTCGGAATCGCCGTTTGCATTCCATCATTAAAATAGTTATGCCATCCACAGCATTGGGTCTCTACAGCGCATCATCAGTCCTGTGCCAGTGAGAGAATGAAAGTATCACAAGGGTATATCCATCCAATGATCAATTAAGAATTTCAGTTTGCCCAAAAAATAAGCTTATTTCGTATCACCTTTCGATGAGAAGGATATACCTCATCGTATATTTATTTACTCAAAGGGCGGAATAAAAAAATTCAGTCGAAGATAATCGAGATCATCAGAAGTAACTCACAGGATAGTTTCTTCTCAGCTGATTAAGAGCTGAATTGACTCTCGTGCTCTTGCTCTCATAACGAAGCTCCCTTAATAGCATCTGAAGAAACGATACACCGGTCTTGAAAGGGTATCTTGTGGAAAAGCCGACCACTGTTCATACGACTATTTTTCAGTCTCCCACATGACATCAGTTTCTGTTCAGGAGGCATTCATCATTCAACCCAATACTTCGAATGGAGTTCCACCTCTTCTTCTCCTCCCCTACCCTCCCTCCTCTAATAGAAAACTCTTTGATGGTAATTGAAAAAAAAAAGGACGATGTGTTTCGTTGACGGGAACCAAGGACGGTTGGACAAAGCGGATATATAACTGCAATCTGTGTTAGAAATTAATGTGAGTACGCGTGAGAGAGAAGTGGCTAAAATTACTATCAGACATGCAAGAATCATTGTAATTATTTGTTGACTTTATGAGATATTCGAACCTTAAAGCGATATTCTTCCTTAGCTTCTTTGATGTTTTGTGATTGGTTGTTTAACAGTTCGAACGAAGCGATTTCTAATCACATCGGAGAATTTAATGAGCAGCTTTGGATGCTTTTAGATTGAATGAAAACCTTAACGTAACAATCCCCTATATCACCTCCAAATAGCTGCATTTTATTCGTCACAAACAGTCCCACTTGCAGGAGTGACCTCAAAAATTACTATTTGAAGTCTTTAAATGATTAACTGAATATTTTTTATGCTGCATTCACTAGCATCTAAGCAATGTTGTACTTATGAGTTTAAACGGAAGTCACTTCCACAATTTTATTGCCTATAGAAATGTTTATTATCACTGGTATAAGGAAATAGGAGGGCTAAAAGGAAGAGCAATTCTATATGACAGGAGTAATTTAATACTATGTAAAATAGGTGGCCACTTCTGTGGTTAATACTGCCAACATTTGTTCGGATATGCGGAGGTTGGAAGTTTTTTTTGTTCTGACACCTTTCAATGTTTTCACTATACGACTCTCACCGTGTGTTGTTTTATCCGCAAGCAACGCATTTGGTGGTAAGCCGTTCAAAGAAAAAAAAAGCGACAAGTGTGCATTTCCGTTGGCGGCGAGCCCTTCTTCTTTCACTGAAAAAGGGCGCCCATTCTGGCGCCGACATTTTTCCTTGCATTCATTTTTCTGCCCGCTTCTCGATCACACTACTCTGTAGAAATTCAATGTTAGAGAAATCTTGACGGCTGGTTATTCTTCATGTTGCATTATATTTCCACTTCATTTGTGTGAACGGATAATTTTCTCCTTCTCTGTTTTCATATGAAGTGCTGGTGTGATGCTAACCCATCGCGTATAATTTTATCTGTGACAGGTGAACGAGTCATCGATGTAATGTTGTCCCACATAACCTAATCACTAGAATTGCAACACCTGAATAAGACTCTATATGAGCAGTTTTTTGAACGAAGTGATTCGCCAATGAAGTTTAATTTTTGTTTTACTAAATAAGGCGCATCATATCAGTGCCAAATATGGCCACATAATTTCTGCGCTTCTGTGAATAAGGTGAAGCGAATAGTGCTTAGAAAAGGTGCCTTCAGAAACGCGTTATTATAAGCTTACAGTTCGTTTTTAGAAGATCTATCAGACGCAGTTCGCAATGCCAACATGACAACTGGTGCGTGCAACTGCTGATCTAGAAAAGATCTGTCAACAAAACAAAATTTACGACTTACCTTTCGAGACATGTTTCAGGCATGGTAACGTTCATTGGCATGAAATATTGCAGAAAATGCATTAGAAAAGTTTCGATGTGCCACTTCTCGAACCAACTATCTTTTTTAAGGGAAAGGAGCTTTAGAATCCGAGAATGAAGTCTTTGATCACTGGTCAACAACGTCTCATTCGATGAATGGGTTTTCTAAGCACGAAATCGGGCACGGCAAAAAGCTTTTTCTGAAAACACGATCTCAATATGAAATCGGCGTTGGCCATTATGAGGCACTCTTATCTTCTTTACGCTGATCTGACTTCATAGTTGTTTTTCATTTCCCCTGATAGGCGCTTCAGGACGGACGAAAGATGTTGCAAAAAAGTTTTGAACATACAGTGTTTGCCTTTTTTTGCTCAAAGCTTTTAGGTTAACTCCGGTCATCGTTAATAACTCAAGTCAGAATGACGAATTCTTCCGAAGAAATAATGCTAACTGTATCGACTGCGTTAGGTGCACTGAAGATTAAAAAGATTTGTTTTTTTTTTTTCGCATTTCAGAGAATCATATTCGACGCCTATACAAGATATAATTACCATCGCGTTTAAGGCCATCACCTGATCGTTCTGAAAATCCCTTTCTCCCTCTCCGTTGAGCATCCTCCATAACCTGTAAAATCATTATTGAGATATGCGATGCCTAGATTACAATAGCAGTTGAGTGGTCATTCTATAGGAGGTGTTGTTGTCAATGAA
The DNA here is from genome assembly GCA_006503575.1 of Baylisascaris schroederi. NCBI lineage: Eukaryota > Metazoa > Nematoda > Chromadorea > Rhabditida > Ascarididae > Baylisascaris > Baylisascaris schroederi. The sequence continues at coordinate 973,343 of QEWY01002081.1, forward strand.
GAATGGATGAGGTGTTGCTATAGTCGGTGGAGTGGAGTTGGTTGTTGCTAGCTGACAAGCAGCACTAGCAGCACTCGGGGTTTGTCTGCGTGTGTACATTAGGAACTCATTAACTTCCCTCTTTTCATCACTTATAAATTTATTTGGAGGGCGTTGTGCAGAGCGCCGCTCCAATTTGTCTAACAGCGTGTGCAGATCGCGTTCATCGACGTACCCCTCGAAACGCATATCTACTCGACAATTTATTCATTACGTTTGATTGCTTTTCCATTCTCGTTTTCAGTTTGCCCCTCCTCTCTTCATTTACTATGCTCACCTCACTCGTCTCCTCGACGCCCCGTGCTAATCCGGCCCTCGTTCCATATTCAATTCTCTCATATTGTTACTGCAAAACCTCGTCGGTTCTTGCATTCTCGTTAAATCCATCTCTTGCTTTTCTGACGACTTTTCATTTCAATTTATCTTCATTGCTGTACGCGAGTGCATCTTCGTAAATCTCGGGCTGATCTCCTTTCACCACCTATCTGTTGAGTTGCCGTCGCTTATTTCTGCACTTCTCGTAAAGCTCATTCTTCACCTTTTGTTGAGTACGGGGAGTGGCTACGAGTACTTTAAAAATTGCCATCAACAGATGCTGGATGAAGCATGGTGCGCATATTTGCGCAATGCAACCGGTGATTGTGGTGCACACATTGCAGAAACACAAAATTAATAATACATCAAGCACGGAAGTGATGCTCCACTCGCATGCAGTTTAAAACAGCCGAAATATCGTTAAGCATGAAGAACATTGTGTTTCTTTACCGCTCCACGCGGTGGAGATATCGCAAGTCTAGTAGTGCTCTTCTGCGTTGAATGCAGTTTTACGTGTTTTGCACATAGCATGTTCTCATTTGAACGTAAACGCTTATTGCTTCTTATTTATTACTGACGAAAAGCAGACGTGTTAAAATAACACATCTCTTCGCTATATCGATCCATGCTCAACCGTAGAAATAAACTAGCGTTGATGAACAGAAACACAGAGAGAAATCATTCTAAAGGGGTTTAACAATGCAGCTGGTTAGTAGAGCAAATCAACAACATAGGAGAGCCTGATTCGAACGGATACATAACTGAACTTTTTCCACGAATTTCTTGAGATCATATAGACATCAGTGATGTGAATCCTCCTTTGTAGATATATTATTTCGCTAAGCTTGCGTCTGATATTGTAATTAGAGCTGAGATTACCAGCTTCTAAATTACCAACTCCTAAATGAATTGTGCATGAAAACGCTCTTAAGGTTCGTTTCAAACTTCATTTAATGTTTCGTAGAGTATTACTGAAAGCAGAGTCAGCTCTCTGGCAGCTGAAACAGTGGACATGTGTATTGTTACATAAGCTGACACGAATCCTCCTGAAAACTTGTTCCTTCATTTCCACGTGCACACCACAAATTGTCAACATTTCCACAAAGGGACAAATCATTTTCGTAATTCTTGCATTCGATAGATATTGAAAAATAGCTTGATTTTTACCTAAATATGTGATTTTCATGAACGGATTGCTCGATTATTTCGAGTCGCTATTGCTTGGAGTTGATACGGGCTCACGGACAACAATATTGTGACCGCTGCTTGCTTTATTATGATTGATGGTGGTTTTACTTCACAGGCGTGTTGCAATGAATGATGTGTTGTATAATAGCAATTCCTCACGTTCATCTTAACAAACTTTATTATCGCATTGAAATACCCTAGCAAAGCTACATCTGGAAACGCCATACAAGCTTGCATAGCTAATTGCAATTGCAAATGTAAACGTTCTATGATAGAGAAAAAGTTAACTTGTTTTTTATAGTAAGTAAAGGACAATATTCAGGGAAATCTCTCCACGGTGCTTTTAATTTCGGCAAGAATGACACCACTAAGCACTAGGCTAATTAAAAGTAAAGGTGTGGAATGTGAGGTGCATCGAAAGTTCGGCGCTTATAATTCGTCGACTTCAGGAAGGGTGCAAATGCCAATGCCAATCAGCGTATACACCTCATCGGAATTATGTTCACTTTTTGACGCGAACGCGTGCTAATTACTCAGTTCGCTAGTATCGGACGACGCATAATGAAATTCGTTACGTGAGCGAGAGATAGTTTTTGCGTGAAGAATTCTAAAATTTTCAATTAGCGGCTTGAAATAATTGTCTGTTAATGTTTTAGGTTGAGTGCTGCGTTCAACGCAAGACAAGCCAATAGCAATAGGCGCTCGAGTGGAGCCGAGCGATTATTAACCGCTTATTAAGGTAATGGATTTGGGACGTAGGTAAACGCTACCTCTTTCGGCTGTTAGAGCAGTGCGTTTCGCGTCCGAAGGCGCCTATAGCTATTCAACACTGCAAGAGAATATGCAACAAGGAGAGAGAGCAAGACATACGTGCGCGCAACTTCATTTCCCCTTAATTAAAATCATTCTCATGCCATCTATAAAGAGTGGGTATTTAGCTTTTCAATTAGGCAAACGTTGACGCATTTCAAATGATCAGCAGCTAGCTAATAAAGTGTGAGTGCTCTCTCTCCGGCTATGGGACGGCCGCGCTCGCTGCTCTCTCATTTCGCGTTCCTTGTTCTGTAGCAGCCATCGGCTGGCATCAAGTCCAACAAGCCGACTACCTTCATCTTTTGTCTGTCTTTATTTAATTCATCTGCCGTGTTTCGATCACTCACATCTCAACAAATTTATTTTTTAACAGCCCACTGAATGACTAATCCAACAGGAAGGCAACCGGAAGCAGAGAATGGTTGTGGTTTCCTGCACTGGCTGACGGTTTTGTATAACGGTTTTCGTAGCAATGTATAACGGTTCATGGCTCAGTACACCAACTTTCGGCAATATTTCATAGGTACCGGTCAATGTGAAAGAAGCATCAGGTTGCATGGAGAGATGGTCCTGTTGGTGCGTTGAAGTGACCAATTCACATGACTTAGTCTACCAAGTGGCGTCATGAAGGTAAGATAAATTGGAGTCAGCCTGAGCGTATTAGTAACGAGAAGGCCGTTTGATATTGGGTGGCCTTCCGGTTGCAGCAGCAGCAAACATCACTCGTATGGCCGAAAATATAGAGGCGCCAGCTCACAGGTATGTAATTCAGGGCGGCCGCGCGCCAGCTATGTTCATTCGGCAGCACCTTTGCTTGGCACTAGCGGTGTTCGTTGGATATCGGTTTGTGCGTTTTGCGATCGCAACCAGATTTCAATTTAGATAAAACGCTCGTGGCTTCTCAGTATTTGTGCAATTGTCGAAATCCATCTGGTACGACTCTCGGCGATGCATCTGTGACCCTCTGATGGAAGAAGCCGTCTGTGCCGCTTGCTCTTTGCGTATCCGTGACCGTTTCATGCTACGTGCGCTCGGCAAGCTCTGGCATGAGGATTGCCTTAAGGTGAGTAGCACCTCACTTCAGCACCACATTCATGCAAGCCATCCGCAAAACCATTTCTTCTGCAATGCATCCTTTGACGGCACGCTTCCAAATGTAGCGCATGAAACATCAAACCCTAAATTTTAACGGATATGCTGCTTCGGAGGATTATGAGCCTTCGTTCAATTCTCTGTCAAGCTTAGCACAGCCTCATTTTCTGCAGAGCTTAACGCGCCAGAAGTTCCATTGCTTTTTTCCAGGATTGGTTGATGAAGAATTGGTAAAGCTTTGTTTTGTGATTCCATTAGTCGGAAGCCACCATTGCCTATGAATCATTTATATAATATATTATTCTCTTTCTCATAGAGACTGTTGCTTTTAATTTCTTTTATGTGGCGACGTTGATACAGAAAGGCTTTATTCGTTGGAGAGATATTGTGTAGATGTGTGCCAATTTAAATTAAGCGAATGCTCGTTGTATTGCTGATTAATGATTAAATGAAACTGTGGAAAAGCAGCTGAATTTGAGAGAGAATATGTTTTCTTCTTTGAGAGCATTTATATTTACGCTTCTCAAATCCCTAAGACGATAGAGTCCTTGTTTGGTTTGATTAATTGGAAAATGATGAGCATATATTGCGCTTTCATTGCTACGATTGCAAGCCTGTCTTGTGAGGTGTAAATTGGGTACAGCCGGCAACTGTTGTTCACAATGGTGATATCTATGTCTCGCGAAGAAGACTATCTTCACGAGAAGTGAATGCTTCGAAATGTGCTTTGATTGGGGAATGATTAGCGGTGCCTATTGCTTTTCGCCTTACACTTCCACTCCACTCATCAATTATTCCAGCACTCTTTCCAATGAATACGCTAAGCGCTATTTCATGTGTACCGTGATTATTTAAATAATAGGTTCATTGAAAAGGCTATTTAGAACAAGTGAACATTAGAAGATCCGTTCAGATGACAAGATCGTGAGATTTGATGCATTCGTCAGTAAATTATTAAAATTCACATGTGCAACGCATCAACATTTATTAATGATTATAATCAGGCAAAACGCAATAAACACTGAAACTGCGTTCTAATAATTGTCGCTATATTCCGTGAGTTCGTCTTTCGTAATATGGAAGCCGCTTAAACTATAGAGGAAAACAGCATATACAATGATTGCGTTTAAATTATATGCAAAATCTCAATATACTTACTAAACTTTAGCTAAAGGGCTAAGACACAGATTCTGTTTACATCATTGAGCCTTTCATATATATCTATTTTTTCTAATGTGTTGATATTAGGGGGAACAGAGCTGGAACCATTAGGGAGGATCATTTCATTGCTCTTTCTTTTGGTGGGTCTTAACATGATGTATGCGTTCAATAAGTTCTGAGTGACACACTGAACTGAAAGATGATGCAATTCTCTACTCATGTTTTCATACTCATGAGTAGAGACTACATAAATAATGCAGAATAATGAGCAGCTTAACAGTTATTTATGCATACGTGCTTCAAGCATTCGAAGATATATTTCCCTCATTGTTGTGATCAGAGCGATCGAACACTTTCATACTGTGCTAATCACCGAACCATTATATGATTAGTCCGAAAATTTCACAAGTTTTGTGAGTTAAAATTGACGCGAAATGAGCGGCAAATCCAGCAACCATGTACAGGTATGAGTTTTCTTCAAGTGGAAACTCTGTTGAATAATTGGCAAGTGCAGCTGCGAAAATTTTAAGCCAACAGAAATAGGGATTTACAGATTATACATCATTATCAGGTTTTATAAATTTTCATGCATGAGCGGCACATACGCTGAGGATGCGTTTATGGGTGCCAATACTCGGGAGCTAATTGCTCATTATTAAGCTCCTACCTAATTAATGCGAAAAAAGTATTGCTTCTTTTTAAATGGAGTTGCTTTCTTTGGATTTCGAAAAAGCTTACGCTATGGTCTCACTCCGCCCAATTCTAATAGATGGACCGATCGTCTCAAAAAGATGAGTAATTTCTTCGTTTTCGATTATACTACTACTAGCAAAGGGTACAGTCCCATTCATTTCGCGTTTTCTCTGCTTCGCGATCATGCATTGTTTCACAATAGTGCTGTGATATCGGTATAAAACAAACGTAGATTACTCCTTTGAGGAACATAATGAACGCACCATTTATACGGTAATCCTCCTAGTGCTGTTGCAGTAGCACATCATTCAGCTTCAGATGTCCTCACACATTTATAAAAAACAATGCATCAAAATGTCTTACATCATTTCTTTCGTCAACGAAGCTGATGTATATGCGAGGAGGCGCACTCAGAAGTTGATATACGACTACGAGGAAGCCTATGTGGGTGATAGTGGGTGGCCGTTATATATCCATACGGTGGAACTCGTCCGTCATCGAATCCTGTTTGGCTATGCCAGTATCCTGTCATTGTAATGAAAAACGCAGTTATGAAGTGCATATCGTAATGATGAAGATCGTTGCAAATCTCAATAACACACTGAAGAGACGTACATTCGAAGGAATCTATCTCTAAAAACTCACTCTTTCCTTTAATAAAATGACAAATCGGTAGAAGCATTTCGATATCTTGAATAAACTCACATATCATTTTTATTTTGTTTTCTTCATTCCTATTCACCTTTATGCTCCCGTTTTCTCTTTATTTTTCATAATCTCACCGAACTAACATAACCACTCTTGCTTTTAAATTACATAATCACCTGTTCCGCTGATTTCTTCCTTTTCACGTAACACCTGTTGCATGTTACATTGGAGTTTATATAACGGGACAACATAAATATAAGTCCACATCCTTCGCAGACGTTGTATGCAGCCCTATTGATGATGGCATAAAGTGCCGAAATGCTGATAATAAATCCGTTTCGCTTTCGTCGTCACACGTTCGGTATTTTTCAGCCACAAAATCTGCATAACACCTTTTTTTTGCATATTAACTCCACCTTTTTTGTTACACTGAGCGATGTATTCACAAACTGTTTCCGCTAGAAAATATGGTCATATATCAACAAGCAACTCTAGCTATTGTATGTAGTTAAAAGCTTAAACATGAAAAGCTTAGTAGGAACAAGCTATCCGTTTCCCCACAAAGCAAAAGACCATGAAAGTAACCTGATATTTTGTTTTACGTCTTATTGTTCATCCTCCATCCCCCTTTCTACTCTTTTACCGTTCTGTTCCACAACAGATTCTGCTCATTTTCCATGGAACCTCTTTTTTTAGACGTTCAGTTTGCTTCGAAGAGAAAGCATTGAACTTTATAAGAAACTGCAAACAATCGTGTTGGATCATTGTAACGCACCACCGTCGATAGTACCTCCGTATGAAGGAATATTACCACTTGCCTTGCTAATAGCTGCAATAATCGTAAGGCATGCTATCAGCATTCAGTGCTTTAATTACTACCTTATGAGAAATTAATTAGAAATTCGACTAAGTTAACAAAAAATTTTTCTGTATATTCGATGGATCACCTCTGCAATAGTTTAATTATTTGCAGTTGCAAAGTAATTAGTATGAGCTGCAGCATTCTCAGTTTTTTTATCGTTGAAAAATTCCATATGAAACCTGTTAGAAGGGTAGTTTCAAACACTATAGAATTTTCAATTTACTTCTGATTGAGCAAACCATACACACTGAAGAAATAAGAGTCTTGTGAGATGGAGCTATATTAGTGCTTTTACATTCGGGCTTGTCGTAGCTAGGCACAAGTTTTGAAGAGGAAAATCTTTCTGTACGTTTCAGATTATGCCGAAGCGAATTATACGGGAATTGTCAGTAGAGAAAAAAGCAATTGCGTTAGTTTTTCGCGGAAGTTCTGGGAAGATTCTCACAGGTATTTCAGGCGCACAATTAGATTTCTGGATGGAAAGAGAGGGAAATGGGGCGGAGGTGAAAAACCTCTTCATTTGATCAAGTCACTATGTATAATTCTGCACTGAAGAGCCCAATGTGATTATCGGTTTGCTAAAACTTTACATTCCTTATGCAAATTTTGCATGTCTTTTTGCAAAAAATATTTTGCTGTTCGCATGCCGTGAACGGGTAAGCCACTTATTTAAGCAAGCGCAGCATGTCTGCAGGTATAACCTGGAAAATGAAAGCGTTTATTTGTTCTAGTAATGTGCCTCTAGTTCCTGTTGATCAACGAGTCGGGATAAGATGAGGAAATTTTAGTGACTAAAAATGTATCAAATCTAGCAAGAAAAAGATGAAAAAAAAAAACGCTTTTTCTTCGTAAGTTCAATGAGAGAGGGCGAGTTTATGAGTGCCTGGAATTTTTGCGAAAAGACGTGCTTTGGTGCCTGCGATGGCTAAACTGTTAGATGCCCTCAGGCGATGAATATTGAAAATATGCTCTGGCATATTTGACTGAAAACAATGAACGATGCGAACTTCATAACGCAACAAACTTTTGCAACATCTTTTCTTTCCTCTTAATCAGACATTTTTATATTCTTCTCCAAATATTCTTTGAAGAGGTAACCTAAGCGAATGCGAGTGCTCATACTGGAATAAGCACAATGAAAATATGAGTGGATATGCGTATATAAACATATAAACCTCGCAATGATTATATCAAGTTCGACTCTTTGGACTATGGAATAGACATTCTCAATGAATGGATTAATCTAAAATATCTTAAACCATGAGCAGTTGCAATTTAAATTGAATCATTGCAATGCGATATTGGGAAGCGAGTTTATCTAGAGTTGTCATATGTGGGATTTTGCATTTACATTTATTATAATTGCTAGCCAGCGGCAGCAATCGAACGCGATGGATATTCGCATAAATTGATGCAATCAGAAATGAGAGAGTGTTAATCTCGAAATGACGAGTATTCATCACAGTTGTGTGTTCATATATGGATTGTAGACGCATAAAATTAATTAAACGGCTTCCACTAAGTAAGATGAAAGCGTCAACGTATTTGCGATACCAAATAAGCAATGTCCGATGATGTGATCGCTACGTTGAAAAATTCATAAGAAAATTATCGCAAATGAACTCAGAATTTTACGAATCGATTTTTCGATGATAAAGATATATGAAATGAGGAAGGTCTATCATCCTATAGATGAATGAAATGGAAGAATGCTCAATATTCCTAGCTGAGGTAATTTTTATATGATTCTTACTGTTGATGATTTCTTTTTTGTTATTCATTGCATAAAAATTGAGGCAATGAGCAGGAAAAGAAATATATTTGCTCTTTGTACATCCTGAACATTTCTCTTCCAGGATATTGTTCCAAAATATGGAGCCTATTACTGTTTCATTTCTTTTTTGATGATATTGCATAAAGATTACTCTCCAGGAGCAACTTAATTCGATTACAGTGATGTTGCTTACTGTTTACGATGTTTCCTGATAATTGCTAACAGTAAAATTTGATCAAGGGGAATTTCTATTTTCTGTATATGAAAAATATCGAAAAAAAGCGTTGTGTTAGGCTAAAATGTTTTCAAATAGACTGATGTTGTTTTATCAGTAGAAAGATAGCAATGGCAATGAATTAAGTAAGAGCATACATAATTATTTATCGTTCTGCTTACGATTCAAAAAAAGAGCTGCTAATTCATTTTAATTGATTTGTAGAAAAGTGCATTTCACCTGTTTGCATGATGTTGTCACTCACAGTAACCAATTACTCAGGAAGAAAGTGAAATTAATGTTTTGCCGCATTAAACTCATATAACTCGTCAAAGAAACGATAAATTAATAAATCTGGAGAGAAATTTTTAATCACTAACTAGCGGAACAAGCAAGCATCTATCCATCTAATCAACAATTAGTCAAATAGCAAATAACTTCTTTGAAAGAATTTCAACAAATAATTTGTGCTTTAGATCACATCTACAATTTTATGGATGAGTTAAGGCAATTGGAAAATCGCAACTTGTTTATAGTATGATTGCTTCACACGCTATTAGTGCTTTCAAATTTTTTATTCTTAATTTGCTTTTCAATCATCATAGAAATGAAAAATCTCTTCGAATTAAATCGTTTATTTATTCTCCAAGGGAAGTCTACCTCTAACTCCGACCAGTCAAGTAGGCTCGGGAAACCTAAAAAAGCATCGGTACTTCAGCCTATTTTGTGGCTAATTCTTTAGTCGAATGATTGATGAATGCAATGTCATCGCTTCACTGGAGATGATTTTTGCTTTATTGTCGAAATTTTTAATTTTCTCCATTTCACTTCAAGTCAAGTGGGCATCGGTCCAACAGCAACAATTTTTGTCCTTTTATGTGTGATTGAATGCGTCGGTACTTTTATATTGTCGTTACTACTAATATTCCCAATCGAAGGGGGGATCTCCGCCTACAGACTAAAATTATTGTCACCTAAAAAATCTTCAAGTCATTTATGACAGATTTTAGCCGCAACAGTAACCGTCTACATAGAGTTCGAGATTATCGGAAGGGAATTTCAGCATGTTCCCTCATACAAATAGCTGCGAATTGCTTTTTCAAGCGCTGACTTTGTCGCAAATTTCACAACCCATTTCTTTCAACCGATTCCTCCCATTAATATATTCTTTGATAGATTTTAGAGTGATCGTAATTTGCATATTCACCCTACTAAACAAAAATGCATTCTAATAAGGCATTATTGCAAATAAGGTATTTTATTCTTTCTGAAATGATTAGTCTCTCGATTCAAATTATAAAATCCCTTGCAAGAAATCCTGTGTGAATTGCTGTCACCGAACAATTTATTATTTCATTACCTATGAGTTGCTCGCACAATATTTTCTGCAAAATCTTCAAGTCATTCCACGTAGATTATTATCTAGACTATAGATTTCTAATTATTAGAGTTTTCTTGCGCAGAGTTACTTTTTTCGGCAATATTGTTTGTACTTTCTTGAGATGTTGCGAGAAAAGAAAAAGAAAATCCTCGAGCACTTGACGAAAACAATATAATTAAATGTGAGCATTTCTCAACTAAATTGTACTTAAATTAATGGTTATGCAATTATGCAATTACTGCAACAGCACTAATAAAATCATCGATTTAAGCGTACAATAATTAATAAACATAGCAATGTTGAAAATTGGCGAAAAAATTAAATTAGTGTTCATAGAGATTTCATATGGAAATTGGCTCATATTCTTGCAGCGTTAAAACGGTTCCTTCTGCATAATTTCATCACCAAACGCCATGTGAACTTTCAGTATATTTGTAGTGCAGAGATTTTCTTTGATAGCATTATTGCATGCTGTTGATAAAATAGTTGGGAAATAATGATTTCATTAGAGTCACGTTTAATGAACCGAACTCACTCTTCAAGATAGTAATTACCGACACCAAAAAAAAATTTTTTTTTAATAGAAAGTTTTCATTCAATCACCACGCACCTACTATGATGGAAATGTTGTTGGATAAGAGGATGGGGATATGAAGTTTAGGAAGGAAAGTGGGAGAGGGAAACAAATAGAAGGAAAGTAAACGGGCCCTGATTTGCGCTAGAATTGTCAACTATTTTTGCTTCTAAACAGGATAAGGTTCATTCTAGAAAAGATCGACAAAAGTGTTTTGTTGAGTAACTTCTTTGAGGCGAGATCTCTTTGCATTTACTTTCTGATGGTTTTTAAATTTATCGACATTTGGTTGTTGATGAATTCACCTCTTTGATGCACACGCTTACCCTATCGCCAGTGATGCTTTACTAGAAAGAAAAATTCTCTCCTATTTATATGAGTAAGACTTCTCATATATGGAAGCGTGAGCGTTTTGCATCACATGAAATTTTCCTTGTCGTTACGACAGGTTTAGAGCAGAGGAAGAGCTGTTAGGGTTGGGGAGATCAGAAAAAGGCTGCGCAAAGATTGAATAGTAATTTTGATTTAAGCGATAATTTAGGACTGCGTAGCGGAATATGTAACAACGCATATGAAGTGGTAAATTTCATGCATTGGCAAGTGTTGCCCAATCGTTGTACTCTTCGTTGAAGTTTAACAACAACTGCACATGCATTTCGAAGTTGTTAGCATTTCTACTGTATAATTTCGTAAAGGCTCGCTGTAGTAGCAACCGTTTGCTGCACATAGCCTTTGCGCACAAATAAGATTTAATACGGGATTTGCCTGAACCTGCATATTGTTTTAAGCATAAACGTGCGACTACCTATTTACCTGCCCATCCAAAAAACTCAATCCACCTTTTCCACCGCTGCCGAATAGTCGAGCTGTTGCTATCGGACAGTTGTGGAGTTGAACACATCCTGTAACCGATTTAGGATCGGTGTACTGTTGCGCTCGTTCAAATGCTTGCTGTGAGGCGTCCAAAGAAAGTTTCCACAACGTGCAGAATAGCTCGCGTCAGGGTGCACGATGTTCAAGTTCTTGTCAGTCCTCAATAACCTTTCGAGCAGATGACTTCACAGACCTCGATGTGGCGGCAACCGACGCTGGAAGTCAGACACTGCCGTCTCTTCCGCTGACAATCTCCCTCCGTCGTTCAACTGGTATTCGCCGCGTTCACCCTCGTTCCCAGATGGATCCCGCGAAGAGGACTTATAGTTTGTAACTCGAAAGGGGAAGTGGCGTTTTGGGAGATGCCGACGTACTGATCATTTCAATTTAACGCATCGTTTTATGTTTTTCTCTGCATCTATGTTTGCGTGTTGCAAAGTCATTTCACATTTCTTCAGTGTCAGAGATTCTCTGGATGTTCTTAAGCTTGTTAATCCTTCTTGTTTTGACAAAATTCTTGTGTCTATGTATCTTGACTGTTCGGTAGCAACAACTCGACTATTCGGCAGCGGTGGAAAAGGTGGATTGAGTTTTTTGGATGGGCAGGTAAATAGGTAGTCGCACGTTTATGCTTAAAACAATATGCAGGTTCAGGCAAATCCCGTATTAAATCTTATTTGTGCGCAAAGGCTATGTGCAGCAAACGGTTGCTACTACAGCGAGCCTTTACGAAATTATACAGTAGAAATGCTAACAACTTCGAAATGCATGAGCAGTTGTTGTTAACCTAGTGTGGCATCTTGGCCATGATGATCAAATTTTGACATACGCTACGGTCTTGACCTGTAAAGCAGCTTTCCATCGATTTGTAGTTATATCCGTACACTGCCGATCGATTCGTAGCACCTATGTTCGTCATTTAGCACTTAGCGTGAATGTGGTTGCATCGGAAATAATACTAGCCTGCGTACGCGTAATTTGAATCTTTGTACGGTTTAAATTTGTTTTCAGTGCACGTGTTGTCATTGTCGTTTGGGCGAGCTAGGATCGAAGCTCTACTATAAGCAGAGTATGATCCTCTGTGCGAGGGACTACCTACGATTGTTTGGACTGACTGGCGTGTGTGCCGCATGTGACAAGAACATTCCTGCATTTGAACTCGTCATGCGTGCCAAATCGAATGTTTATCATTTACAGTGTTTCGCATGTCACATCTGCAATCACAGGTGACACTCTTCAATTGCGACCACTTCTCCCATATTTTTTAACATTATTCATTCGATATTCTCAGTATTTATGAGAACATTTCAAAGCTCATTAGCGAACATTGCGTGGGCAATGCTAGATTAAAATTTTCGGATCTTTTACAGATCGATTCATTGACTGCAGTATTTTTCAACCCTTCCTGGAGTCTAAGCACCTTTGAAACCCTTGCATGTGTGAGAAAATCCCTCTGCTTATCCCACTGCCCTCTCCGTCCTCCATTACTAACATGAGTGGCCTAGAAATGGCAATTTTTTTCTTTCTGTCCTCCTTAACCTACTCAAGGTTATCTCTCTGCAATCGTGTATTTGTCCACCTTTTTCCGCCGAAAGAACTTTCCTATCCCCATTGCTCTTTTGTCATTTCTCACCTTCTCTCCTCCGTTTTACTCTTCCGCTTGCTTCAAGCGTCTATGAAAATCAAGTTTGATAACAGTGCGGTGTGCTTTGCAAGCTCGCTGCGAGCAAGGAAATAAAGCCTAACCACTACGCAAAACCAAATTTCTCTCTCCCACTGCGGAAGCGTGACCGAAAGGGGAGGGGGATGTGTGCGAGGATACAGATGATAAACCTCTCAATCTCCTTATCAACAGGGAGTGGTGTAATCGTGATCTTTCAGTCCTCCTATTAACCTGCTAACCGCCTCGGACTCCCCCCTTCATCCAGCGTACTAATATTAGCCCTTTACATCGATAATCTGTACAGAAATTGAAAGTCAACGATTCACAAATTTATTTGTTAAGTAAACGTACTAGTTTTATTTGCGGTTTTGTGGATGCTGAACACCAAGGCATATTGAGTGAAGCAATAAAGATTGAAACAGGATAATCGACTATTTAAAAGAAGTATTTGTTAAATTTGCAGATTTTGTATCGGTGATAAATATTACTTATGTGACAACAAAATTCTTTGCCAATATGACTACGAGGAGCGCATGACGTTTCTTCAAGCTGCTTATAACAATCAAAGTTTCACAGAAATCACGAAAAATATCCAACAGCTGGAAGATTTCGAGCCGGTAAGATACGTATTTTTCACACATTTCTCATCAGTTCAGCCTAGAAGTTTGAAGATCGTTTATAGTTGATGAAAGATCCCTTTGCGATTTAGGTAGAACGTATCGGATTGCCTACTGTAATCAACGGTGAAGAATCTGGAATTTCCTACAGTAACACGTGATTACCTCAGAGTCATCCGTGGATTCTATTGCATAGTTCACATATTAATCACTTTTACAGTTACCCTTCGGTCCAGCTTTTGTTCAATACTGCCTTCTGTAGGGTCATCCCAGTGTTGAAATCTTGATCTTCATTCGGTTAGTGGACCTCTTTCTCTGATTTGCATTCATTTGTGCTTTGCTCGGTTAATTTTTAATGCGAAGTTGATTGTTGATTTATTTCTTTACAATACGTTGAGAAAACTGTCGAACAATGCTGGTAATGTTTCCTCAAAGGCAAAGGTTTAGAAACACATAAGTTCTATGTTTCGCTTGGTGGACCATCGATCGTATATGTTCTCAGATCGTCAGGTGGTGCTGAGATTATCGAGAGATAAGGAAGGGGGTCTAAAAGTGTTTGCGACAGTGGAGGCAGGCGAAATACGCAATCGGCAGGACTGTACCTGAAAACGCCAAAAATAGATAGGGGGTTAAAAGCGCCATAGCAAAGGCTACAAATGTCGCAAATATTTTCGGATTAGATACCGGAAAGACCACCTAAGCCAAAAGCAAATGATGCGAATGCCCCTGATTCTTGACGAGGGCGCTTTTCCCATAACTCCTCGAATCCCTCCCTCTCTTGCTGACCGAAACTCGTAGCATAAAGGTAAGCTCATCACATTTGACGTGAGCTTTTCATGTGAACGATAGTTTTGGAAGATCTATTCAAAAGGCATTGCAGGGAGAGGCTGGATTGGTAAGCATCTAACAAAAGCAATCAGGACGTGCTGTCAGCCTTCCAACTCAATAAACATGATCATCTATGCACAGCTGATGTCCAGCAGAGAAGATTGTATGCTTGTAATATATTCATAAATGGTGGACTTCGCTGGAGCAGGGACAACAGCACTGCTTACTCGGAAAACTGCTTCGGCTATATGAGGCATAACACTTCATACTTGCTACCACATAGGTGAAAGTACAAGCAGTGAGCAGGTAAATAGAAATAACACTCTACGGAAACATCCACAAAACTACCTTCATTGAAGGACCACATTTTGAAAACCACTTGAAAGTTATATAGAAGATGTTGTTCTGTTGCCGAGAATAATTTGAAATACAGAGAAAACGATAAGGAGAAATCGATATGACATCTTTGGTCGATCAAATGCTATATACATTCACTTTGTATTATTCATTCCTTAACCTATAAGTATGGCACAGATTACAGATGTTTCTGATAACACATTGTTATATTCTTGACTGCCTAACACTAGAATTTCTATAGTTCAATATACTCACCGAGAACAGTGCCAAATTGGCGCAAAAATCATTCTATATTTGTTGCCGATGAAGAGATTTTCAGCATTTTTTTTTCGGATGGAAAACTCAAATATTTAAGAGCATTCAATTCAGAAGAGTTTGACAGATATTTTTAGGTGCAATTTCTGCTTACTGTAAACTTTTATTTGCCACGTGGTAAGTGTTAGGTTAACCGAAAATGTATTATTGTGCACCACAAATAACAAAGAAATTTGTGACAACGGATCTATCCGTTTGGCCTAGCAAGTGCTTACAACCTCCAGTGGTACCTTCCTTTTGATGCCTCCGTTAGTAACACATTGCTAAAGCAATCGGCCTTTTAATGTGTTCTTATCGTTTTTTCCATCGCTAGTGGTGACAGTCAGCGCCACCTCTTTCATCTGGAGTTGGGTGAAGTGCCGAAATATTTCATAATTCAACGAGCAATCACTACTACTCAAATAAGTTGTCCTAAATACAATGAGTGGAATTCTGCAATTGCTGTCTCGATGGTCAGTCCTTCCGATTTATACGAGTTTTTTCTATCCGTATAGGGCATTTCGAATAGAAGGCAATGAGAGTCTCGGATGACGTTATATACCATCACCTACTGATAAAGATCAAGACAACCGGTCGACTTTATATCTGCTTTCTATCGATGGGGTGCCACCAAAAATTTTAGTGTTATTCGAGTAGTGCTCATAGCTCAGCTTTAAAAAGCATTGCAGAAGGCATGGAGAAGAGAATAAAAATTCCCGTTAGGAAGCATGACTTACTGATTCCTGTTTGTATTCGATGAGTTGCCATCTTTTCCGAGTGCCATTTTTCTACCTATAAATCCAAGACTTATAGTGCTTGCAGCTAATTGCGATAAACAATATGCAAGAGAGTGGAAAGCTTATGCTTTCGTAGATTTTCAAAAGGCAAGTATATTTTCGAGAAAGACCTATTAATGAATTTTTCGGTGCCAACCAAAATCGAAAACTATTGAGAAAATGACGACTCCTTTTTCAATTCTTGAAAAGAGTAATTTTTAGGCAGCTTTGCTTCTCATGCTCTAAATATAATCGAGGGCCTGATTCACCATAACATCCTACTCGTGGGCGTTGTAAAGCAGCACATATTGACACATCTGCAACCAATCAGCGATCGAATAAATTAGAGGAATGCATCGGCTAATCTCAGATCGCAAACTTATGAAGATGTGATGTTGTAGCTTGACATTGAAATCAAAATTTACCACTTGAATTGAAGAAAAAAAAATCTTTCCATCCAAAGCTAACGCCAAAATATTCCTTATTTTACTAAAAAGAATCTGGCTAATTATGATCAGTGTAAACGGATTGTTATAATTGCACAGTTGTATAGGACGTTCTTCCTTTCGGCATATTCTGTCACCATTCTGTGCTGTGTCTGCCTAGATAAGCTGGAAGTGATAACGATAGGATAACATCATGTAGGAAATTCAGTAGACGGAAAGAATTTCGCAGAAGCACTGCAAATGCGAACTGGCGGCATGTGATCCCGAAATCTCTACATGTGTTTTCAGAATTAAGATCACAATTACTTCAAACCACATCATTTCGAACAAATCCTCGAAAGTGGAGGTTCGAATATTCAGCAAGATCTCAGGAGTGAGTTTATTTGCGGGAAAGCATTTAACTAAGGAGAGGTTATCTTATTCTCAAAGTTCTGGCAAAGCACAGCAACTATTCACGAATTATATATAACATAACTACATGCAATAAGTAAGGGTATACAGTATACGTGGTATATGATATGTGTTATAACTATTTACCGCACCTATTTAAATGCAGTGGTATGCACATAGTGCATAATTTTATATTAATCTACAAAAAATTTGAGGGCCAAAATAACCTCCCATACTAAACTTCTCCCCTTTAAGTGAACCCCTCCTAGAAATATTGCGAAATTCATTAACGCCAAGGTTCTCTTCGAGATGACCACAGAGTCTGTATAGAATTACATCTGGCGCTAAAAACGCTTAGAGCAGTTCGTATTTTCTACATTTGTGTGAAATATCGTTTCTCTTCTCCGCTTCCTACTTGATGCCATCCTATACACATTGATTGTCAACTACCATAGGAAAAGGAAGCATAAACTGTGGATGGAACATATCGAAGTGGTGAACGTCTGTGCAGTCGAGTACTCATAAATTTTTGATTCAATTCAATTCATTTGTTTACTTGCGCAACAATCAATTAGAAAAATTAAAAGGATAAGATAAATATGCCATCAGCAAGACAGTTATTGGCTAAGAGGAAGAAGAAGCTAATAACAGAGAATTATTGATGTGAAGAGAATTTCCAGGGTTATCTTGAATGAAGCAATGTACAAGTTGTTTTATTCTACCTCAGTGGAGGGGGAGGGGAAAGGGGGAAGGGCACTAAGTTAGGACCACTATTTTATTGCACTGAACACATCCTACAGGCCGTTGACAGAAGCAAACGCTTTGAAACCACCGACGAAAGAAAACACTGCAAGTCCAGAGGAAAGCAATGGGACAAATGAATGGTGAAGATCAGACAAAGAAGTGGTTTAGAATTGACCCCTCTAGAATTTGACAAGTAACTGTCCCAGCGTTGCCTAGAGTGTTGCCAACTACAACGACAGGTTTTTGAGGTGATAAAATTTTTGAAATCCAACACATCAGCGGCCCCTTAATATCGAAAAAACTAAGCTTCGAATATAACCTTCAAAGAGGAACAGCATCAAATTGCACCCTCTTCAGACGTTCCAACGTTGAAGGACAGTGCAATTTCAAATTCTCATTCCTTCGATCAACATAGAATAGGCAGTTTTGCATAGCCCGAAGCAGATCTGTTGGGGTTGATCTTTTTTTTAGGACGCTATAGTGATGAAGGGAAAAATACGTGACCGGTACTGAAATATTCCTTCATTTTGACGGCATTTAGCTTTTAAAGAACTCTAGAGACAGTCAAGTGTGAAAAGATGGGACGGTAGCTTTGAAACAGGTGTCCTGATAGCTTTTGAAAAACAGGCTTGAATCTTGCGTTTATGTTGCACTGATAACCAGAGAACTACAGAGGATATGACTTCATGTACACTAATAAAGTTAGTAGTAAGTTGAAAAAAAAACGTGGAGTGCTGTCGCGAGATGTGCCATTCCCTTAGTGAAGCAGCTTGTGCTCACTCAAAATCTTACTAGTTGTAAAATCAACATAATCTATGCATTAGGAGTCGACAATATTAGTGAGTAAAGATGCACCGATCAACTCAAGGTCAGCTTTCTGTGACGGAGGGGACGATTATTGAGGTGCTAGACATTCTTTCCTCGAAAATTCTAGTGAGGGAATATTCGAAACAGCGGCCTTTTCTGTGAGATTTTATTCGAGACAATACGATTTACGTTTTTTTCTATCCTCCTTTATGCTCCTGAAATGGAAAACTAAATCATCGCCAAATAAACACATTCGCCGCGTTTTTGTTTGTGACATTGCCATCTCCGCACTTTTCTTCTTCACAGTGGGTATATACGCTTTCCGACCAATGTGTAGGTGAGAACGAACGGGCTTACATGCTGGACAGTTGAATGTTAATGATTCTGGTGACTTATTCACTTGTAAGGGCCGCTAATTTTTTTTTTTTTGGCCAGCAAAAATAAGTTAGCTGTGAGGTTGTTTTTGACAGTAATACATCGAAGTTCTTAGAAGCTATACGGGAGCTGCGTGTCCAGTTAGTTATTTTATTGTCATGTCTCTTTCTGCATAACTTAAAGATATAAAAGACTGTATCGAATTCATCTTATATCAATTGAGGAAAAACCAACTACAGTTGACTCTGTTCAAAACCGTTTTCTTTATATGATTCCATTGCTCTCCGATCCATTTTTACTACTACACGTCTCTTTACTTCGTGCTGTTGCATCAAGTAGGCGATGATGAAGCATAATAGGTGGTTGTTCGACCGTCAAAAGTAAGCCTTATTTCATTTATAAAAGTAATAACCTACTTCGCTAACAGCAGGAGGCAAGTATGCTTCGCATATGCAAGTTAAAAGGATCATTCTTTAATTGTTATCCGAGCTCGCTCGACATGTGAAGGATATGACCGATTATGCAAAATATTAGCATGATATCCTCTGGCCCATAGGTATTGTATAGATTTTTCGCGTCTAGCAAGGAGTTCGAAGAGACTTTAATTTGATTTTTTTTCGGAAAATATTCGATATTCTTCCGTTCATTTCCTTCATAAAGTTCGTCAATTCTGTCTCAGCGAACTCATTAATATCACTTCAGCAGTACAGCTGCTTAACTATTCATATTTCTCTATGATGGATCATTCACAAGCCGTGACTGATTATTTTTTCGAAAGATCATGTGATATTTCTTGCTTGCTATCGTCGCTGATAGCAGAAATCGTCTTTTCTCCGATAAGAAGAAAATGATGGAAACTAAACTATAAAATTCCTTATAACTCATCCATAATAGAAGATCGTAGAATTGTTTTTTTCGATGATTTTACTTTAGAGGTAGCGATAGCTTTGTCATTCGCTCTCTTCATTAGGGGGTTCATTAATGGGGAACGCTCGTCGAACCCCTTATGAGGGCGATTGGCCGGATGGATAGTTGTTAGCAGCAACGAACTTCGCTGCAGCACTAACGATGTTCAATCGAGTGAGATCCATTGCAACGATTCGTCTATAAGTGAAATAAATTTGTTCATTTCACGCGATATCAGCTAAACTAGGCCATTACGCAATTGCCTGTTCGTCAATGATATATCAGCACGGTTGTCAGTGATCTCTGCAGTGGACGCTGATCCATCAGGAAAACATGACAGTTGATTGAAACGGCAACATGCCCACGTGTGCATGTGTTGACGCGAACAAGAAGATTTTCTTTGTTCGCGCTCTACCTCTACGTCGTACTAAAAACGAACACTGTACTATCGTACTGCATTTGCGTGAAAAAAAAAGACCGTATCCTATCGATAGTGTACCACACATCACAGTAGCAGTCATGCCTTATTCTATTGCACTTTCATAAAAGCAATCGTAATGCACCACAAATAAGCGAAAATTTTTTATTGCATAAAAACTTAAGCGGTCATTCATTTATAGCGCCTTGACATAGCAACATCAAAACATATCAAAAAATTGTAGCTATAAAAAATGATTAATTCGATTTAATAAAGGTGCTATAATAACGTCAATAACTCGACGGTGTCAGCGAAGAATTTTGTAAGGTCAATGATTTCATTTTGCATGTCTAACGCATAGCACACATAAAGCACCATTATGCAAAATATGACAAAACGTTCTTCAACAAAATAAAGCGGACGCTTGACAAAGTGACTTGCACTTCACCCGCATCCACATGGTGTTACATCAGAAAAATGAGTTGAAAATTTCTTTGTATCTTAACATGCCTAAGGCACATCTAAGAATGAATGAAACCGACAAGCACATCGAATAGCTATTTTGCGAGTCATTCCTCATTCGCAGCCAGATCGACCATTTTCACCACTATAATTCCTTCAGTTTTTTCAGTAGAAACTATACACGGAGCGAATACATATGTATGCATATGTTGCGAACGTGATCTTTGTAAACAATGAACAAAAGATATGAAAAAAAGAGCAAGCAAGCAGCTTTTGCTGTAACAAACAAAAAAAAAACGAAGGAATGTTATCATAAACGCACATACACATCTCGAAACAACTTCTGACGTTTGTGGACGATGGCGTTTCACGAAAATTAAAGCTCAGACGGCTTTCTATGCATCACTGACTGAAACTAAACGTACGCTACGACATCCCTCAAGTGTGATCAAGAATTAGGAAAAAAAAAATTGATAGATCGTATGCTAACTACGGTTAGGATTCGATCTCGCGTATGGGGTACGCGATAACGTACTCGTTTTGTGGGGGAGCGGCAACCACCTCCACCTACCGTTCCTCGCAAAATTTGTTTTCCTATCGTATCGTAAACTCCATCTCATCCAAAATTTCACGCTCCATACTGTAATGCAACAAGATAAGGTAGAGTACGACGTAGTCAAATGCTTGTATTTTGATACGATATCCTTACTAATCATCTCATAAGTATGGAAGCGATTATGATCAAATACTGAATCATTTCCGAAATCCTCCAAACTTTTAAAGCGCTCATTTGGCACAATATACCTGTACTTAAATCTGGTATTTTTTTCTTCACAATAACAACTGCCGTGCTTAAAACAACTTCCACAACTCCGTGGAGGTGTCCTGATCCCAGAAATCTGAACTTCCAGGATTCAGAAGCTTGCCAAAAGAATAATTGAGGTCTCTTTGTTTCTAGTGGTGCATAAGCAAAAGTTGGTTGTCAAAGTAGCGAAATAAACAGAAAATAATTGGCAAATGTTAAATCGACCATGATCGAAGAGGCAACATTCCCATACGCACTTCATAAAGTCCTTGCAACGTCGCTATTACGGTACAAAGTTCACTTATCGTGGAAACAAAAATGGACACCGTATGTCGGTCATTGCTGACTGTTGATGTATGATAAGTTTTCCGAGTTCATGACCACATGAAGTCATACTCATACTGTAGCGGCTCGAGGCTTCAGAATGTTCTGGTTCGTTGACCCTACAGCAGGCCATCAGACATTAACCATAACAGTTTCAGCATGCAGGCCAAGTTTCAACCTCACTGTGGGAAGTTGATTAACATTACATCAATGCGTCGACGTTCTTTAGTCATCATGCAAAAACAACTTCCTCATTAGAAGCAAGAAATCTTTTAAGAAAATTGTTGTACGTTTCGCGACAGCAGCGAAACATCTAGCCACGGTGCTGCATTTATTTCGTTACGCATCCACAGCCCATACTTTTTCTTCCCCTTTAGCGAAGAAGTGTGTCAAAATTCTACGAAGAATGTGGGATTACCTTCCATGAGCTCCTTGAGGACACTGCCTGTAGGCAGAGATGGTCATTTACTGTGTTGAGCGTATTAGAGGACGAAGCTTGCGAACTACGAGCTCGCAAACTATTCTCTAAATATCTCGCTTTTTAGCGGATCGTCAGCAGAAGCTGTGTGCATCTTTCGAGCTGAAAGTCCTAGAAGCTGGAAACTGCATTTCCATAACCAATTCAGGAGAGTATGAAATGCGATAAGAAATGAACTGTTCAACAAGCATGTAAACGACGATGCCAATATGACGAGCATATTGTTATATAACGAGTTCAGACATTTCAACTGATGACAATATCACACACCATAAAAGATGCACATATCGGAAATGTCGGGAACTCCCCAAACAATTCATAGTTTTATTTGTGATCGCAGAGACTTGTGTAGTGACAGTGGCAAGTCAACGAAGAATGCCAGTGAACACAACGTCAAATCCTTCTATAAAGTGCAAACGCTGTATGTGCCGATGATACTGGTGAAGAAGTAAACACTTAACCAGTGATGGGAGAATCAGAGCCTCGATTCCGAGCAGTCTACTTCGAAATCGACCCTTAATCAATTCCGCAGTGGAATTCCGGAGTTGACTTTCTGGTCTAAGAGGAGTCTAAGTTAAGGATTAAATTCTCTTTTTGCTGATCTGAAGCTAATAGAAGCTTTTTTGAGGAAGTGAGTCGGAGTAGGTTTGAATTTGATTTATAGAGCTCAGTGCCCTAGTTTCCCAATGATTTAATAGTGAAGATACTTAAACGCCTTTTAGAATTCAAATGTTACATAGCATAAAAGAGTCATCTGCAAGCAATATCTATGAAGTACTTTTGAACTCGCTCAATTACTACGTACCACATCATATTTTAAGTAAGGTGATCGTACTTGTCAACAATATTCCAAAATTGGACGGCAATAATCAACAAAATGTTTCTTACAATGTTGTGCGCAATTATTGCTGAATACATTTGTCGGCGTTCGGCGTTAAACGGCTTAAATGTCACACTCTAATAGCAAAGGCACCAGTGCAAATATTCGTCAACAATAGCGAATAAATCGCGCATTGACGTTACAACATTAATTCGACGATTCAATAGACTAAAAGAGGGATAGTCATATTTAGCATAAATTTGTAATAAATCACATTTATGATCACTAATGTCGGGATGATGCGTTTCAGCCTAATTACTCAAAATTTCACAATCTCGTTGGAGTGTCCCATCACATCGAATCCTATCAGTTCATTTGCAGATTCTCAAAAAATCAGCGAACAATAAACAAACACTCGATCTTTTGTTCTGCCATAATATTGAAACATACCGGAAAAAGAGGTGACCCAAGGATCCTGTATTGAAGCAAGCCACTGCTTAATGATTTAGATTACAGAAACATCCACCCACTTTTGCTCGATTAGAAAAACAAATAAGTTCTCTGTAATACATTTTCTTCAATAGAATGGAGTTGAAATTCATGTAAACTTATAGTGTTGTATACATATGAATAGTGATTCTGAACAACGCTGCTTTAGGCGTCCTTATTCATAGCTTTTGCTAAACTATTTTCTTCGTAAAATTGAAATGAACAGGAGAAAGAAGATCACTTCACGAAAAATGCTCATAGAGAGTGTTCATTGGTTATTTCGAAAACTTTGCCCGTTGAAACTAATAGCAAAAATGATCTTAAACTGGAAGAAAGGTTAAGGGAATCTTCTCAAGAAAGCAACGATAACGATTAGCCTCAGCTACACACTTTGAGCAAAAGCAGTTAATACTTTCAAAGGCATGATGGAAACCATATCGTCCAGTGCGTGAGAAGCTTTAAACAAAAAGGTGAAGTAATCAGTATGTCATCAAAAAAAAGTTCGAAAGTGTGATGGAAATGCTAGCAGAACATTGCTGTCACTTTTAAAGACATTCTTGAAACATTAGGTAAGAGTCTGAGGTTTCGTTGTATTCGACTTTACCACCGCCATAATTATATCAAATGTGCAGCCTGCAGCTAGTCTCATTTTCGAATATCCATTAGCATTATTACAAAATGAGTTAACGCTGTCAGAATAAGTTAAACGTTGTTGGTATTTTTTGTACACTTTTCGCAGAGTTTCCGATATTCGGTTGAGCACTTGCCAGGATTGAAAATGAATTTTCTTCCGTAGTGTGAGTCAGCTTCTCTTCTCATGGAACCGGAGCCCGAATTCTGAATTTTTTTGCCTCACTTTAATCGTAGACGCACTCAGCTCATTTTATATGAGAAGCACCGATCACTGATGATGACTGCAACCTGCTCCCTATGTATGCTTTGTTTTTGTGATTCCATAACTGAACTTCTTGATTGTTCATATAAGTGTGCGGGATTATGTGACTATGTGCTGATGCATTTATATGGTATAGCTGGGCCTCACTATGCAAGCGAAGAAGATCACAAAATATGTCTCCTACTAAAGAATGCTTACCATGTTCAGGAAGCCTTGAAAGTGATACAGCAGCTAACTTTACCACTACAGATCAAACAAAGACAAAGCTAGATAATTCGCAGCAATACGTTCGGATGTGCATTAGACTTTGGCAAGCAATATTCCACGAGAAATGTGGTCAAGCATTGAGCACGAAGCAATTATCAGCTAGCGTTGCACTACCAATTCTATGTGTTACTAGAACAACCTCTTTATTTGGTTTATTAACCCTTCTAGCTCTTTCAATTACTATCTCTTTTAGTTCATTCGGTACGCACATTATGATGTCTCTCTCCCCCTTTATCTCTGTGCGTCTCTCTACATTCCCTTGACGACGACGGGAATTACTACATTAGAAAACGAGGCACACGAAAGACTCAAGCGGTGACGATGATGTTTTGAAGATAAGACAGTACATTAACATAAGCAAATTCGCTGTTCCCCGATTGTGCCATTTTGTCAACAAGCATTTTAACAAGAGACAGTAGGAGATGGCAAAACATGGGACGGATGGTGCGCAGAACGCAAGTGGAATTGAAAACTATCTGGTTCGAAGCATAAATTTTCAACTATCTACACCTATGAAAGTTAATCGTTTATATTCATTCTATAGATTGGGCTTGCGCATCAAACTTTAGTTTTATTTGGTGGATCCTAGACCGTTCTGAGTTTTGTTTTTTAAAAAGATTAGTCGAAATTACATCCTATGAGAAGCAATCTTCAAAACAAAACAAAATTTCGACAAAACAATCGTCAAATAAAGAATATCAGGCACACGACAGCTTTTGCTTCCTTTACACCTGCCGAATTAAAAATTCTTTTCCCTTCACAAATCGTTCAAGCTTCTCGTAGCTTATCGGTGAAGTTCGCAGCTGATTTTCTGGGCTCGTTGCTTAAGCCTATCGCAGCACTTTGCAAACAAGCGTCGACTGTGTCGTTGCGAGGTTACACATCAGCTAGGTTTTCTATCGCGCAACGTGAGCACCCAATCGAGAAGCAGAAACGGAAGCGTTTGCTCCTGTTTTAGGCGTAGATGAAGCTATGGATTTTTTTGCTCAAGAATATACTGTTGTCTATACACAGTGCGGTAAGGTGTATCCCGAAACGGTTGGATGCCGACATTACGCCAATTGAGGTGTTCAGAACGTATGTATACAATAGCAACAGACATCCTCTTGTCAAGGCGCTCTTTGGCAATAGTAATGTTGTCGTTTACATACTACATGCTTGTCGAATTGAAAGCCGTGCAAGACCCTACCAACTGTGCAAGTTTTATGGGCTAATTGGAAGTGGTGAACACGGCACTCTGCAGCAGGAGCTAGGTTGAAAAATTTGTTTAGTGGAAGGAAGATCGGATGGAACGTCAGTATACTAATGTTCCTCTAAAAACTCTTTGGTGTCACCTTTCCCTTCAGCGTGTCTCGTCTGAAATTCTTTTTTTCCACACAGTTTTATGACTTCAGGAAGTTTCACATAGTTATGTCATGTTCCTGCAACTCCATGCGGGGTTTTTTTCGTCTGATGAACACAAAATCTGCACCCCAAACCCCTCATGGAGATGAGAGAATTTCCTTGCCGACGAAGCCCCGCCAGTGGTAAGGATGGGGGGTAACGTTACAAAAATCCCCCCACGGCGGCAGAATTTCGTAGCGCGTGGTTCCCGTGGTGGAAAACTGGTGATCGATGTTTCTACGAAGACCCTTGTCAAGATGCTCGGAGAAAGGTGATGGTCGGTTGGAGCTGAATATCGAATACTAAATGCTAAACAACCCGAAAGTATCATATTTGAACCGAATAGAGAAGAGGGCTGCAACTGAATCGTGCAAGACAGTTGCATACCTTATTCCGCATTTTCTCAGCGTTCAATTCTTAATTATAGTCCCAGTTCACTTTCGTATTTTCTCCATAGGTGTTCGTGTTTATTGTTTACATGTGATTAATTCCAACTTATTGTGCCTAATCTAATTCAGATAACAACTCATCTCAATTGGTACAATCGATTTGCTAATTCATTTATTCGCTCTGATAATTTCGTAATCTTCAATTGAAATGTGAGTGATAATGAATGCAATCGATGCATATAACTTTTAACAAGTTGAATTGAGTAATGCTATAAGTTAGTTCTCTCAAAATTGGGCAATAATCTAGCCACAATTAATCGAATCATATGATAGTTTTGAAATTGGCAAGTTGCCAACGCCCATGAAAATCATGTGTTGGAGTTGGATGTACAAACCTGTGCCAGTGGAACATTTTGGTCATTGATGGTGAGGCGATGAGTTTTTTGAAATAAGAAATTGTTTGATTTTTAAAGGAACATTAAAATTCTTGAAAGGTTTTATTCGATGTTAGTTTGATACTACAAGCGTAAAATGTTTCAATAAATAGGTTGTTGTTTATGATATAGCATTGGTGCTTTTTTCTTTTTTTTTTTTAAAACTTAAGTTAGTGCTCAAGTTCTGTTTCTATAAGACTTCTTTATTCTACTGTATAGATACATTGGTGGGAATTTTTTTCTAAAGTATATTATTATGCAAGTGATCATTTAGGTTTGTGTTTGAAGCTATAGCTGTTATGGTTCGTTGGAAGCATCCCCTTTTTTCTGTATTTGTGGTTGCGGTTTAGCTCGATTGTGAACTACAGCTGATTGGCTTTTTTTAGACATGCTAAAAATACGAAGAATAAACTGTTGTATTGTTTGCAATTAAACGCTGAGGGGTTATAAGATTTATATTTCTGGAAAGGGAAAATGCTTTTTCTGAAAAGCGGGTAGTATTTTTCTCTAGATCTTTGACAGGCTGCAGTAATGGTATAAGCGTAATTAATTAAGGCACTTAGAAAGAAACCAGCTTCTCGAGTTCGGCAATGAAAAGGGGATTTATTGAAGGGTGGGGGAGGGGGGAGGGCAAAGAGATATTTCTTGTCGGACGTAGTAAAGACAGAAGGCGGTCCTTTAAAACATATCTAAGTTCATTCGACATAATACACTAGACATCACTAAGTTTTCATTCTTCTCAGATGTTTAGCAAGTTTTAGCTGTCATTACTGAATAATGCATCGATGTCACTGTTGTTAGTTCTTTTTATCTATTTTCTTTATCTCTAAATGAACCCAATCGATAGTTTGGTTGAAATTGTCAGCGATTAGCTATCAAAGCGCAACGTTTATAACGTGGTTATTTTTGAACCGAATGGGCAAATTTTTGGCTGGGAGGAAGTGTTAATTATGGTTGAGAGTATTACATAGTTGCATGCGAACCAACCAAGTGAACGATGCAAGTGAATTGATGCGCCAACTGGTTTTCGATACCTATGTTCGGTGACCGTGATGAACAATGATGTGGAGCAAATACATTTATGCAAGTAAGGATTGTGGTTGCTGTTTTCATTCCTTTCTTCCCCTCCTCCCCCCCCCCCCCCCCCCCCCCCTCTCCCCCCGTTCCCACCCTGCTCTTCTCCCCCACGCCTCTTCCCCTATCCACCCTCCTTACTATACGAGATACGCTGTTTTCTTCAGTCGAGAACGCATTTCAATGACAAGCCGTTTTGTATTGGGCACACAGGAGCAGGAAGCTGCTATTGGGGAATACGCTTTATGTTGAAGTGAAGGTCCGGAGCAAGCGTGACTGTTGTGACTGGCGGCGGCGGCATTAAGGAAGACCGAGTGTAGGTATAGGGCAGGAGCCGATGACCGTCTGTCGATGCTGACATGCAAGAGTACAAGCGAGATAGAAGTAGTTTATGGGGGAGCACCACGACCTCAAACACGAGTCGAACCAAATACCAAAGACAATACCTCGCCGGAACCCGACTTATATAGGCCCCAGATATCGCCTGAGGCGGCGCAAGAGCACATAAGTCGATCAATGACATAAACGAGAATTGACTATGCGAGTAAGTGTGAACAATGCAGTGCTAGATCACAAGTAGGTTGGCTGTTCCATTGGCATATCCAGCAGTGACATAAGGCGTATGCGGCTGCATCGCGACCACCAAACACAGACAAAATGCTTTTTCCGGTTTTGTGCTAAGAGTATACGAACCTGTACATTAATTTCGAGAAAATCACTCTTTTTTGGCTTTTTCGCTTTACTCCACATCATCTCTCCCGCTATTCCTATAGTCTCCATCCTCACCTCCCCACCCACCTTCCATTGATCATACAAAAGCAACCCACAGACGTAGTTGTGCTGTTGCTACTCTACACTGAGAGTTTTCAGAAGTTATAAGTTTAGAATGGCGCATCACATGAGGGCATTTTTTTAGAATTTCGGTTTTTTCCATGCCAACGTTACAACTGCTTGTTATTTAGCGCTTTATTTAGCATTTTATAACATTTTTTCCAGCTATAAGAAAATCTATTGGAGTTTATTTTATATTGATGCGGTTGTCGTTGTTGCTAGTACGATGACAGGGTGAGTTGCATTGCTGTGAAGAGAGCACATCATAATAAGAATCCGCCATTATCCTAGCTGTTGTCCGAAACACATCATTCATATATAAGGTAAACAGAATCAGGCCCAGCACAATCTGTTAAAACATATCGCTGAAAATTGGTTACTCAGTGGAAAAATGATCCCCGGTTCTTACTTGGAATATTGGATCGGCAGAAATCTTCTAATCTGCCACAGCAAAAAGCCGACAGCCCATTACCTTTGCAACTTTAGCGGTAATATTTCATAATAGATGACATCCAAAACGCTAGCGTAACCAGTATAAACAGTATCCGTTTGGAGTTTCACACTGAACGCCATAATGCAAGCGCCTGAACAAGAAACAAGTTGAGGGAATGCAGATCTACCAAAAAAGTGCAAATTATGCGAAATCAAATAAAATGCTCTGTGTAAAGTGGTCTAACAAAGCATATTGATTGATTATCTTGAACGCCTTGGAAACAGAGGGAGTCTGGCTGATTGATGGGTGGTTTTCCACATAAATGACCGACGAGGGGGAGGGAGTGGGTTGGAGATGGCTGAGAGGAATGCACATTTTATAGCAAGGAGAGGAAGCCGCTTGCGATACTACGCTTGTAGGTGATACTTAATGGAAATTTTGATGGCGTTCGATTTAAGAATATCGGTGGAATGCTGTCTGGATTTCCTGGAAAGTTGATAATCAAGTTGATCAGTAACCTATGCAGCAGTGGGTCCACTCATATTCACGGAACTTGGGTGTTTATTCCGCCGGACAGGAAACTCTGGCAAAACGCCATTATCCGTTACGAAAACCCTTGAAAAGAAGTCAGTAAATTTGTCGCAGTTATGCCTTTTCTAAGGTAAGCGGGTCAGATCAGTCTTCCTCTTTAGTATGCATACTCCAAAACAACTTCTTAGTTTGTTGCTCACATACTTACAGAAGCGCTTCGCATTTCTTCCACGTATCAGCGTTTTCCCCAATTTCTAGCGAATTTCTGATTTTGTGTATGGTAGCTGTGCTAGCCTTAAAACCTACTCCGAACACCATATGAGTTGCTTCTTATCTGTCAATCTGTGAATAGTTCGGTAGTCGCTTACAGCTTTTTTCATCAGGGAGCACTTTGCGATAATACTGTGTACATAATCTATGAACCATCAACGGCGAACGCATCTACGAGAAGTGGCCTCCAGTCACAGTCAGCAGTCAAAATGTTTGCTTCACTCCACTGGCACTTAGCAACTATATCTTTTTCATCGGACCGCCTTACTCAACGTGAGTTTCGACTTCAAAGCAAATGGTGACATGGTCAATAGTGAAAAAGTTGTGGACAGCAGAAACTCAACGGAATGGATTTAAGTCGTTTATCCGAAGTGCTTCAATAATCCTCTTCCCATGAGTATCATCACTGATACGATTAACAAGGCCAACATTCAGGAGACAACTGCTGAACGATTATATGGCACAACCAAAATGTTTGCATTAGAAAAATTCGGATTTTATTCGCAGCAACTCTGATTCTCCCATGTAACATATGCAGCTGGAAAGTTTCGTTCAACATCTCAACCGAATCAGAAACACCCATTGCTAGGAGTAAGATGCATAGAAATCAACCGAAAAGGCTAGCAGTAAAGACGTCATAACAAGGTTTTACAGTCACTTCTGGTGATGCAGCACAAATTTCACTAATATCGGAGACCGCCTCACCACTTCCTCTCTCACTTGCTAAACGATCGCAGTGGAGTAGCCGGCAGTTTGAACTCGCTAGGAAAACCAAACCGGCACAAAATCTGCAGCCCAAGATTATTAGCAACTGCATTATCGGATTTCACGTCCCTTAATGAAACGCTCAACTTGGCAAACCTATTTGCATACACCGTTTAGTGAACTAAACACATACGTATTGAGTTCACTTCAAAGATCCAGTGGAATTTTCTCCAATGCCGGGGCGGTGGTTAAAAGACCGGAGACGGCGGTTGGTCTCTTTGCTTTTCAGATCCTGACCTCCAACCTTTTTCCACCCTGCTGTTGTTTTAGAATGGAGTAGTCATGCTGGACGATAACTTCGTTAGCCAGTGTATCTACCGGACGGGTCTACGTTCCTCTTCTCATACATAACTCGTCGATGAGATTCAACGGGCATTGTATTGTTCAGGGCACGAACAATGTCTCAAGTCGTTTGGATCACCATCGCGCGCGTTTTTTCAGCGTTTGTTGTCACGAGATCTTCGATTACCTCTTTAATCTGCGCAATAATTTTTGAAGCCATCAGAATAGGAAGTCGTTCTCGGAGAAAAACGAAACAAACCGCCCACCCAGACGACACGTGCCGGAAGTGAACAGCATGCTCAAGTCGATTTACACAAAAACTCGTGACATTTAACAGTGACATCGTTAAGTCGTTTGTGGCACAGCATAGCATGATCATTGGAAAAGTGGAGCGTACTTTGCAGTACAGTATTGTTGTTGGTGAGATGAAACATATCAGACAGCACTTCTGTTTGGAGTCGGACAACGCGAAGCGTGTCGAAGAACGTGGCTTCGTTAATAGGCGAATTCTAAGATTGAATCCAACGCAATCTAAGTTTTTTACTGAGGTTGGAAATAAAAGAAACAAAATGGGGGAATAAATAAGTTCAGTTCGTTTTAGCATCTAAATGTCACTTGTTTTATTTGCAAACGCAGCTTCATTCCACAAAAAGATGCACTAAATGTCCGGCAAGTTCACTTGGATTGTTTTCTTCGTTTTGCTGCATTCCTAAACTCACATAGTTCTTGCTTTATGCTTTTAGCTGTTTTAATTCAAGTCACCATATGATAATGTAAGTTCCACTGATTTCTCAATTTCATTCCTAACCAACCTGGAGAAGCTTTTCTTGTAATTATGATTCAAGACCTATCATCCCGAAGGCATATCTGCTTCATTTTATCAGCTAGTTTTCTCGAATCCTCCATTTTGTTTAGAAATCCCTTTAAAAACTTATATTATGATATTATACGATTTCTGAAAAATGTGACATCGATAGGTTGAAAAATACGAAGACCGATCACTTCTATGTTATGAATGGTTAATCAATTTATTTAGAATATTTCGCAATTCAATGCTTTTAAGCATTTTTTGATCGGTTACTGTGAATTTATGTTTGGTATGCCATTTGCGGTTGTTGTGCTTATAATTAGTATGAAAGTTATGATTCTACAAGACGTGCTTTGATATCTTATGAATAAGATGCTTACTTGCTATAGGTTATCTTGTAGAAATCCATTTAGATCCCCATATATTTTGTATGTATGCAGCATACAAGCTTGATGGTTAAAGCCAATATACCTTACCAGATGTTTTAGCATCATTCAGCACTTGATGATTCCTTGGTGAGACTCTATGAGGTATATGAA
Source organism: Baylisascaris schroederi (assembly GCA_006503575.1). Classification (NCBI taxonomy): domain Eukaryota; kingdom Metazoa; phylum Nematoda; class Chromadorea; order Rhabditida; family Ascarididae; genus Baylisascaris; species Baylisascaris schroederi. The sequence continues at coordinate 1,005,870 of QEWY01002081.1, forward strand.
ATTGAGGGATTTAATACTTTCGCAGCACTTATGTAATCTCTGTTCACGATTGCCGAAAAAATGGCCTCATTAGTAAGCGGCCTTCAATTTATGCTTTAAGTCATCTGAACATTGCGCTTCACGTTTTTAATTCAGTTAACATTTTAAAAACCTACCTTATCATTCTATATACCTATCCTATAAGGACACAGTTGATGCGGTTGCAATTGCGCGAGTGCTGCTATATTCAAACAAACCTTCGGAGAGGATCTATGAAAGGTGAAGAATTTTTCGAACACCGAAAAGATGAATGTTTCTGGAAAGCAATGATTTATTTGGACAGTTACCTGAAGATACTTGCCTGATGTTTTTTCAGTGGAAGAGGAGGAAGGAGGAGAAAGGTAGATTGAATGCTGAAGAAAAGTTCTGGAGTATGCCATGAAGGAAGTAGGAAGTTTGTATCCTATGTAGGAATAGCTATATAACAACAGTTCAACCCATCGGCTGTCTTTAGAGCCAGAAACTGAATGAATCGAACAAACATTTCATTTGCATATTATATTGATGGAGGAAGGTTGAAAGAAGCAAACAAGAGTCTATGAAGATGCGATGCGCTCATGCATAGAATTGCGCATCGATTAATCCCTAAGGTTGAGACGTTCGATCTTAACTCGATATTAAGTTCTACGAAATGGTCGCTATTCTCTGTCTTATTATATTTCAATCGTCTCTTCCTCATCTATAATATTTTTTTAAGCAGTGAAAACTTCTATAGGTTGCACTGCTTTGATCATATTGTTTCTTGCTCGCATCTCACAAAATGTTTGAAGGGTCTATCTTCGTAGACCTTATCAATAGAGGGAGAAAATGGATGTCACCAATGCCATGTATTTGTTTAAATAATGTGACATTTCCGATTGGTGCACACGGATGATTCCGCTTCCCATTCGACAACAATTCACGAGTATCGCTCAGACTGTTGAATAATGAAAGTATTATGCGCCTTCTTGATTGTTTTCTCTTCACTGAACTTGTTCTTCCTTGAAATACTTTCTCTGACGTTAAAGGTAGTGGTTATTTCGTTATATATTTATCGTTCATTGTCGGTATGTGTGTTTATTGATGGATTAGTGTTCAGCGAGGCAGTTGCAATGACGGAATGGTTGTCAAGCTTCTCGGATGCAGTGCACAAAAGAGTATGCCGTTTTCTTATACATCGATACTTGAGCGACTTCCTCAAGTCGAAGATCAACTTGGATCAGATGTCAATTAATTTAATCGGTGGGACAGCGACCGTTAGTGAAGTCGATATGGACGTACAGGTATAATTTTCATTTTTTTACCGATATCTAAAATTCTTAAGTTGCATGAGTGTTGGACGTTTAAGAGCGAAATATTTAAATGCTATCCGAAGGCGAACTGCTCATACTTTTCAAATTGCTTATTCTGACGAGTAAAATGCGTGCGGTCCGCATTCACGTACCAAAACATACTTGTAATGCTTGTGCTATATCTATTCCACTACGAAGTGCTCACAGTAGGGGACGCTTTTTCTATGAATTGAATACTGTTTCTTGAATAGAAAAGAATGCGAGGAGAAGAAAGAACCGTTTTTCTTTATATGAACGAGCACATGGCTGCATGCATTCTTGTCGCGGGTGTGTGCTTTTCAAGCCATCATATTCGTTGAATTTGAACCCATCGAGTTTTATTGTTTCACTGTGCCAAAGGAGGAAACACCTGATGGGTACGTGCTTGTAGTGCCATTGGTTGGCGGTAGTACATGTCAGTAGTGAGAGGTAGTTTAACTTCCTTTTACTCCTGGCAATGCTGTAAATTGCAACATTTCATTAAGGGGGGGGGGGGGGATGTTATATCCGAGCAAAAACGATGTTCCAGTTATATTACTTGATTATGTTTGCGTGGATTTCACTGTTTGATAGTTGCAGAGATTAAATGAGGCACTTGATTCCGCGAAAGTGCCATTAACGGTGATCGAAGGTTATATTGGCGAGGTGAACGCATCTGTTCCTTGGCAGAATCTACCGCAGAAGTCATGTGAGATCGAAATAAGGCAACTACAAATAACGCTACAGCCACAGCAAACTCTCGTTCATGACAATCAAGCAGACCTCGGTGAGTGTTGTACTTATACCGATAGACGTCTATTGATACTGTTAGGTTGAGGCTGTAATTGCAGATTTTATAGCAGTTTATACAAGAGGCTGTCACTATGCCGGTAATAAACCAGTCGACGGCTGCAGTAGCACCTTTTATAAGTGTTACGACCGAGCATTGCACAAGTAAAAAGGAATGTAGTAAATAGTCATTTCTAAAATGCGTTTTATAAGTCAGAACGTTAATCACTATTTTGGACTATCGTTGTCGATTAACTCGTAATGGCAGCGTGTCAGCATTTCATGCCCTAAGCCTACACTCGGTCCTCTTCGTGATGCTTGACAAAGTTAAGCTATCATTTCATTCCCGTTTCTTAAAGTTATTAATTTTTTGTCTTTCAGTCACTTCAATGATCAGTAGTGTTGTCGGTTCATTGGCATCATCGATGGAATTAGCACAAAGTTTCATGAAAGAGGAACAACAAAGCGATGTACAGGATCGAGGAGTAGAGCAATTCGCTGAGGTTCTTCTTTATATTTTCTTTTTTTTTCTGAAATCGGATTTTTTTCTTTTTGAAGAAAAATTTTGCATATATTCAGAAATAAGTTCAATCTTCAGTAGAGGTATCTTATGATATTTTATCTCGCATGAATAAGTCGCATTTTACTCTGTTATCGAGCTTTTTACTCTTCTTAACGTTGTAATTTCTTTGTTGGATTTCATTCGCATTTTCTCATTTATCGTTTTTTGTGGATTTGAGGTGATCGATGCGATTGTATCACGATTTCGATTGGTCTTTATCGATACGACAATTCGGCTAGAGAATGAGCCAGGTGCTGAGTCTGGACTATGCACTGCGATCGAATTGCAAATCGATTGGTATCGTCTTTTGTATCATTGTGCACATTTAATTTTGTGCGTGTTGATTATGATAAACGAGGGCATGCATTTGAGGTGTTCCATATACCGTAGATAACTAATGATACACTCTCATCAACATGCAAGTATACGTGCACCTGAGGTGCACCTAAAGAAATCTCGTACAATTTGATATGAGCCTTTTTGGAAGAGTATAAGGTTATTCATGGAGGAGGCAATACCTGGAAGAGTTGTAAATGTTATCGCTCATATTCGCTTATTTATTTTACGTTATTTTAACATGGACCTTGCTTACTGACAGTCATCTACTGCATCCTTCTAATATTAGGTTGATTGATTCATACAGGAAAATTCTCATGTTGGCAACACTGCGACATATTTTCAAAGATTTTTGACTTAGATATGATTTACTTTTGATGGTTATTGTACTTCTCAATATTAGCAGCGATTTCATGGTTCCACGATGCAATCAGAATGCTCCAGTAGCAGTCTTATCGGTCGTACCTAATCCGCAGTATTGCATCAAGCAGTAGTATCGGAATCAAAACTCGATTGATGGCTGGGCTAGCAGAGAAATTTGGATGGGGGGAGAAGGTCTGAAACTTTCAATCACTTATAACCGTTTGGCCGTTTTGGCAGTTTCGTTCTGTTTATTCATTATTTATTTATTTATTCATTTGTTTTTATTTCTGCATTTAAAAAGTTTGAAACTGAATCTTAGTGTTGATCGTTTAGTAGCTTTATTTAATTTCGTTTACCTGAAAAGTGTTCATAGCAATTACTTTGTATACTTGTTCAGGATTGAGTTCATCGATGAGCAGTTGGAAGCATGTCAAGCTCAAGGGGCATCAATGGAGACGATTACCTCACAGCCTCATTCATTATCTGCCGTGCCAGATCTCAACAAACTTTTCCACTTGAAAGGCATTCGCTTGTATACGGATGTCTTCTCTAGGTAACTTTTGTTTTGTTTTTCATTTTGTGTTTAGCGTTTTACACCTGATCGATGTATTTCATCAATGAGAAGTGGGTACTGTAGAATGGTTAAACAATTTTTTTTGATTGATGGAGGAAGAATTAAAACAGACGGGTATTGGCAGTTCATTCATTCCTCGAAGACCTGTTAGATTTTTTTTTTTTTGGAGGGAGGGGGGAAGGGGGTTTCGCGTTGTTTAGCAATGTGATTGTGATGTTTTTATCGTGACATCTTCACGTTGTTTGCAACTTCCTAATGTTTTTTCTTTCCTTTTTTTTTAATTTTGTGCTTACTTTGTTGACATTTCTCAACTCCCATTCCATTACTCGCATTTCGAGAAATAGGAAATAAAAAATTCAATTAATTATGCATTATGAATCACATGTTATACAGAAAGTTAATACAATTTAGTGCTTAGTGCATGCATTAGCGGGAAATTTCAACATTTTAGTAAAGGTACTTTTTTGTTTGTTATGATTTCCAAAAGTGAAATAATCTCGGCTACCGAAGAATGTGGTAAATTGCTCTTCCTCCTTTATGAATATTCATGTGATCTGTAGTGCTAGGCAAGCAAATATTCGCTATTTTGAGACCAATATGTGCAGGTTTTTTTATTTGTTTGCATTCACTTAAACATCTTTGTATTTTTGCTTCTAGTCTAAATGATTTGGCGCGATAGCCTTACTGAATCTCAACACCGCTGAGTTGTATTTTGCAGACCCGAAAAGGAACGCCTTGAGGACGATTTCCTTTCCACATCGCAGGTCGTTACGAGCATGTATATAAGGCGAGAAAAAGAAAAGACGAAGAGGGTTTGTTTCATTGCATATTAGCATTTTATTCAGTTTACTTGAATTACGCGATATGTTTTTCTTCAGCAAACTGCGAGCACAACAATTTTCTTCATAAATGAATATGGAGGTTCATTTTGTTTCTTTGTTTTCCGTATACACAGATGTACCCACCCGACTTATCCACCTTATTTGGCTTGCTTTCTTATTTCTTAGCGTTTTTGATAAACTTAGGATGAGACAGCAAGCTCTAGTTGTACTTGAGATGTTTTTTGAACGACATTATCTTTTTATGGCTGATTGACACTATTTAGAGTGACTTTTTTATGTGGTTTTAATTGTTGAAACATTGCGTTCAAGCTGTGTCGTATGTACCTAATCGTTTAGTTGTCAGTTTGTGATTACTCTTAATTGCAAATTTTCCACGATGCCTTACTTATGCACTTTGCATTTGATACTAATGAGCACAATCGTAGGTACTGTTTGTTCGAAAGAGAACTGGTTAATCGAGTCTTTCATATATCGCTGCAGATGTGACTTCTTTTGACTTTATTCATCTAATTTTAGGATGTATTCAGACTAACCTGAAAGGAGCTGAATGAATTGCTTGAATGAACAAAAGCTGAGATTTAGAGGTTATTTGAAGAACTTGTGCTCGGTTTACTACAACAACTTCTTTTGTAGAAACCATCCCTGGCTACGAGCAGCACATGCGAGGATGTGCAATGTACGGACGGCGCAGTGGATTCTTTAGCGCATTCTTCTATATCGAACTATCAATCATGTTATTCGAGAGTTGATGGTATGGAACAGAGCCGCGTCTCGTCCATCCTATCACCTTCATTGTCTCCCAACAATGAAAAGACATCTGAAACACCTGAAAGGTGGGCTTCAACTTTTCAATGTGTTCCGCAGTGATTAGGCTGGAAATACATTTTTGAGGAAAAAACGAGAGAAGGAGAGGGAGTTGATTGCGAGTCTTTTTTCATCTTGCTAGCAGAGTTCCGAAGAGGAAATACGTGCATCTAAATTTTGTTGACATATTATATGCCAAATATTAGACAGGCCATCTTTCCAATAGTCTAGCTGTCTGTGAAAACGAAATGACCGTTGTGTATGTGATAACCCACTGCATTTCTTCCAAAACATAGCTACTCTTCAGAGTTATTGCATGCTGTATTCGACACTGACGTGCAGCAACTGGTTTAGAGCAAATTTATCGAGTCAACGGTCGATCTACACCTCTTTTATCATCTATAATGCTAAACGCTAAAGGCGATCACTACGAAGATCCACTCTGAGGTCGAACGTTGCTGAGGGAAATGAGCACTATGGGACAGTCGTTTTATGCTTTTGTTCAAGTTGGAGTCACCCCTTCCTTTTTCAGGTTGGAATCTAATCCTATCCTCTTTGCGCAGTTCGTCGATGAAAAGCACACTGTGCTTGTACGTGTTCGCAACAATAGCATCTCCGCACAAGATTCTGCATTCGCAAATAAGGTTTTTTTTCCACATTTTTTTCATTCTTTGGATTTAAATTTCAAGCTTTACCTGAGAAAATTTATGTGCTAGCAGTCAGACGAGGGAGTTATTAAAAACACTTATATGGCTGATAAGGAATGTATGTAAAATGCCGAATTATGACAGGTAATTATTTTGGTTGAGCAATTAATTTGTTTATATTATTGCAGAAACGAACGTTGCAAGTAGATTATGATTGAAATGGTTAAGGTCATTCGCAGAATGCTTTAGGGAGAGATCATAAAAGTAAATGAAACTTTCTGTATATGTAATACTCAATCCATGAGATATATTCGCAGAGGTATTTTAAATAAGAAAAGAAAAATTTTATATGGACAATGCGAAATCTGAGTTTATATTTGCATAAGAGATTAGTTTTCAATATTATAACTTATTATCGTTCTGTGCAGTAAATGAATTTTGCTTGTTATTGCGGTTTTTTTGTTTGTTTGTTTGTTTTTTTTTTTTTTTTTTTGTTAAATTTGGACCAACATTACTCATGTTGTTGAATTCAATTTTGAGTTGTTTGATAGGCGGGTATTATTATCTCTTTCAGGAAATAAAATTGTTCTTTGGTGGTTTAAATATATTTTTAACGCCATCGCAGTTGTACATATTGAGTTGTGTTCTTGGAAAAGTGATTCTTCGTTCGCCACCTCCAGGTATCGAAATTTCCTTAAATGTTTATTGCATTGTTCTTTCAGCTAGACGATTGAACGGTTCAAAGTGTGTGAAATACGAATGTGGGAACCAAAATTTTAAAATACAAACATTCAGAAAATAGAAGATTAGTCGATAACGTCAAAAGGGGGGAGGGAGTTGATTTCTTACTCATTTTAATGTTTAGTTCGATGTATGTAATAGTGTGTTCTGCATCAATTTCGGTTGCTTACCTACTTAACAATTGGCAGTCCACTGCCAAAAGAAAGCATTCAGTTCATCAGTGGATATTTAGAACTAGATTCATTCTTTTCTCCTTATAATATTTCATTCAACCTTATAATTTTTTCTCAAAGAGTTGCTTTCCTCAACATTTCAGTAAAAAAAGGCTTTTGCTTCTTTCTTTCTTTTTTTTTTTCACGAAGCTTTGAGTATGAAAACTTTGATTTCAGAGGCGTCTGTCGCTAATTATGGTAAGCCGATGAAAGCTGAAGACTATGAACAAGTGGAGACTCAGCTGCAAGCACGAACTAACTCCTCATATCAGGGCACCGATTTTCAACTAGGTCTCTGAAGTTTCGTTTGTTGATTGAATGCTTCAGTCTTGAAAATCGAAGATCTTAGCAGTTGGTCTGATATTATTTCGATTTAAATGACCTGGCAATAGTAATGGGTAACCATTCATCGTTTTCCATTGTCCACTGCGCGGTTGGTTGTAAGTAAGCTCCGACCAGACTTGTTGGCTCAGCTCAACCGGCCAACCCGCCCAGCATCCTCATCGGGTCGAGGACGGCGGAATAAGTCCCAACAGTCACAGTAGGAATAATGCTCTGTTGACTGAAATAAATAAATAAATAAATGAGTAGCTGCGGATTTAATTGGTTGGACTGCACTGGAAATTCGTTTGTATAGCTCGTTCAAATTATTAGTGGATCCGTTCCTGAAGTTCATTCATCAATGCTTTAAGATTCTAATTCACCACAGTGTTTATTGCAAAAATGAAAATCATCATCCGAAAAATTGCATTTATTTATTCATATATAGGGAGAAGTAACAAAGTTAAGTTATTTCTTGCAAAAAAGCACTTAAAGCTAAGACATCGTTCTAGAGAAATTATAGTACCAGAGTATAGCGTGACACTTGCGCGGGTCTCTTCGAAAATTTCCTTTTGCATTGCAATTGTATGTTTTACAATCCCTTTAAGCTAACTTTAATGGGTCGTATATCGTGAGCCATTTTGAAGTGTTGTTGCATCTCAATGAACTCACCACTCTTTCTGCCGCCTTCTTCATCCCTCACTTATATAATCACGGATACTTACTGTTAATGATTTTTTCTTAGTGTTTTTTCTGGTTGTGATAATCGACCTCCTATGTTTCGACACAAATCTTTAGAGTTAAGGTAATTGGGGTGGTACAATGGCATTCTTTGATGCTCAGCGGAAACCTTCTGCGTCGTTGGATTCAAGTGTGGGCATGGCGAATATCTCTCTCAACACGAATGACTCGTATCGCTCGGTCTCACCGACAGAAAGTGGCAAAGAGAGCAATCTCTCAAATACCACCATCAGTTCGTTTTTGGATTCTAGAATTAAAATTTCGCTTGTTTTTTCTTTCCTTTTTTTGAAGGATTTAATAGAACCTTCGCGTTTCATGCGAGAATGTGACTACAAAATGAATTCATGGACTATTAATTATTAGAAGGGAATAGGATTTTATTCAGGAAAACAATACTAATGCCATTCGATACTTAGTAAATATGTTTTAGCCATTTAGCTATTATCACTGACAATATTGTTATTATGGGTATTGTGCAGAAGTGCAAACCATTCAGCTGGTAAGGGTGTTTTTTAATGCTTCAGAAGCTGGCAATAGTTCCGATGCGTTGTTGGATCAGACACATGTTCGTGCCACCCTTGCAAATTTCGTTGTCGTCTTAACTCATAAAGATCCATTGGGACAGAGCAATGTTCGATGCAGGTGAGAGTGTTTATGCTACCGTTATTTGTTTTAAAAGTAGTGCAACATATCCTATTCTATATGCAAATTGTTGTTTGCTGCAGCGTAGTTTGCTTATTAAGTAAGCCATTCGTGATGCGTCCGTATAAATTCAATATGTTCTTTGTGAAGTTCACTTAAACTACAAAATATTTTATTTGCTTCTTAGTATTGAGGAATAAACAGTGAGGAAACTTTTATTATAGGAAATTCATACATCGTTCTTTTGGAGTCCAGCGATCGTCAACCTTCTTCAATCCTCACCTTGGGGCAAGCGTACAAGATGGCTGATATAAAGGGACCATTCGGTCAACATTTCGCATTTTTATTGCATCGTTATTATGATGCTTTCCCCCATCCTCATTCTATTGATCACTCATACCGATATTGACATGGTTCTCCAATAATTGTATTTTCCTTGTCTCTGCTGCCGTTATCCCTCCATAATACTTTCCATTTTCCCCCATAGCTCCTATATTCTACACCCCCCTGCTGGTGATTCCTCTTCTTCCATAGATCTTATAATGCTGCTCGTTCTAAGCGCATAATTCAATCTTTTTTAAACTTTGGCAACGACGAAATATGAGAACATCGGTGAGTGTGTCAGAGAAGGTGGAATGAATATTACGCAATTGTGTTGTCACTACTAAGCATAGCCAATTACGTGGTTTTATTATTCATAAATGAATGTCACTCGAAAATATTATTTCGTTGTTTAGGACTCTAAGTGGAAAGGAGACAGTAATGGACGTTATGAAATCATTACAAATCCTTGCTGAGCGTTTCTTTGCCGATGCGAGTGGTGTGCGTCTCACTACCCAATTACGGCTCAACACCATTCGGCAATTCTTCGATCGTCTCTATCCTGACGATCATCTGAGGTAGTGCACACCTAATTTCCTTTATAATAGCTCTTATTTCACGTACTCATTTGTAAAAGAGAGTGGAATGTTTAGTTAAAATTGCAAAAATATGGCGCAGTATTTGTCCTCCGTATTATTGAGTTTTTTTTTTCAGAGAAAATTTTCCCTGCGTCTACAAGACAAGCATTGAGTAGCCATATTGGCATTCGTGCCATATTCGGCATTCACATATTACCAGCTTGTGCATATACGCCATAAAAAGCAAAATGTTTTCAATCTTACTTTTTTCATTGGAAAGAATTGTTTGGCTTTTAGTGGTTATAACCATTAGTGAGTGATTACTACCTCGATTGAAATAATGAGCGATAAAGTGATTTGCTGTGCAAATAAACAAATTAAAGCGACAAAAAGTGCGACCAAAATGGTTCACTTCATCCTCTGGTTGTCGTTTTCTTGAAGTTGTTAGATATGCTTCTGAAATTGCAGTTACACCTTCTGAGTTGCAGGTGGTCTTTTTTTGCTACTGCATTGTGGGGTAGGGCGTTTTAAAATTTCTAACCTCGAGGTTCGATTCGGGATTTCGCCTGTTAGAAGAAGAGAGGGAGGCATCCTTAGTTTTGCTTGCAACGGATCGCGGTTTTATTCGGTTGCAACCCTCGCTAGTGCCGTCGGCATAGTTAAGTCTTACATAATTTAACTAAGCGTTTTGATTGTTTGCATGGGATGTTTGCAGTACAAGTGAACCTATATCGCGTAACTTGACTTCTTCAAGAGTTCACCTCTGTAATTAAACTCTGGCACTCCCATTACCTATTTCATCGTTTCCTTCAGTCGATCTTATATTTATTTAAATGACTTTAGTATTTAGACACTTCTCCTTCACGAATGATTTGTAGTAGCAGTCAGTTTATTCTGGTGATATTAAGAACCAGGCAATGCCGTAGAATCTTGAGATCAGGTTCCTCGCTATTGTATTTCAAGTCGTCGGAAGAGAGAGCTGAATATGAAAGGGTGCTTGTGTAACGTGGGGTTTCGAGGAGGGAGGTGGGCACTAAATTTGAGAAAGATTGGATTTAAAAGGTTTTTTTTCTTTTGCATATGGCGCCTTTGAAAGAAAATCGTGTTTGAAGTGGCAGGAAGAAGGAGGGAAATGGTGGAATTTGGGAGAGGAGGCTTATTTAAATTCCCATTTCTAGTAAGAGTGAACTGATTTGGAATGAGGCTATATAGAGAAGAGGACTATTATTCGAAGATTTGCACTAAATCAGATCGAAATTTCAGGTTTCTTGCTGCAGGGATTACTTTTGATTATGTGCTGAAAAAATGTCAAGATAACGACTCATTGTTGATGAGTTTCACTGCGGCAAACTCCGATCTGGTTGAGGCACTCTCTCCCGCTAGTACGGTGAGCTTTTGCATTTTGATTTTGCATTCAAGTTTCTTTTGCCGACTTCCATTTTTTTACTCATTCATTAGTTCTTTTGTTGTTTAATGTTGTTGTTTACACTTAACAGTGTGTAGATATTGGGTTGATGCATAAAATTTTCGTTTGAGAGCCTATTCTTGAGATGAATACCCCATGGAGAGGACTTCTGCGCGTTGATTGACTGCTGAAGGTTCACGCTATCATGCGATGTATAACACCAGTGTAAGAATGCTTGGGGAAATTTTTGTCTGTTAAAAGCTGGACTACGTCAAGAACAATTTCGATTCTTCGAAAAAGGAGTTGGCATGCGCCTGACGGGGTTGTTCAAAGTGGTCATCGTTGTAAGCGTTGAACATGCAGAGTTTCTCATAGGAAGGTTTACATGCACCAGAAAGAAAACGAAGGTACCAATGCTGGTGGGATTGCATCAGAAGTTGGCAAAAAGGTAGGAAGAAATGCTTTTTAATACCTTGTAAGGAAGTACAGGGCAGGGCAGTAAGCATTATTGTTGCATAAATTCGGCTGCTGCTGGAGCGGCGCAACCGGATAACCTGGTCTAGGGGGTAAACATGACAAAACCTGCCCGTAGCTGCGGGTAATTTAGCAAAACATTAAACGGATCTCTAAAAAGCTGCTTAAAGAAAACTGATGCATCTTTTAGTGATTTTGCTATTAAGCAGGCATTTATGAGCGTTGTTGTGGACGGACCATCTTCTGACTACGGGATTTTTGAAGAGATGCTTCCCAATCTTCTTCTTTCTCGGCAAATTGCATAATCTAAATGCTGAAAGAGAGTAGATAATAATTTCTTCGACAAGGTGATTATAATCAGCTGATTGCAGAATGCGAACCAAATAGAACATATTGAGCTGATTCACTTCCCTCCGGTCGACGAGAATGCCGATGAAAGGCCGCCACATTTCAGAGTTGCTATCGATAATCGTCCAAAGACCCAGGTACGACACCTGGAGAGTAATTTTTGGTAGCCAACTGCTTACGACTTCGTTTTGGTATGACAATAACAGTAACAGTTGTCGCGTAATGCGATTATAAGTTTGCCAAAAAATTAAATTACTATTAATTTCATCGGTAGAAAAGATCTTCGCGACAACAAAAAGTTTTGAGACTAGCCTGTTACAAAGTGGAAAATATGGGAAGTATTTACCAGTTTTTTTTGTTCTCGATTTCCCTCTCTTTCTTTCTTTCTCTCTCCGTTTCTTTCCTTCTCCTTTTTTAGTGTTCTTAGCTTTCAGAACATTCTTTTATTAACTAATCTAGATCTTTAAGTAATACAGTGCAATTTTTTAGCGCTGTGTTTTCAATGAAAGAGAATTCAGTTAGTTTAATAATTACTATCGCTGGATTGGCAATGAGTTATTAAGCTGTTGATGTTCATCTTCCCATGCATTATTTTTGAAGTTGCATTAGTTTGATCTATAGAAGTTTTTGTAGATGTTGTTTGCAGAGTTATAACGTCGAGGTGGAATTAGCTGCTTGTGAAAGCGAAATCGATATCTCCCTTCTCGATCGCATCTCCGCATTGCTATTCACGAAGCCCTTCTTCGCATACTCTCTATCGTCGATTGGCCTGAGTCGATATGCAACCGGACAATCCCTTGATTTGAAGTTCATTGCTTTTTATTTGCTGCACAGCATTAATACTGACAGTATTGAGTTCCTGGTTTATTGCTGAAAGTTTTTGAAGATTCTGAAATTTTGGAGGGTTCAGAGCCGCTCTTTTTTTCAAAAATCGGGGAGCGACCTCATCGAAGAAATCAAAGTCCGCCTGACTTCTGAGGCCTCAGGGTTCTTTCATGATTCGGTAGTCGTACACGATAGCTGCTGATGTGACAGCAACCAAAATATTTCAGTAATGCTCTATTAGCAACGGAAGATTGAACTATTGTATGGATAATCGTATGCCTATGGAGAAATTTGTAATGATGCATTTGATTGGATCGTCAGTGACAACGTTGTGGCAAAAGCACTGTAGGCGGAAGGAAGCAAGTTGGCTTAAACGAAATGCTCGTTACATAGAGGCCACATCTATAAGTACTCCTCGAAGTGACCAAATTTTTTTTCGCAGTTTAGTTGTGGGAATAGCCTTATTCAGTGGGATTGACCCGGGGAGTTCAAAGTGGACTAATTGTCGCTCCGGAACGTTTATCGTTCTTGATAATTAATTCCCTTTTTCTTTGGACCCAGGAGCATACACCTACTTGAAAGGAAAGAAGGAAGGGGGAGGGTGTGAGTGTTTGCGGCTAAGTTGATGGAAAGGTTGGTTACGCTGTTCCTTTCAGCTTCCTTTTCGTTTCGCACATATACAGATCCTATTTGAAGGGGCGGTTAGCGGGGAGAGGGTGATGAAAATTTCATACATAGATAATTCGCTGATCATGATTCATAAGTGCAAAACAAATTATGCAATTGAGCTTTACTAACCATGCAGTTATTCGTCACAGGTAGTTATCCTTGTCCGTTAATGAGAACATACAGATGCATATACCATTGAAGGTGCTGATAATATTCATAGTAGGGTCGTTCAATAAAGTCGACTGATAAGCGCTCAACAGTAATGAGCAGGGCTGATGCAACTGCTTCAAATCTCGCACGAACACAAATGAAGTGGTAGCTAGTTCATTAGTAGTAAGGTGCGAAGCGACTTCAATTATATATATATATATATANTATATATATATTCGAGATTGCGAGTTAGTATCTAAATTCTCAACTGGTGCCATCTGTTCAAATACTGGTAAGTTCATTTTTGATCGTTTGATAAAATGCCGAACAGGAGAATTGCTGCTGTAAAAATGTGCAAAAATTTTTCTGCTATATTTTCCGGTCAGTTGACAGGTTGCACTATTCTTCTAGTAATCGGATGGTTGCAATTATCTACTCTCGTTCCTCTCCATTTTAGGCTTGAGCGAGTATAATAAGTTCTTGCAGAGACGACATCTTTGCAAACACAATCGGCGAGCAGGTTTCACCATCGCAGTCTTCAGGATCTATCGTTTTGCGATGTCCCAAGTGGGAAATCACTCTCAGGTATGATTTACTCATTCTTCTGACTACTTCAATTAACTAAGAGGTGATGGAAGCACCTCTGTTCTAGGTTTCATCTTTTAGTGGACTTATTCTGTATTCCTTATTAATTGGTGAACGCAGCACTCTACTGCATTTTTGAACCAGCCGATAAACTGCAAGTGAAATTTTTGTGGAAATTGGGAGGATGTCTTTTCCAGTTGCATCTTAGTGGCTTGGGCAAGCTTCATAGGTCATTCCTACATTAGGGGATTCAAAAACTGTTTTACTGTGATAAGATATGACCATTCGATAATTTCACCCCAAACTTCCAACAGCCAACACGTGGGGATGCCGAAAAATGCTAAGAATACTAAGAACACGCTCATTAATAGTCCAGATTCCGCGAAAATTTTCTTAAATTTTCCCCCAGTTCTTGAAAAATTTACTAAATTTGCTATTATCTGTTTCGTTCCTTGAGCTTTAGTTCGGTTGATTCATAGCCACAGTGCCCACAAAATTGAGTGAATAAACCTCGGAAGTAGATAGGTAATTCTCATACTTGGATGTTCTCATGTGCTTAATTTGATCGGTTTCATAATTGATGCATTTAGGATACCTGTAGCGGATTTACGAGATACAGTGTCTGCGAGCGCACGACCACCACATTGGATAAGACGTATTCATGACGAGAGCCTGCAGCTAACGTTGATAGACGCATCGCTTGAAATGTCTGCATTTGATCCGTCTCAAATCACCGTTCATGGCAGTATATCACTTTCTGCAGCTTCACTTTACGGTACGGCATCCCCAGTTCTTGAAAAATTTACTAAATTTGCTATTATCTGTTTCGTTCCTTGAGCTTTAGTTCGGTTGATTCATAGCCACAGTGCCCACAAAATTGAGTGAATAAACCTCGGAAGTAGATAGGTAATTCTCATACTTGGATGTTCTCATGTGCTTAATTTGATCGGTTTCATAATTGATGCATTTAGGATACCTGTAGCGGATTTACGAGATACAGTGTCTGCGAGCGCACGACCACCACATTGGATAAGACGTATTCATGACGAGAGCCTGCAGCTAACGTTGATAGACGCATCGCTTGAAATGTCTGCATTTGATCCGTCTCAAATCACCGTTCATGGCAGTATATCACTTTCTGCAGCTTCACTTTACGGTACGGCATGAGTTCTTTTTTTTTTTGTTGAGCGGGACATGATTACAATATAATTGCAGGTGCATTTAATGGAAATATCGAAACACTGCACTGCTCAAACGATGAACTTTCATTTTTATATGCGGGCACGTCAAAGCAGAACACAAAAAATCGTGTCAGGTATTTATAAGCCGTTGAATCATTCTTTTCATTCGCATTCCAACTTTATAGCTAATGAAACACTGCTATTCTAATCGATTGTCGAAATTGCTTCTTTATGTTGTAATGGATATTGCAGAAAAGAGTAGAGGAATAATGGGAAAGCGAGATTAGATATAAGGAAAGATGAAAGTGGGCGGCGATAGGTGTTTAAAAATATGAAAGCCATATGAGTACACTTCACTAATTTTTATAGTTCCTGTTGAATTTACATGATTCAGAGTGCATTTCTGTTAGCACCTTTTCCTATAAACAGTTTTATTATTTTATTATGTAAACTAGTGTCTATGGACAAAAAGGCAATCAGTTTGCATACACGGAGAGATCAGACAGAAAATTGTGACATCAATTGCTTCGAAATTTCATATTCATTCGTTGTGTTACAATGAACAATTTTGCCGTTTCTGCTATATTCACAATATTTGCATAGCGAATGTTAGAATATATGAGTGTATTACAGTATGAAATTGAGTTACGATTTCCGCAACACGAGTCTCAAAACGGCGAACGCACATAACAGCCCAGACGAGATGCAAAAGAGTGTTTGGGGATCGTATTTTAAGACGACCACAAAAATTGAGGGTCCATTCTCCCACAAAGTCACCGTTCACGAGAATGAACCGGTACGTGTTGTTTATTAATGTTTATCATAAAGGTGGAACAGTGACTTTCTTCTTTCCTATAGAAATAACAAAAACAAAGAAACCTGAAAGAAAAGGAAGTTATATGCATTGGCATGGCAGTATTGACCGATTATGAGATGTGGATCAATAAAAAACTCTGGAAATTTAAGCGGAAAAAAATCAATAATCGATCATACTGATTTGTGATCGTTAGAATTGATGTTGTTGTAGTGTGGTTGTGATGTTTCAACTTTCTTTAATAGGAGAATTCCCTGTCGATGTTGTCACCATCAAACCCATCGTATTCATCTTGCAGTGGTCTTATAATTTCATATGCATGTACTGCTCATGAATTTATCATTTCGATTACCTTCAGAAAGTGAGAAAAAAACTTCTGCAAGAAAAACTTAAGAATTATTTCGCAACCGAAATTTTCCAACTTCATGAAGCAATTTTTATTCCTATTGTAAACTGAATTTCAAATTTTTCAGCTGAATTCTTCTTTCCAGTTTTTTTTCATATTTTCCAATTTTTGCTCAAATATCAATGTTTTTTTTTATTCATATGCTTAATACCTTTCACTATCTAAAAGTCCATATAAGAAAGACGAAATTTTGAGGTGACGATGGTGGGAAGTCGCGAAGAGTTATATGAATTTAGCGAAAATTGTTTGAAGTTATCCAATCTTACTTTGGAGATATTTGTGCCAATTTTGCGATTACATCTACCAAGTCATCAATTCTATGAACTTCTCTACAACAGGTTCGTTTATAGAAATACTTAGCTGAAATGTTTGTGGAAGTTTGCTTCTTGAATTGCTGTATAATGTATCTTTTTTTGTTTTGTTTTGCTTCATTCTAATTGGAATTTCTATAAAATATCAGCATCCGTTATCGTTTTTTTAAAGTATATATATACATATATATATATATATGCATACGCAATATTTTCTTATGACAGCTTCCAACTACACAGGATTGTTAACTTTCAGTGTACTTGATCGTGGCCTTTTTAAAATTTCTATGCGGGAAGGAGCTGTTTATTATATCAGTCATTCTCACAGTGTTTATCTAATGCTGAAATTTGCAGGTTGGTCAATGATTTGGTTTTATGGGAACCGTCATCGCCGTTATTGAAGAAATCATTAGGTGGACAGCCGGGTGTCAATATCGCCGCACCATTTGGTGATAGCGCATTTCAATTGTGTCGTCCATCTGCTCGTCGAGGTGTGATTCTAATGCGCATTAAATTTTTAAAAAAAAAAGAAAATTAGTATATTTTATTATAATTTCGCTGAGGATTGTAGTTTGACTTTTCGTTATATTTTTGCGGTTGCCTGATGTTGTCTTGATGTTTAGCCGACGAATAGAAACGCTTACCCCGAAAGGAACTCGAATCTCCGGCTTCTGGATTGTAGGGTTGATACTTCACCTCCTTAGATATCATGCATTGCATTTATTGAACTAAATATCCTATAGCAAATGTATTCGAGCAATGCATAAGTAATGGTTGAATGAAGTGATAAGGATTAGTTTTCTCTTGATTTATTTCATTTACCTGTACAGATTGTCGATACGTCGTCGATGTTTTGCTATGATTGATGTGACAGAGCTGTTTTTTAAGAGCTCTGATATGGTTCAGATGTAACGAATAAGCATAAGAAAATATCCCGCTGATTTTCGCACCTTCTGTTTACCGTTGTCATCGCTTAAATTCCTACTTATCATTGTTTTTTGAGTGAAAATATAGTCGTTTGAAGGGAATGACTCAAAATTAACCTGAACAAGGCTTTTTTGGACGTTTGAGAAGGAACAAAATAGAGGAGCCATCTGCGATCCCATCTGACTCTGCTTCCCTGTTGTGATTTTGGCCTGCTATAACCAGAATCGGGGCCAGCCGTAAGCTGATTTTATGTGCATGAATCTTGCACTGAGGGAGGGGGCTCAATGGTAGTTTCATTCGGATTGAGAAAGGCGAGGAAATCATGTGGGGAATAGGTGCTTCAGTAAAAGGAGGGTTTCTCTTTCAGATCCTTCGAGCAGCCTCCGAGGCATTCCTGGAGACAGATGCAAAGTGTAAAGTTATGTGGCCAAGTGAGTATTAATTTAAGGGTCGGAGTCATCAGAGACTGAGTCACGAGGTTCTCGTTCACATAACGATTCGTCGACGGGTGCCTCGCTTGTGAACGAGAGTCCACATAAGGTGTGCGTCAAGCTTGGCATCGACGAGGGTACATTGCTTATTGGTGCACTCATGACCGAGGTTATTATTGAATTTGAAAGATTTAAGTGCGCATTTATCCACCTTCATAAAACCTGTCGTTGCACCGTTTCTTGTCGGTCATTGAAAATAAAAACCGTCACCAACAGTGGTTTTAGGGCCATTTCAGAATTTTTTATTCGTAAGTCTAAAAAAAATTTTTTTTTATTTTCCAGCTTCACAGTCTTCTGAGAAATTGGAAGTATTAAAGCAATAAGCCGATTGTGTTGCTAGCGATAACTGAGCTTGAGGTTGCGGTGACAGTTCTTCTTCAAAGTAGGCATTATATGGCCATAATCTCTTTATCGTTTTAGATGATCCAAAAGTTTTTATAAGAATCCTCTATTAACAGAGGAAATCCCTGTGTCTTTTCGATTCGGTGCTACTTTTTTTTCCTGGAGTCCAAGAATCGTGCAAATGCAATAAAACTTTTTTGTTAGTGTTTTTAAAAGGCGCATTCCGTTGAATGATTAGCTTTCATTTTGCAGAATAAAGTATCGTGTGCGGCGAGTCAGATTGGTGCAGAGTTGATTGGTGGTCAACTTTTTGTTGTGAATGGATATCACGGCAATGAGGAGCTCACCTATTTCTATTTTACAACGAAAAAGGCTTATATCTTTCATAAAAGTAAGCCACTTGGACGGTTTTTGTGAGCACTAAACTTCCCTATCTGGCGTAGATGCGAAAAAATTTTTTCTGTAGCGTTGAAATATTCAGTTGTTCGTCGAAAGAATGCTGCAAATCGACAGAAGTTGTTTTGTTGTACGACGGAGTTAAGTTGCGTTGTTGTAAAACTTGTTTCAGCTTTATTGCAAGACTTGTTTGCAGCTTTATTGTAAGACTTGTGCAGCGGATGTTGAGCATTAGTGCTTGTGATGCTATCACGTTTCCGTGGATGAACAGATTCGACTCAAATGACTGCCCTATGCTGTCAAATCGAGCTCATCAAGCAAAGCATAAGATGTTGTATTGAGGCATGCTAAGTACACAGATTCACGCGCCTCGCCTTAATATGTATTCACCGTAATTTTGCACCGATTGAACTTAGTGTGTACATCTTTTGCCACTCAGTTCCTTATTGTTATTTTTTATTGAATTAATAACTCTCTTCTTTCATCAGTTCGATCGGCTGGCAACACAATACTCTCCCAATATGAAGTTCAGAATGATGTGACGGATGCTGAAAGCAGAGTTTACTTTTGCAGACAGAGGCCTTTTCACTCGAAAATTCTTTGTTGCTGGACGTCTCGAGAGTATTTTATCATATTTGAAACCGTTTTTCAAGTATCATTTCTGTATTTATTAGTATATTAGCGTTTGCTCAAGTGAGAAGCTTTATGTGCGTGCTCTTGTTGAAAACTCCTTATTTGTTCTTTGCTTCTAGTCAACCTGAGCACAGCTGTTTTGTTTATAAGTTCGCTCACTAGGAAATCCTGTCATCGCTCCCTCTCCCTCCTCACCCCCTCCCCTCTGCCGAACTCTGAGGGCTCACTGTCACTAGAAACTACCTCATTTCTTTCCTATCCCATCGTTAGCGCAACCTTTTTGGTCTCTTATTGGCAGTTTATTAACTTAGAAGCATTTATTCGATTAAATGGTATATATAATAACATTGCCTTTCAGCTTCCCATCGGAATCAGTCATTAATTATGCGCTCTGAGTTTATAATTGGTCAATAGGTTTTAAACATTGGGAACTATTCTTGATGAAGCGCTAAGTTTCTGTGATTTCTGTCTACGGTATTAAGTGATGTTCATTCGTGATACTTGAATATTGCATCTTTGCAGATATAACTGAAGGCATTGTGCCGTACGAGAAGAACGTTCGTGAGAAGAACTTTGCACGTCGTTCAAAAGAAGATCTTCGAGCAGCACCTGCATCTGAGAGTTCAACGGGGGAATTATGTCAGATGGTTGCCGATGACAACTTTGCTGTTGCATTCAGAATCGACTTCCATTTTGTTGAAAATGTTAAGGTATCCTTCCTCTATAGAATTTCCTATTTAAAAAATATCATCTTAAAACACGAAGTGATTATTATAGGGAATAAGCATAGATCATTTTCTTCTCATCCCCTCCCCGTCCATCCTCCAGGAAAC
The DNA here is from genome assembly GCA_006503575.1 of Baylisascaris schroederi. Classification (NCBI taxonomy): domain Eukaryota; kingdom Metazoa; phylum Nematoda; class Chromadorea; order Rhabditida; family Ascarididae; genus Baylisascaris; species Baylisascaris schroederi. The sequence goes on from QEWY01002081.1 coordinate 1,026,461, forward strand.
TGCCGGAAATCTCCTGTGAATTTCAAAATATGATAAGATCTTATCTGTTCAGTATTACCGTATCGTCTGCTTTCATCCTTATCTGTTCTGCAGTTTCGTGTTTTTTTTTTTTTTTTTTCAAGAGCAGATTAAACTTCTTTTTCAACGATCTTTTTTTTTTTTTAAATTTTGCAGAATGTACTATTGGCGGTGGGCATCCGAAATAGCATATTGCGTGTGACACCGTTCCGTGATGCGGGTCACTTCTGGGTGAATCAGTTGATAGACTTCTTTAACATTGTCGACTACATTGTACCGGGATACGAATTGCCTGAAGTTACCACTCAACTACATATTCATCTTGCATCATCACTCCTTGCTTATGACCATTGCTGTGTGAAGCCGAACTCTCCATTGAAACTAAGGTTGACTGTTTTTTTATTTTATTTTATTTTTTTATTCTTTTATTTATTATTTTATTCTATTTATTTATTCATTTATTTTTTATTTCTTTTTGCTTTTGCTTTTGCTGAGGGGATTATTGCTGAGAGAACTTCCCCATTAAAGTTATTTTTTGTATCATTTCAACTTGATTTAAACTTCCTGAGAGAAAGGTAATGCAAAGCGAAATGAGAGAAAAAATGGAGAGACATAATGCTTATACATTTGGGGCACATAATTGCTGTGAAAGTTTTGTTTCTTCAGTGTTGTATATAATTTTTTTGTACGCACTGCTTTATGTGCAAGCGGTTGCTCGTAAAATCGTTTCGAGTTTTTCGACGAATTTTTCGTTTAGTTTCTAATTATGCGATGCAGTTGACATTGCTATTGTGTGCTTCACGAATTGCTTTTGATTAAGCCTTAAATGTTTGCTTCACTTCTGGTGTCGGTGCTAGGGGTAATTTTAGTGGGTTTAAAAAAAATATATAAATTTGGCTTTCAGATTGGTTCTGGGCTCATGCAATGTGAATAGTCGTATCGTGCTCAACGCTGAAATATACAAGTTTGAGTGTATTTTCGAGGATACAAAGCTGTTTCTTTGTGCACAGAAGTCGCCTCCAATGAACGTTCAATTCGGTGATGTACCACAGAATGTGCGCAATCGCAGCAAATTCATAGAAATACTCTCAATGGGGCTGTTCCAACTAGAGGTTTGTTAAACAGTCAGATAATATTTATCCCCTCAGATGGTGTGTTCAGTAGGATTGTGATGTGGGGCCGACGAGGTGGAGGAGATGGAAGGGAAGAGATTGTTTGTTATGGTGCAATTTTTACTACTGATATCTTTTTAGCATTTTGTGATGTTTTACAGCACTCTTTTATGCATTTTAGCGGTTTATGCATGGATCTTATATGTTTATTTTCAGTAGGTTATAATTGTATATTGAGTTGTTGCACTCAATGAATCTACCTGCATACGTGCATTGAGATTTCGTCACCGTTTGTGCTATAGAGTTGGACTGTTCTTCTTTGGCGTCGTCTGCGTATGCAAAAACCATTTGCACGATGTAGAAATTTCAATGTCGGAAGTGCACCTCTTTGCTGCTCAATCTGTGGGCAGGGCATCAAAGGTGACGGGGGGAGGGGGGGGAGGGGAAGGGACAGAGGGATATTCGGAAAAGAATAAGACCCTATCGAAAATACTACGAAACAATACAAACGTTTCATTGTATTATAGTGGAGCGCTTTATGTGAGGTTGCTATGTTTTCAGGTGCGAGCAGCCGATAATATTGACACGGGTAGCACACGGAAGAAGCTTCGCTGTCCGCTAATCGAAATAAAATGCAAAAATGATCTAGTAAAGGTAGGCGTTCATTCTCTACCAATTTCACTGGTAAAAAGATAGAAGTTCTTTATAAAATCACTATCTTTTCTGTTTCTTCACTCGTTACTGTTTGTTTTGTAAAAACTTCCGTTATTTAGTACTAAGGCAGCAACGACACTGCTGGAAGGAGACGCCATTTGCTGCGTTTTTACAACGATTTTCGATGATCTGATCTGTCGTTTTAAGACAGTGGATGTTTCCGACTTAGATGTATCATATTTGTAGAAGGTGGGTATACCTACATGTGTTGCAACTATTTCAGTCCCTTCAGAAAAGAGCAAGTATATCGCGCCATTAAGCCGCTGGAATTCGGCCTGAGATGAAATCCTGGGATATATGCACCATTCCTTCGCATGTAGAGAGCAGACCTTCAGTATGTAAATCACTCGTGTGCTTCGATGTTTGTTTCATCTGTGATGACTGTGCCAAATTTTTTACTGAGTCTGTCAAGGCGAGTGATGTTGACATTCGGAGACCAAACTTCTGAGATATCTATAACCCGACTATTGTTTATAACATTTTACGCATTGCACTAATCCACTTTCAATCGGGGTTGCAGCTTTGCATTAGTATGTCCTCATTTGTTTGCATGCTTTATGGAGTTATAAGATAACCGTTGAAACTTCGTGTTTAATTCTTAATAGCGTTTTGTTGGCTGCTTATATACTTTCAAGGACATTATCGCCGCAAATGATGGCTCCTATTGGTTTCTTATTGCTTAAAAACAAAAAGTGTGCCTTTGTAAATTGGCAACTACTGTATGTAATTGGGTGATCCCTCATCATTCTTTGCGTACTGCTGTGATTCTTTTCCAGCTTTGACGACAATTTCATATTAATAAATCTCCCCTTTCACTTACTACATGAGGTGTGAAGGTGACCGTTAATATGCGGCAATATAATACAAATGGAGGGTTGGTTCCACCAAACATTTTATTCCTTGCTAAAAATAGACTTAAATGTGCGCTGTCTTTATAATGGTACTTAATACTCGTTTCCACTCTTCCATTCCGCATAACTTTTGGCCGCTTTACTTGTTGATATAGTAATAGTCGTTGATTCAGTTTTGAATTTTATTTTTTTGTGCTCCTTTCAGTTATAACGAGCTGAAGCGTCAGAAGATTGTTGTTGCCTAGAAATATTTAATTAACCGCTTTGTGAGTCATTATCCGAGATTATTGACTTAGATTCCTGTCATATAAATTTATAGATGTTAATATTGTTCAAATAACGCTTTTTTTTCGGAAGCATTGTGCTCTGATGGTTTAGGTGTGGACGTGTGCGGATTCCTTAGTGGCGTTAATTAACATGGCCTTTGAGCTAGCCGACTCCGATATATTGAAGCCACTGCCGGCAGATGATGCAGAAGGCATGCGTACTCCTAATGGCTCTGGCGAGTTGTCATTGAAGGACGCCACTTCAAATACGGGATCGTTGAATGCGCCCACTCTAGAGGATCAGATAACTCGCCTACAGGTCAGTTTTCATTGCAGACATGCTTCTTGTATTGTGTGCATAGGAAGTGGATATTGTGCATTATTTTTGGGTTGTAGTGGAGGGGGCGGGAATGAGGAACCGTTTAGCTGAGTATAGTGGCTGACCAGTGTAGTGCAGAAGGTGAATTGTTCCTATTCCTTTATCGGTTTCATTTCAAAAGAGAGGCAGCTTATCGGTTGTGTGATGGGAATAGTTCACTTGTCTCAGCAGTGCTTGATTGAGTTGTTTTGTTGTTTACCGAATTGCTGCTGCACATTTTGCCAATATTTGAGGTTTTTAAATAATATTCAGGTAGTGCAGCAGTTTGTTTTAAACGACATTTCTTGATGAAGGAGGCCTTATGTGTTTTAGAGATCTACACTGCATGTTTTAAAGCAGCATTCCAAAACTACAGTAAACCAACTAAGTTAAAAGCCCATGACTGTTCAATATAAGGGCATTTGTGCACTTTGTATATGAAAACATTTACAGTTTTAAGTTCATTTGTACACATTAATGATCATAAGCACACATTGGATTTCCAAATGAGTTTTGAGGACTTTGTGAGGGTCTGGTGAGAAATTCAATAAGTTTTGATGAGTTTTGATGAGGAATGAGAGAATTTTTAATTTGAAGTGTAATGTTCTATTGCCGAAGTCAAGTATCCCTCATTTTGTTGATCAAGAAGCATTGTGCGCTAGATATGAAAGCTTCATTTTGTTTTCTTCCTCAGTTTGGACTGGATTTTTGGCCTATTTGAAGTGTCTCATTTTGCTTAGCCATTGATGTAGGTATGTTCGCTTCGCTACTTTCTTTAAATCACGAGCAGCGATCCGAACTGATCTGGTTTTCGTTTCATTATTTGAAGTGAGATAGAGATAAGGTTTATTATGTTTGGTTCAGGAGATGGTTCAATCGGCAATAAGCTCATCTCCGTCGCGATTCGCACATTCCGAACCGGTCGCTTTTGGTGAATCTGCGCTTGACGAGATTGCTTCACTCGATTCGCTCAAAAAAGGACTTATTAGCGATGCTCTCAATGGTTTATTTCTGCTTATGATTTCTTGAACTTTATGATGAAAGTAAAAATGACCTATTCATTGATTTATGCCGATTCAAGCGGCCAATGACAGTTTCTTTTGTAAGCAGAGGGAATGAGGGGCTAGGAGGGGGTTAGGTTTCTGTAAATTGCAAGTCACAGATATATTTGTAGAATGGAAAAATTAAAATTGATCATTGATTATTTCATCAAGCTAAGGAACAGCAAAGGTTCAGCGGTCTTCTAACCTCTGCAGAAACATGTATGAAGAGAAACGAAGTCTACCAATCATAAATGCTTCAAATTTCATGAGCTTATAAAAGATAAGCTTGCAAGTTTAATAAGCTCGATCAAGTTTCAGGAACGCTTTTAACTCTTTCTCATCGTCTTTGGAGGTTTTCCATCTGCGGTGGTTGTTACGTTATTGGCCCCTTTTTTTGAAGGGAAAATAGATTTCCCTAACTGGAAAGTTCGGAGAGCATAAATTTTTTTAGTTTGATAGGTTTCCGCTTGCTCATCAACTAAAGCGGCAGTTTTTTTTTCCTTAACCGACTGGTTTCTTCTGACTTCTTAAAAATTTATGTTTCTGCTTGATCAGCTTGTTTTGATTATTGGAGAACAGTTAGAAAAAAAGTGATTTAATTTGTGATAAGCATAGAGGACTTTCCCATTCATTTTTTTAGTGAATTATTCCTCAACTCGTACTTGATTTATTGCAGATATAGATGATATTCCTGTGAGTGGTCATCGTCGGACAATATCGACTGAGACAGATGAAGGATTTTGTGTTGTAGATGAGATACCCGGTAGTGGCATCACGGTACTTCTGCTCTTATAAAATTTCGTTGTTTTATTGCGTTGCTCATTGTCCATAAAGAAGTGGCAATGAATACCTGTATTACCTGTCGATCCATGCCGCTCATTACGGCTTTCTAACATTCCCTCTTGCGAAGGTAATTGCATAGTGTTAGTCGATATTTAATAACATTCAAATTCAAAGGGGCGAGCGCTACTGTCTTTCCTTTCTCTACTCGTCTCGCTTCTCACAATATAAGGCAGTCGACATCGCAGTCATAACTGATAGCTACTTTTGCTGTGGTTGCACGTTAATGCGATACTAGATTAGGCAAGGAAAAGGTCGAAGTTTTTCTGTTGCCGAACGTTTTGACTCTGCGAGTAAATTAGGAGTCAACTTCATTCCAGTATGGGTTGTGATCTTTATAAAACCTTTTGGTGGTAAAAATCCAGATTCTTTTTTATTGTCAGCTGCTGAAAAAAGCAAATTTATTTTTTTGGCCTCTTAACGATGATATATTTTGAGGTGAAATATGTTTCTTATAGAACGTTGGTGGTGAGCCTCGAATTCGTGTATTGAATGAGCGAGATGAATTGATCAAAGTTGTCGACAATCATTTCGAAGTGCCTGATTTGCAACACAACGATGATATTCTTCGGCTACCCGATGATTATCCCATTCCGTTGATTAAATATTTCATTCGTGATGTCTCATTGTTGCTTCATCTTTACGGTGGCAACGATTTTGGTAAGTCACTTTCTGCTTGTTTATTTCTCTGAGTATTTTTCTTGCTTTATTTCGAGCATTCTTGGAAATGCGAAAGAGGGCTTCATCTCCAACACTATCTAGGAGCAGTCGTTGTGCTTTTTCGTAGAAAATGTGACGAAAATCGTTTGTATACAATGCTTCAGGTGTCGAAGAGGGTTCGCCTAAAACATATAGCTGTGAGGACTTTCGCTACGGTAAGGGACCAGGTCAAAGGGTCGACCCTGAAGCACAAGGTGGCACTGGCAGGGATCATTCAGTGCATGTGGAGGTCATGCTTTCTAAGGTTTGTTTGTTTTCCATTTGTTAATCTTGTAATGCTTTGTGAAGATGTGTGCAGTATGTGAGGCGCACATGTACATGCGGCGTAGTGTTCGAAGTTTATCTCTATCCTCGTCTTTTCGAGTCCTCTGTGATAGGGTATCGTATGAAAAGGGAAATTATATATATAATCCCGTCTTTATATAAACATCCACTCTATTTCAGATCTCGTTCGTATACGAATTGTTTGGCGTCGACGCACCTATCTTATCACTGAACATGTTCACTGTACACGAGGTGGAAGTGCGCGATAAATTAGCTGTCTCACAGATAAACAAAATGTTGTATCAGGTTAGTGGATGGCAGCACAGCTTTTATGTCCTCTTTAAATCACATTTGATTCCTTTTCAAAGAAAATAGCGTTCCACTGTGGATGTCATAATGTCTGTCGCATTTGCTGATGTTATATGACACTGCCTCGTTGTGTTGTGAGCTGTTTATGTAGCATCAAGAAAGCACAATGAAGCATATTTATTTCTGCAATAAGGAAAATCTATTCAAAAATGTTATCACAAATATAATTCGAAATTTCAAATATCAAGCATAAATTTGGTTTTCAATAAACATGTTTGTCTCCATCATTTGCTGTATTACATCTATGAAACGCGCATGTTTGGATAAAAAAAGGAGAAGGAAATATTGGGAAAAAGATAAATTTTTGTTTGACATTTTGAATTTTTGAAACTTTTTTTATAGTGAGCAGCTAGATTTCTATAAGTTGCTAAAAACTAAGGAAATATCGCTTCGAACACGAATTTTTTCCATCGATAGGCGTTTCATTGGTCTAAAAAAATGCATTTCGGGTTAGATGTAAGCATATTTTCAGTATGCATCCGGCCAGTTACCTCGCAGGACATGTGCTCCAATGCTTGCGTTGCGGATCGTCGAGACGCATCAGAATGAGGGCAAAATGAAAATTTCGATGCTACCATTACGACTGAATTGCGATCAGGATACGGTCGAATTTCTGATGGATTTCACCACGCAACTTTCCACAAATGTATTGCTCCCCAATTCTGGTGCGGCATTGAATTTCTTTGTTTTTATTTTCAATTCGGTTTGTAGAAAAGTGTCAAGGAAAATCTGCTGGCATAGGGCATGTTATTCATTGGCGAACTATTTCTGTGAGATACAACACATGTAAAAAAATGAGTGTTCATCGTTTAAAGTGACAGCTGAGCGTATTGTCCTTATGTTGGCTTTCAGAGTTAGCCATCTATCCAGGAGTGAGGGTGAGCAACGCTTAAACTTTTTCAGCTTTTGAAGGATTGACTGAATGGATGAGCATCATCCAGTTATTATACGAAATACTTTCTTATATACTTTCTTAACTCTTTTGCAGTGGTACACTCACTCAAAAGTTAGTTTACTGTGGCGATTATATATCATGCAGTAGAAAGAAACGTCTTATAAGTTAGTTTACCTCTAGTTAAGAAAAACAAAGCGTTGATTTTTTTTGTTTGATTGTTTCAGTGAAACCATTCTACGATAGAAAAACGTTTAAAGAATGAAACACTAGTCAAAAGAAATTCTTGTCACTCGATAATATTCATGAAAATATTGACGTGGGACAGCGATTTTTAAAACTTGTGGCTGAGTAAAAAAGAAAGTAAATGCTTGACTAGTTGTTATGGCGTGTTGTAATACTGTAATTCAATCGGCACCACAAAAAAAATCGTACGCAGTTACGGGAGTTCTTTAAATGCATCGCAGTTTAAATTTCTTATAGGGAAGAAGAAAAGCACAAGCTTCTGTCCATCATGCATTTTTATTCATATAATAACATTGTTCGAATTTATTCTTCTTTCATTTCTTTTCGCCATAATTTGACGTGTTAATGGTTGCCTCTGTCCATTTTTTTTGCATTGTGTATTTCCGTTCATGTGCGTTTATTTAGTGGTTACGTCAGGGCTATCCGATCAGGTCATTATGGAAGTGCCAACGGTTGTAAACGATCCATCATTGCTGTATCCTTCGCTGCCTCTGACGCCTTCTCCAGCGCAGCGTCCGTTAACGCCTTGCAAGAGCACTATCGAAGCTCCACTTGAGCTCGGCGATTTGAGTAAGCACGCTGGAAGTGGCTATCTTTTCACGAAAGTGTGATGCAACTGTTCTAATAGATCAGTTTAACGAAGTAAACTCTAGGCATTCTTGCAAAAAAAAAACACCGATAGGCCGCATTTCTTCTGAACTAACGTTTCGACTCATACGAGTAAAAATGTTGTTGTAGAGGTGAAGAGATAGAGGTAAAATTCGTTTCTCGGAAGTGCAGTGAAATTAACCCATCGTTGAACTGTGATATCACTGATGCTGGTTTAGCACATTTTGTGGGGGTATTTTCGCTTATTTTCTTTGACACGAGCTGCTCTTGCATTTAAGCACGAGGTGGAGAGATTGCTGTGCCCTATTTTTTAAACATTGAACTGCATTTTAGGCCAGTTCTTGGATATGCCAAATTCAGAGACGAATGCAGCAGCGAATACTGAGGGCAGTGAACAAGAATTATTAACCAAAAACTCTATCTGCATGCAAAATTTGTTCAACGAAAATGGTGATTCTCATTTAATTCATTGTTTTTGCATTCATAATATTTCCCTCTCATTTGAGATGTTGTGCGAAGAAAGTTTTTCAAAGAAGAAACTCATTGTTTCAAATTGCTGAAAAAGGAATGAAAATGTACAAGCGATCAGCGGAATATTCTTTTAAATATTTTAACATCGAGCCTTTGTTTGTTGCGTAATATCCGAATGGCAATTTGTACTGATATAGTTTGTTATAGTAATTAGTGTTAATTTTTAATTGGGTATAGTAAATACTAATAGGTTGCTAATGTTAGCATTTTTTTAATCCCCAAGCAAGTTTAGCCTTTGAACTTTGAACTCGGCTTAAGTGCTCCATTATGAGTGCTAATAAGTTGTTTTTTTTTCTTACAGACCTTAATTTGCTTGTCGATACGTCTGAAATTGCGGCAGCATTCGATTCATCTGCAGCGCAGTCAACATCTCGATTTGCCTACAACCCGGAGCATTCGTCGCCCGATCTCATAAGCAGCATCGGCAGTAAACACGGAGATGACTTGACTCGTCCGGTCGATGCCTTAATTGGCGATTGTGAAGAACCTCCTCGCCATTCGGTGGACGATCTTCTGAATGAGATCATCTTAAATGAAGACAGAGATACTCCTGTGGGTCAGCTAATCGACCATGGCGGTGACGAAGAAGAGCAGGTCGGCTTTGTTTTCATGGTGTCTGCTATTCTGGTTTCAGATATAACTGCGATTTTAGTGTTTAGGTGTATATTCGTAATGTTAAATTGCCAGTTTTTGCCTCATTTCTTACGTGGGATTACTTGTCTCGAATTTTGGAAACGAGGTGGTGAGACTCAGCCACTGAAGAGTGTGAAAATGGGCTTTTCTACTGACATAATTGAGGACTTTCATCCAACACAAAACTTTACGATCTTACCACCATTTGAATGCACTTCATTAAGTGGCAGTTTAAGGGAACAACTGACGAACATGAAGATGAAGGCGTCTCAACGATGGTGAACTCATCGGCGACCCCACCTGTTACGCAATTGGTTAGGAGAGAGACATTTTTCAAGTGAGTTTTTCTTTGCGATGTTCGCATTTATTTAGTAAGTGGTTCTTATAATGTCCCATTGCCTATGTAATCAGATCTTCTTAAATAGCTTTTTCCATATGAGTAGTTAGACGATGTCACTTATTCGTTGCTTGTCTTTTATTTATGGATGTTTACATTTTTTGCAATATTTCTTATTCTTCCCATGAATTGATAGGAGCCTTTCGCCAGTTGATTTCAGTTGGATTGTGATGTGATTCTAACATATGAAAGCACTTGCACTAGTGATTGTGATTCACTAATGTTAACGCAATGAGCTGCAAAAGAGGGAGACAATTATGTTCGTTTATAAAATTCCATATTGGGGTCGTTTTACGCAATTGATTGTTTTTTGTTTTGTTTTTTTTTTTCTTATCAGAAGACGACTACATGAAGATAAGAGCTGAAAGAGCAGGGAGCAAGTGTGCTAAACATAGAAATTATTTTCATCATTTATTGTTATAAATATCCTCCGAAGGTAATTTTTCAAATTGTGAATATTTGACCACCTAAAAGCTGTAGTACTTATCGGTGAGATAGCGAGCATCAGAAATTGAGGACTTGCGGGACTTCAATACTCATCGTTCAGAGGTAAAGAACCGAAATGGTCGATTTAAGAATGATTTGCACGATGGTGACCTTTTCAGTTTTCGTCCCATATTGAGCTGTTGTTATGTTTTTTGTAAATACATGCAGTTTACTTAAGGGAGTTCTCATTCTCACCGTCAGTAACGATACGTCTTGATTACCAAGGCAAACGTGTCAAGACCGAACAAGGTGCATTGCTTGGGTTGCTGATCGGCCTGAGTAATTTGCACTGCACACAACTCGAATTGAGGGAATTGCACAATCGTAATGGTATGCTTGGACACGCGCGATGTGTTCAAGTGAGGTGTTTTTCGAGTTCCATTTTATTATTCATATGGGAGTATGATTATTCATCATTGCTGAGAAATAGGCCTGCTAGTTCATTTATCGTATTATGAGACTTTTTCAACAAACTTCTATGTGTTATAGCACGGATATTTATAAGTGAGGTTACTTCTAGAGTAGTGACCTGATCGGTCGGTTTATAGGTGCGCAATATTTGAATATGTTTTTGATTTACCTTGAAGATTTGACAGTCTGGATAAGATTGGAGTGACCAAGCAACCACTCGCCCGCACAAAACTACAATTTCAAAGCGTTTTTTGGTCTTCAGTGGAGGAGATATGAGTGGAAAACACTCTGATCTAATATACCTATCCGTATTAGGTAGCTTTATGAACTACTTCTTTCGATGACCTCTTGCTAAGTACGCTCATTATCTCAAGCATTCCGTTTGACCCCATCATTTCTTCTCAAGTATTTTGAGGCAACGATCGATTTGTTTATTTGTTATCTATACGACATTTTCACCTCAGTAGGTATACTTTTCAAAATTTCACTTTCGTATATCAATTTTAAGTAGATTTGCGGCCTATTGGGTTATCGGTCGCTGCATTATGCAAATGTAGATCAAATGTCACCACTGTGAGCTGTATTCCACAAGTTCTTGGGGTTTCTTTCACCTTTAATTCGTTTTCAGTTTGCAATAAACGAATGGATTAGTGACATTCGTAATTCGCAGTTGCCTGGTGTTATCGGAAGTTATGGACCGATCAGTTCTCTTGTTCAAATTGGTTTGCCCTTTCTTTATTATATCCTCTCTTTGAGTTTAGCAGTAACATTACTTTGTTGTCGTATTTGTGCTTCATCAATCCACTTTCAGTTGAAGCATAGCACACTTTTTTCTTTCGATGAAGTATTAGGTCGGTTGACTAATGGTCTTGTTATGGTTCATTCACCATGCCGATCCTTATGCCACCATAGTGAATGAAGAATAACGACCTCGGGCAACCCTGTAAAATAAACTAAATAAACTTCCTCAGCGTAAGCTCTATCAATTGGAACGTGATACTTTCCCGTCATTATTCATCCTTCGAAGTCTCGTTATGCCATTTAAAACTTTCTTTAATCGATAAGAATTCTGGAATTGAATAAGCACTTTTGTAGCACTAATGAAAAATCTGTAAAGAAGATTTCAGTATAAAAATCGCTGCGCTTAGAGTGCAAATTCCGATTTTCTTCTGTTCGAAATGTCAGCATGAGTTTGATTATAGGTCAAGGTATTCGTGATCTCTTTTTAATGCCTGTCGATGAATACCGTAAGGACGATGGACATATTGTGAAGGGTCTTCAGAAAGGCGCTGAAAGTTTTGGTATTTCGACAGCTGCTGCCGCGGTGGATATTGCTCAACGAATGGTTGGCTTAGTGCAGGTATTTAACTTTTATTACCTTATTTTGTTAAAGTGTAAGATACTCACAGGCGATCGATCATCTGCAGCATTATTATTTTTCTCGACTGTCAATAGAACATTGCATTACTTACGATTGTATAGTGAGATTTTTCGATGATTTCAAAATATTAAGACATGACTGTCTGTCTTCACCGCCTTCTCTTTTGATAAATCCTAATATTTTTACTTATATTTTAGTACTTTCGCACGTTTGCGATGGCATCTTGCTTAAATTATCATGAACACAAGATATTTGTTGGTATAGGAGGTATCCATTTCAATCAAGGGCCTCCTTTTGAAAAGAGCAAAAAATTGAAGATCTCTATCTTCTCTTTACCCCAGCTGTTCAATAAATTTATTTTTGATTTACATGCTTTATTCTAGATGAGCTGATTAGCACAGAGACAGCTAGAAATGATTGTAAACAAGCGAATTGCAGGGAGTTGCAGAGCTGGCGTTTGACATTGTTACACCGGACTATCCAGCTTACCGGAATCGCAGGAGACTAACGGCTGCTCCCTTCAGAAGACCTCCAAATGATCTTAGAGAAGGATTCCATATGGCCTTTGAGACGGTCAAGGAGGTTAATGTTGTTATTATGAGCGTGATTTTGTTAATAATCGTTTAATAATAACTATGCCTATACTTAGAATTTTTTGGATAGGTGAGGTTGTATGTTGCTGAATATCTTTCTATTCCGACCACGCTTCAAGTTCATAATTATCGGAAGGGGGAGATTAATTTTGCCGTCATCATGCATAAGATGAGGGTTCAGATCGTCGAAGTGCATCAAGAGGACAACATAGCCTCGCTCATGTGATTTCCTTGCCCAAATACGGAGAAATAGGAATCGAAACAAGGCCCAGTTTTTTTTGTTTTTTTTAAATGATGGCATGAGCTGTTAAGTGCTAATAATGCAAGTACAGTGTGAAATGCGTCACAGTCTTTCCGTGTCTGATTGCCTTTTTTCTCGAAACTGGTGATCCGGTCGCGCTTGCGATACTGCGATAACATGGAACCACCGAACTTGCTTATTAACCGATGAAATGTGCCAGCTATGATTCATTAGGATTCATTAGTTATCCTGAGTACGGTAGTGTTTTATTTATATAATAATCCTTTAACCATCCTTTTGCAGCACACAGAAACATTGTGATTCCTTCCTTCATAGCGAAAGCAGCTTCCTTTTTGTTGCTAACTCTCTTCCCGAGTTGAGATTATATGCGTTGGGTTGGAAAATGTGGTTTTCTCTTTTGGCACCTCTTTCTCGGCCCACTTCAACAGTGTGCGCATCGTGAGAGGGAAGAACATCTGCTTTATCACCTACTACTCTCCAGATTCTTCTAACGATGAGGGATAAGGGAATAAAGGCGTGAAAGAAGCAATTGGAACGGGGAAGTATGGTTAGTAAATAGATAGCATGTGGCTTGACTACGATGCAAAAAGTCTCCCCGCTATTTGCGATCCACTGTTCTTCCTTCGTTCTGGAAGATTGTTTCCGCTACTTTATTGCTAAGAGACTTCTGCGATTCTCGGAACACCCGAGACTAAAAATCTTCCATTGTTTTGCTCAATCCTGCATTGTGTATAGCTTCCAGTATGCAGCTGTGTTCCATTAATTATTCCCACATGTCAGGTATCAGATTGTCTACCACCTGGCTCTAGCTACTTCGTTTACTGAGGTATACGACAACCATAGAGCTGTCAAGTTCAACGTACCTTGTTATATTTCTGCCATTTCTGCAGGATCTTTGATGCGTGAATGGTTGCATGCATCCGTAGTCAGTTAATATGTATATCTTACTCATTCCCTGAGCAATTTTTGGCACTGTGGGCTGCATGACGGTAAATATGGCAAATGTGGTTGTAGAGCTTAAACGTAAGAAATTTGTGGTCGGCAGGTGAATGTTAGCGCTGGAATAGGTGCTGTGTATGTAAGATATAGTCGAGGCTGAATAGAATTTCCGCCGTAACAGGAGGCTGCTACGTTTTTAAAGGATTTTGACGGCCGAATCAGTTGAGAGACTTTAGAATGTTTCTCGACAGGAAATCATCACTTTATTTCGGCATAAAGAAAATGTTCGGTAATCCATAACTGCGATGCTGGCACTTGTTTTATAGCTTGTTTTCTAGTAATCTACCTAATTCATACTCCCAAAGCCGAGCTGGATTTATTGTTGTTATGGAGCACTGCCCACAAATTCAAGATGATATACGAAGATAGTCTGTTCGATCCGTTTGTTGTCAGAAACCACTTCATGAAGAGAAATTCACCTGGTGTTCCAAATATTTTAGAGGGTTTTATATTGTGGAAGATACCGTGTAATAAACCTGTCTCTGATAATAACCTAGCTGAGCTGAAGCCATCGATTAACCTTGTGGGATCTCTTTTCCTTTCTCGGATGTCCTCTTCCTTGAGGGTCTTTTATTTAGGATCTTGAGACCCTTTTCGCAGATGTGGTTCAGTTGATAGCTCCTTGCTTTTCGCGAATAGGGCATAGTCGAATAGTGCCGCTGCTGTTCTTTTACCTCGAGCCGGTCGGACTGGAGTCGCTTTGGTAGGTCCTTGGTTGAGTCGTTGCAGCTACGGAATTAACTGAAGGAGGGCACCAAGGCACTTCGCAAGAGCTTCAGCCGCCTCGCATATTCTTTCTACAAAACTATAGAAAAAGCCCCCGGTCGATCTGTCACATGTACTTGAAGCCCCTGGGCATTCTCATTGATATCTGGAAGAACATGCAGCCAGGGGGCCGTGTTCTTTCCAAGCTGGATTTTCGAGATTCCGAAAATCCCACTTTGAGCAAGCGGTGACCTCGGCTGCCCATTCCCTTCCCTCTCATCAGCTGCCTGTCGTTGACGTTTCTGATTGTTTAGCTGCACGGAGTGGTTGGCTTTCGGCTGTTTGCCACGCTAGCCGGCCTGATGAGATCGGCATGCGAGTGGCTGTCGTTCGAGTCACTTGACGAGTAGCCCGAAAACCAGACTGCGACAACCAAGACTTCCGAAAGTTCGAGTGATAAGGAATTCGGGCAGAAAAACAACCATGTAATGCGAGCGCAAAGTTCTATGAAGACTGGACGAATACGTTTCTTATTGCTGAGATGCGTGAGGCACAGTGGTCGTGCTCAGCCGAAACTGTTAAGAGTCGGGTAGATTTTCTGGAGAACCGGTTGTTGCACGCTTTGACCGAGTAGTGCAGCCTAAACACCTTGCTCGGTCCGATTCTTCGCCGGCTTCAATCCTCAGTCGGGTCTTCCATACGCGTCTTCTTGAGGGTCGGCAACAGGCAAGTGATTTGCGCAGTCCACAACAGACAAGTGATTTCGTAGCTTTTTTTCGTGTTTCTATGCCTCACGCAACAAAGTAGTAATCACGTGAACGGCACGTGGACGGGTGCAAAATGGTGCGACACCCGCCCTACGCAAAGCATGTGAACTGGGGTTGCTATTGGTGTTGCGACAGGGAGCAATGCTTCGACATGCGAGAAACATCACTGCAAAGCGCCATTCTTATGATCGTTTGAATTTTTATTGCGATTGTTAGAGGCATCGCGAAGGCAAATACACTGTGAATATTGGAAGCAATATGTTTATAACGGAAAGATTTCATTATTTTAGGAGGCTGTTATTATGTGAGCATAGTTGAATGCATGCGACCGCAGTGAAATATATTAATCTCTTGAGAGTATCCGAAAGATGAGGTGGCAGCTGCATTATTGTTGTTTCTTTTCTCTCTCGCTTTCTCTTTCAGTAGCGATTGATCGCTACCGAAGTACTCTAGAGGCGATTGTTCACCGATCATGAAATCGTACCCAAGAATTTTCAGTTCATATCTTCGGTGATTGTTAGTCAGTTGTTTCAGTTGCACAAGCGACATTTCTTTCCGCTTCCTTATTCCGCAACAGACGTTACGACTCTTTCATAAGTAAAAATTTGTCTGTTTAATGGGTGGTGCATTATTTATATCGTAGTGATAAATAAACCATACTTTTTTATAAACAGATCACATGCCGATCATTTATGAGTCATAGCTTATGAATCATTTATGAATGTGATTTCGATCGTCTACGAGTTACTCTTCGCCCATATTTTACCCATGTATATATGCTTATAAATTGGTAGAACCTACGTTTTTTTCGTAGGTTTTTATGATTGCTAGGTTAAGTTTAGTCCAGTCGTCCGCACGACAGTTAACAGATGGCCGTACGATGTTCGTATTCCCTCAGGCCCTCGGAAATGAGCGCTGTCTTGCTGTTCGTAAATCATCTATTCGGTGTTCTTAATCATCGTAGTGCGCTCGTAAACGAGTTATAACTGATAAATGTCCGGCGTCATCTCGGAAGTTATGTTTACGAGTTCGTTATGATTCCGAAATTGCTCAATTATCAATGCCAGTGACAGCTGCAGCTCACAGACGACCAAATTATGAGGTCGTTATAAGCATTTCATGCTTACAAACTTGAGAGTGATAACTTTGTCATTATTTAATTATAAAACAATTGTAATCAGCTCTCATAAAATGAAAAAAAGATTTTACTTTCCTGAAATAGAGTTGTATCTTAACTTAACGTTCATAAAGATAGAAATTTGATATCGAGGTGATAGTGTCTAATGTTGGGCAGTTAGATGCTGTGATGCTCCAAAAATTGAAGCAGCGCAGTTTCCACTTTATCTGAAACCAAGCGTTCACTCTGAAAAAATTCTGCTTTTTCAAGGTTTTCTCCGATTCCCTTTGTTTCACGCAAAGTGAGCCAGAGCGTTGACGACTGTTGACTTTAGTGGTGATGGGATAGTAATTGCAACCGTAAAACTCGTCAGATGCGCTCTTTTCAATTCTCCAAGTATATCCGTTTAGAAGCATCAGATGTATTGTTGGATGTGATTTTTGTTGTCTCCCATTTAGGTCTGCTTTTATGTGCGTTTCCTCTCGAACAAAAAACAGCGTTTTGCAGAGTTTCTTTCTCAATGCGTTTTGCAGCTCAAAGTTCATATCTGAGTCTGGATTCAAACGGGTTTTGAATTTTTCTTATCTAGGTAGGTTTCATTCCGAGGTTGCACCTACCTTCCCCTCCCATCCCCGTCATAAGCCATTTTAAAGCACCTGGGAATTCCTACTTTCTGACATTTCTGAGCTTGAACTTCATAAGAGACGAATTTCGATCAAGATTATGTTTGGGGGGACGGAATGCTCCTTAGAAAGTTCTACGAACTTCGAATAGCCGTACATTGTATTTTCATCTTTGCAATGATTCCTTTTACTGTTGGCTACTGTGTGGGTTTCGAAGGCAAGTATTCGTCTTTTATGGTCTGATTTAGATAGAGAATAAGTTTTTTATAGTTTCTTGCTCAGGATCTTGGAACTGCAACGTCGCCAAGAACGAAAATACCTCTTGTTTTAATTGCGGTCGAATCATGAAGTTTGACCTTTAGAGGCACATAGTTATGCGCTTCCGTTCGGGGAACAGGACAGCCGCACTTTTTGGCGTATTACCGCAAGTTCAGAATCTCATGGTTGTTGCCATAACGCAGTAGTGTACAGTTCCATTTCCAGGCAGATTAAGGGCGTCGTTTTTATGCGCATTCATCTTCTCTGTGCGAGATGCAAGCGGGCCTTAACGGACCCTTTGCACTTGCTGTAGCATGGTTCAAACGAAAGGATTGTTGAAGGGTGTAAGTGACACGGCACAAGTACTTCAACTGGCAGCCCAAGAGGATCGTGCGGAAGGACACTGGCCGTTGCGCGGTCTTTTGAGGCAAGCCACTCCCGCTATAATACGCCCAATCGTCGTGGCCAGCAAGGCGACAATCCATGTGTTGGGTGGTCTAAAAAGTCAACTAAAGCCTGACAGCCACAGGTAATGCACTTTCCCTATTACCTTGACTTTAATGTGGCTCGATTAATTTTTCTGCACTAACTTAGCATTCTGCTTTAAGAAAGCATGATACAATCAGAAAAATTAAAAAGTTTCCAGTAACTGAGAAGGAAAGAGTAAGTCATCGAAGTTTATCTTCGTTATATTTCACCAATCGTTTGCGGCATTGTAGTGACCGCCTTAGATTCTGGGAAACTTTTTTTTTTGGATTGCGAAGCATTTTGCACCATATGAAATCACTTTTGATCAAGTTAACAGCACATAAAGTTCCCTGGTCTGTTTGGCAAAAACAGTTTTTTGCGCAACATTGTCGGGTCTGAGTGCTCAGACGTATTTGATGTTTTGTATGACAGTATGCTAAGTTGAATTTTCTGGATGGCACCTGATTCCAGCAACGTTCAGTATGTGGACAGATCGTTTAATCAGACCGTGCCTGTGAGAGTGGGGGACGGGGAGAGAGAAGAAGAGGGAAATGAGTTGAAGTTCTGTTGACCACAGCAATTTGGGTTCTGGTTCCCTTTGTCTTTTTTCTTCCATTACTTTTTCGCACTTTTTTGTTCGCCTTCTGTAAGGGTGAGCCTTAACTTGGCCTATGGGATTATATGTTTCTCATCAGTGGACTTAAGGTTCCATCTGCTGGGTGCTTTTGCCTTTATTGGACTTAGATATGCAGACTAAAGTGAGTCATTTATCTTGCAAGGTTCAACGCTGTTAGTTTCTTTTATCTCCTTTGTGAATTTCTTTCCTCAGCAAACTTTTCAGGGAAGAGATGGACAAATGGAGGCAAGGTCCAAGTGGTGCATATACACGAAGCTAATCGAAAACTGCGGGTTTTTCCTCAATGCTTGTATGTTCCACTACTTTCTCTTATGTTGCATCACCTCAATCATGTCTAGTTTTTCCTTTGTATCGCTTATGTTGGTAAACAACAATGGATGCTTGATTTACGAAGCTTGAAATCGTCTCATATCAGGTACATCCCGATCGCTCTAATAAGCGCTATTGTTGGTGGCTATTGTCTGTTGCAGTTGGTATTGTACCAGTGACGAATATGTTTCAGAGCGATTCTTGATGTTTGCCCATTTGAATTCACAACCGCAACATGCAATGCTGCACATCCGTTTCATTTGTCTTATGTGGTGCTTCTGTTTAATTCTTTTTTAGTACATTGTTCACTGATGGGTTGGTTGCTCGATTTTTCCAACGTGATTAAAATCAATGGAATTAAATAGCGTCGAATTCTGCAACATCTTTCTTTGCATTTAGGAAGTATCTCCATAAAATGTACATCAGTGGGTATATCTCATGAGTCACTATTAAGTGGCATGCAAGCAACCATAGCATAGTTGTGTGTGCACCAATCTAGAATGTTTATATATAGCCCCTTAGGTGGTGATGATTCGAGCACTTGCGATGGATTCGCTGAGCTGCTGCTATTGCTTCATATTGCATCTTGATCTTTGTAAAGCTGCGTTATGTCACTCACAAATCGCATCATTTCACTCCTTTCTGTTAAGAACCTTTCTGCTTACGCATCAACAATTGCTTGTCTCTGCTGGGCTTTATAGTTTTCTTCTTGCTGCTGTTGGAATAGTGGAAGCATTTGATGGCTCATCAGAAAGGCGCCGAGATGCGAAGGATATGTTTATTTAGATTTGCCATTGGGAACGATTAACAGCATCCCAGCAGTATAATTACGTCCAAAACAATGCTGTGATTTTTATGAAGTTTCTAAAAAAACATCCGAGGAGCTTTTTGAATATCCTATGTTGGTATGACATTCGTCATCGTATGAGCTTATTAGCGGCTCATTTGTCCGCGGCTAGATCATAGATTTGAGAGATACTTCGCCGTCCGATGTATTAGCACATATGTGGTCCATTATTTGTGATTTATAACGTAGAGCGCTTGCTGCATAAGTTGCTTCATGCGAGTGAACTTCATCGGCTCGTATTCATGGATTTGCTTGCACTTTTATGTTCATCGGCTTCGGTATGAACTTTTCACTAATTGAAATCAGCAGAGCGCAAATTGAAACTAGCTCAGTTGTACTGTAAAGTTCGCTTTTTTGTGGCAAACGCTACGCGATTTCGCTTTTTCGCTCTAAATTTATACACTCTACCGTTGTCTTTGACCTCTGTGCCTCATGCTTTTATATTTTGCTTGCTGCTGTTTTCTTTGCATGTAATTCTCCCTATTATTGCGTAACTTTGTACTGTTTTCGATAAAATGAACAATGCAAAACGCATTGCTGAACTGAACTTATTGAAATTCAACATTGCATTATCTACGAGGTTTTTTTCAATAGATTGCTAGAGGCTATTTACACTCCAAAAGACATGAAGAGCATTGCATTTCTTCTTGCTTAATGGTGAGCATGAGGAGAGGAAGGTTGCTAGCTTGAGCTTATGAACAGCGCAATAAATGTGATATTGCTTTCATCATCTAATTCCTGTCGAGTTTTCTTTTCTTTTTTTTTCGATTGCTGTCATTTTTAAATCAGTGATTCAGTTCGTTTTTCCATTATTAGATTGGTCGAGGTGACGTTATGTTGCTAGGCATATGGAGAAATTTTCCACAGCAGTTCAAGTGGGCCGAAGTTTTTTGATTTTTATGAGTAGGGATATGCAGTGTGCCAAAGATTTCACGCTAGGAAAGCGCTGACGACACGCTAAAGGGCCGAATTGAAAAGTTGGCGAAATTCTGAGAACTGATATCATCACTGTACATCCGAAGTAGGGTTGTACAAGAGTGTTCCTACTGAAGTAATCGGTCGCCTTTCGGATCAATCGCTGCAGTTAAATTCATTTCATAGCATCATCATTTCTATATCTGAGGGTGGATGACCGCTGTGGGGGTCCGGAAGCACCTCATAACCAATGTGCTTGCTCCCTCGGGAGGAAAGGGAGAGGTGACTAGATCTGTTTCGTTTGCTGGGAAGGGGGTGAAATGATTTATTGCAAGAAAAAGTTGCAATATATGGAGCTTTTTTCCCGTATTTCATAATGCCGCAGTGTTCTTTAATCTACTAGTTTGCGTTCAAGATTGAAGCACTGCACATTCGGAATGAAAGCGTTGATGGAACAAAAAAAGGTGAAAAATTCATTCGAGCGAGTTTTGCAGCTTGTCGTCTTATGCAGCCAAATCCACTTCAAAGCATCATCATTTCTGCATTTGAAGTGTTTGTAGTTGAATAAGCCGTCAATGAAGAATTATGCTTGCATGATATACGCTTTTACATTTTGCTTACCTCGCTAAGCACGTTCATAAGCCACCCGCAGACAATAAAGTATGAAGAATCATCCGTTCATATTTTGATTGATTTAACGACTCGCATAAATCTCCCAGAAGAGATTTCTCCTCTGTTGCTGAGCCGGTGCAAAATGTACGCAAAAACTTTCGCACCACTAAGTGCCTAATGGCTCCTTTCAGAGGTAAGGATTCGACATTAAACATGATATCCCTATGTATTATCTGGTGGTCAACATTTGAGTCACATCACATTTCTTAAATTCTCTGCAAGACCTCTGGAGTTGGGAATACCGGACAGACATGAAGAGACATATGTAATTGAGGGTCCTGGACAGGTAAAAGGAGTCATTTATGCTTGAAAGTTTTAGACACGCAGGAAGGGACACATGTAGGTGGAAGTACCGGACATGTAGGAAGAGGTACGCACGTGCATGTGTGAGCAAACACAACGTTGCGATATTGCGATTTGCAAATACAAACATGCAAAAACGCATAGGAAAGGCGAGAAAGTAATACTGGGTCAACTGGTATGCTATACGGGAAAGAAGGTTATGGTTGTGATCTGACGGCAGCTGTCTACAACCTGCTCCTTGCATGATAACGTGATCTGCTTGTTTGCTGCCACAGACGAGGCTACATTACAACGCAAAATACAATTGCTTTCATTTCCGGAAGTGGCACTCGCGTAACTACTGCCTAATTTTTGCTGAATGTTAGTAAGAAGATACTACTGCTTTGTATCGAGGCTTTTCATTTTTCATGCAACTTGAAAATGAATGTTGCTTTCATGCTCGCAGTGAGCTATGCCGGTCGTCCGAGTAGAGACTCACTTGCCATGAGTTCCTTCCCAAAGGAAAAATAATCGGACTAAGATGCTCTACGCTGAGACTTTAAAAAGGACATCGGGCCGTTCATTTTATCGCATCGCATTTGATGACCGTTAGCAATACTCGTTCACCCATATCGTTTTGGTCTCTTAAAGGAGAGGAAGAATTAATCTTTAAAAGACGTTCCCATCTATAGAAAAATACAGTACGGAAGCAAATAGTTGCTATGTGCAAATATCAGTGCCTATAAAATCGTTGCTTTGTTGGTATCCGAACTATATAAGTGGGAAGAAAGCCCCTGGGATTATTCGTTTATCAAATTTTTTATAGGCTTTATTGAGACGAGACGGTTCCGTTTTCCGACAACAGTTTAGTGTTGCTCGCAAGATGCCGCTTTATTCGCTGCACTTTTCTATAAATTGTGCCACTTGTTTGAATTTGTTCCTTCATTCCTTTCTTAGATATTTTCCTATCGTCGGGACTGCCATCCCGGAGCACAAAATTACCTGGACCTGTATTGCCATTTTCCCAAGCTTTGGAAGGGAATGACGATAGGAGCGCGATCGTTTCTCAGTGTCCATTTTGGGTGATCTATAAATGAATGCGATAGCTGAGTTGTTCCGTTGTGGTTATCTCAACTCAAACTATTCTATGTATGTCTTGTTTTTATACCAGATTTTGTGTCAGCTTTTGACGGTCTCGCCAGATGATTTTTCTGCTATTCTGGCTCATTAAATTAATATTTCTCAATTTCTACGAGTGATTTTCATGTTGATATCTTCGACATGATGAAAAAAAAAACAAACAACTTAGTTTTGCCACACTTTTCGAACTGTGTTTGAGTTCCATATGGATGACATTGCTATTTGCTACATTCGTAATGTAAACTATTAATATTTTTGCAGTATATGAGCATATCGCCTACTTCACTTTTCTATTCGACTACAATTTTGCGAAACTATTCTACGATTAGGATTTTAGCACATTTTATCGATAGTGACGCAGCTATACACAACCGATTCAATTGCTATTCTGCACAAAGATTTTGTTGATCCGATCAAAAGGTGAACTAAATGCAAGTCACTGGCGTTCTATCACTGAATGGATCAGCGATCCTTTCATGGAGCTGTGGAAGAGCGTTGACATTGCGTCGGTTGGGTTAATAGTTAGCAATTGTTAGTGCGCGAAGCGAAGTTGTGCATTGCAAGACACTCTTGAACTGCTGCCGAAGATTAATTGCCGCATTGCAGCTCTCTATTGACTTTCACTCAATTTTCTCACTATGTGCAAATTTGGCAGAAATGTTTGCCAAATCCCAAAAACGCATAGCATATCGACATATTGTAGTGACTATTTTTGCGCAAGGATCGTAAATTATTGGTGATCGAGTCATATGTAAATCTTTGCAGTGTCTCAGATAGTTCACCAACCTATAAATTGAGAAGTAGGTTGCTGCTACTGCCATCTAACAGCACTAATCTGTTACTTCGGTGATGTAACCCTTACGATGAAATATCGGTCAAAAGTATTCGCTCTTGCATATCCGAAAATTTTCCCCCATATCACTCAGATGGAACGGTGCTTATTGGCGATATATTCGGACTGAAAGTTGAGCACTGTATCTGAGCGCTGGTCTTCGCCTCTTTTTTTTGATGAAGGATGACCATACATAGAGAGTGCAACGACGAAGTTCTCGGCAATAGTGTATGCGTGGTTAAGCCTGGCAATAATACCCGCTAAAAACCAGCTGTATTGCTTGTTATGGAAATTGCGTTCACTACTGAAATTCATCGACTCAGTAAAAGGAATGTTCTGTTTGACTCCATCTATCAACTTACTTTCTACTGAACACACAGTAGCTCTTTATGGTTACAATGGAAAACAAAAGTGCCAACACAAGCGGTGAGGAGGAGGGCAAGGGAAGGAGACCAAAAGAGAGAGGTGGGCTTGTAGCGTTAAGGCTGCAAAAAGGCATGAGAAGGTCGGCATCGGAGACATCCGGACAAATTGTGATTATTTTTAAAGGTGAAGTTCAATTTGTCGACAAAGTAGTGCACTCTAGACAAGTAACAGTTTATTGACAAATGCGTATGATGAATGAACGATAGTAAATAAGTTTTGCTTCTGGCATAGCATTTCTAGTAAGTAGCACCCAAAAGAGGGGGATAATGCGAGGGGGATGCTGGGATCGCCGAAGTGAAGCAGTTAGTTAGAGGGCGAAACGCGACGATCAACATCCCAGAGGGAACGCCCGACTACACGCAAAAATAATGTGGAAAGCGTGAGGAAGACGAATCTACGAGTTCAGTGCTTCCCGTCATTCGTCTCGTCGTTCAGCAACAACTCGTCAGCGATAGCACTCATAGGGCCGTTAATTATCAATATATTGTGCGTGTAAATCACGCCTTGCTGTATTCACGGTGTTTATCTCGGTACTTTAGGTGATTCAGGTGGTTTAAGCTTCGGACTTGCTTTTTTGCTTTAATGTCCATTAAGTTGCTTTTCTGATGAGATCCAAAATGCATTACTGATGACGTTGTTAGCAGGGTTTGTAGATTGTTGGCTGTCTTTACTTCGTATAGTTGTTGTACAAAAAAAAAATTTTGACAATCAGAGATAAGGCTTCTGAGACTTTTCTTCGTCGGAATACGGGCATCGCAAAGAAAAAAAAAAGGCGACAGCCAGAAAGGATGACTATTGATGAAGGAATGCTTCTTCCATATAACCTTATGAATGTCATCGAGCATCGCACATCACTCCAATAACATTGTGAATGACGGTAGCAGTAGGTGGCACTTGTCATTACTGGTCATGGACAGAACTCTTTTTTCTCAGTATTTTTTAGCTGCTTGACGTCATAGAGATCACACTAATGAAAGATGGAGATATTGAATTGCCTCGGAGTACAAATGTGTGAAGGGATATCATCTCTCACTTTCTTTTAGTAGATCTCGGAAGATGCGGCAATCACATTATTTAAGTGTAAGTTGTTCCACATCTTTACGAGTCTATTTCCTGGAAAATGTTCCCTCATATGATATATTTACAGTCTTAGAGCATCATCTTTAGACCATTATTCCTTCCCACCTCCATCTCCCCCCCCCTCCCCCCCCCTCACTCTAGTGGGTGGCAAAATGTGAAACAATTCGGGAAAATCAAAATCATTGCACCAACGAATAATTTTCTATCCAATTAAGGAGATTGTATATACTTCCTGTAAGCCCAAACGTTAGTAAACGTATGCGTTGGAGGTTTTCTACAAAATCCAAGCAACAGTTTATCGAAGTGTCTTTGGACAAACTGAATTAACTGAATGCTCCCAATCGCTCGGAAAGAGTGAAAACCTCAACCATGATGAAGGACAGGTATCAAAAAAATTTTAGTAGCCTCGATGCAAGAATCAGATAACGACAGCCTGGAAAATGAAGTTAACAACAGTATGACTTTTTCAACTAAAATGCCTCTGACTTCTGACCTATACGACATTTTGATGTGTAAGCATCAGCTTCCCTTGGCTCGTTTAATCATCTAGGTCTCCTTGAGGATCTGCACCCTTTTTCGAGATACGGCTGAGCAAACTGCGAGACAACATAGGTATAAGGTCGAGGATTTTATCTTACTTATCATAAGGTGAAAAACAAGTAAGGGAATCGTTCACAAGGGCGGTTGCAACCGGCAAACCCGTGGTTGCAACCGGCAAACTCCACTCTGCTGCCGATCTCTGCACGCGCTCTCACGATCTCACGTACGCCCACTCTACCGTATGACGAATCTAGAAGCTCTAATGAATACATGAGCGCATCAATCCTTTTTACACCCTCCTGATTCTGCCTCAGGCTAACCTCATGATCCAGCTGAGTAGTCGTTTGATCTGCCTGTATGCTGTTGACCTTCTTTGACTTACCTTGCACAGCGCACTATTCCCATTTGATCTTAGCCGACTGATCTACCTTAGACATGCTCTGTCGTTAATAGTAGATAACAACTTTGCAGCGCTGCAAATACGAAACAATTGGAACTTGATATTTGCAATTGATTTCAAGCAGTAAAAAATAACTTCATCCTTTCAGTATCATTCAGTGACCCAATTACTAAAAGATTTAAGAACAAAGCTTGCAATCTTTGGCGCGCAAATACAGTTTAGAATGTGAACCCTCATTTCACAAGGTAACTAAAATGCACTGGATGCATAGCGATGGAACATTGTTCTACAATTCATTGTTGATGATTAGCAGCTGGTATCGGTGGATTGTGTTTTGACAGCAGTTTACTCTTCCATTGTTAATGCCACTATATTTGCAAAAACCAAAATTAATTAATGATAAGACTGTATCAGGAGCCTTTTTAAAGTCGAAGTTGCTTTAGAAAATCTCTTTGGTCTAAAACACTTTTCTAGTCGTTCAATTTGGAAGCACTTGAATAGAAGCAGCTATGTGCCTGGAAAAAACGAGTTGCTTGACATACAATGTTTGAATCCATTTTTAATACAGATAAGCCGTTTCTTTATTCCAAAATCCGTTTTCTATTCCAAAAGCAATCGTGAAAGAGCGCGGAAACTAAGCAATATGACAGACACCGAGATGTTAACGAAAAGTAACGTGCGTAATGGTTGATGCAGAAGAAAAAGCACCAGTGCAAGAATAGGTATGAATAATCTGTAAAAGAACGAATATTTGGCTGGGATTCGTCGGACAAATGACTGAGTGAGAAACCGATATAAACGGAGACAAAGTAGGAAGGGACGAATAGAGCAGCTAGGTAGAGTAATAAATAGTGGAGTGAAAGGGATGCTGCTGGTCACTCTAGCTAAGAACGGTGCAAACTGTGGACGAAGTGATGAGGTCTTGGATTCAATTGCTTGCCGTGATATACTCAAAATGCCAGATCAACTTGGGAATAGATATGCGCCATAAAAGTCGAAGGAGTGATAGATCAAATGTGGTAAAGATGAAA
This sequence comes from Baylisascaris schroederi, assembly GCA_006503575.1. Taxonomy (NCBI): domain Eukaryota; kingdom Metazoa; phylum Nematoda; class Chromadorea; order Rhabditida; family Ascarididae; genus Baylisascaris; species Baylisascaris schroederi. Next base: position 1,053,505 of record QEWY01002081.1, read on the forward strand.
ACATTTAGCACTTTGAATAGCGCTTTAAAAAGTGTCGAGGGAACTTCGCGGTAAAATCACAGAGAAGGAGTTGAAAATAACAAAAAGGTATGACTTTTTTTTGAACCAAACATTGAAGAAAAAACAAACTGACGTTGTTTTCATCGATTCTACAAAAGTATTCGATACCCTCAGTTAGCAGAAGTTTTTTGTATAAATTTAAATTTTATGCCATTGTTGGATTAGTCCTGAAGTCGCTTAAATCGTTTTCGTTCAACAGTTTGCTTCAGGTTAAAGTGGATGCATATCTCTCTAAACTGTGCATAATAAGCAGTGACATATTTCATGACTAATGATAGAGCTAATCAATATGTGCCATCTTACTTCCTGACAGGCGTTAACGATTTATCGAGTACATATGTTTGATTCGCTGTTGATCTGAAAATTTAAAATACAAATCATCACCAATCGGTTGATGAAGTTCGTAGCACTCCAACGAGGTCGTCAAATTTTGCATGAATTGTCTGAAGCTTGTCAACTTGATATCGATGGCGATAAATGTCACTTGTTACATACTAGTGGTTGTTCATTATTGTTCTATTCGTCAATCGAATCTTTCAGTTACCATCACAACCTCAGCACACAATTTAGGCGTTATTATTTATGAGTATTTGCATTTCAAACTTCACTATCACACTATAGCAACTAAGTTATCCCTGATTGTCAAGTTTACATTAAGCGTCATTTAGCACATTTGTCTTCAATCTTATAAGATGGTTTTTGTTTTATTGCTGTTCGATTTTGGAATATTGTTGTCAACTGTGGTTCCACATTAAAAAACGTGATGAGGAACTAGCTGAATTAGTTCAAAAGTAGCGTTGCCTCTATGTGATTGTTCCTTAGTTCGTTACACTTAAGTTGTAATATGCGTGTCTTCGCTCTTAAGTCCTTTGAAGACAGAACTATTGAGTCCTTTTAAATGCTCTCCTGCAAAATTATTAACATTTTTTACGACATTTCATTTGAAAGCATTATCTCACCTTCTTTCATGTGTCTAAGATTTTTAATTAATCCACAGCGTCTCGAAATTGAATTCGATCCAGAATTCTTCCTCGTTCCATGACATTCATAGAGTACAATTCCACATATCATTGTTTTTGCTTTGAATTTTTCGGTATTCATTCGAAGACTTATTGTTTATAATTTCATCAAAATCTATTATTTTGATTTCGTTTGCACGGCTGTCTTCTGTGTCTACTGCACGAATATATCGCCCTTTCAATAGGTCACCAATGTATTTTTTAGTTACGATATTATTTTTCATAAACAAATATCGTACATTAAAAAAATAGGTGTAGGAAATAATAAAAAATGAATCAGTGAAAGTAAATAAGAGTTGAAGACTAAAATTGGTGAAGCTATATATGGACTGATTTTTATGTTAAAGATTTCAGACCCTCAAATTAGACACATTCATTGCGCATTATATTCTAATCTCTACCTGGTTTATTTAAAAAGTTGATATATCTAATCTGAAAAGGAATGCTTTAAGATATGATTTTCTTACGAAATGAAGAGTAAGATTATACTAGTTGGCGTATTCACTTGCAACAGATAATACTACTTTTGCATCTGTTTATGAAATCTTTCCTACTACAAACTATTCCACATTAACGAGTAATGCAACTGTATGTACTCTTAAAACGAAGTTATTTTACTTTCGAAATGTGGGAATCTGGCAGCCCTAATGAGGAACATATCACTAGTGCTGCAAATTCCATTTGACAATGTTGAGCTGTCACTTAAAATAATACTGAAATCGAGAGGTATACCGCTTTATCTTTTGAGGTGACGTTCATTTCAATATCACGCCATAATTGCCTCTGGAAGCCATCCCTTTGCGAAATGTGAATGTTTCTAAATTACACTCTCACCTTTGCATTCACAATCATGTGTATTGGCGATTGTTAACTTGATAATATTTAGAGCCTTTACATGTCAACAGCGTGAGATGAAGCGTTTCCTTTCATAAGAGTTGCTTCACTTATTAAGATGTTAAAGTGATGCGACTCATACACGTCTTTTAGCGTTAAATACAATACTTTTAACTACAACTTCAGAGAAGCTGTGGTCATTTTTAAAATTTCCCACTGTCCATTCCCAAATGAAAAGTTTTTCTTATGCAAATCAGAAAAGCATCTAGTGAGGTTATAGAATAAATATGAAAATATCAGCAAAGAGTATATTAGAGCCAGCATAGGATTTGTAGCACTGATGCCATTTGAAACTTTTTATTCACTACAAAATGTAATAGGAATTATTAATGCCGAGCAATTGATCAATTCTCTATGACTTTCTGCAACATACTGAAGAAGAGTGGATAGTTGTTCGATTGAAGAGTGGTTTCTGACGCAATAAATCAAAGCCTCATACGATCCTTGTGAGATTCAAGAGTGGCATAGGTTTTTGCAGTCACGCTAATATTTTTCGTTGGACCTTTTTAAGTAAAAAAAAAATATTTGCAATTAATTTTACAAATTCGCGGATTTTACGAACATTTCTACCACTTCTGATGAAAAAGTGCATAGTTTATAGTATCAGACTAGTTACTGGCAACATTCAACACTTATTTCAAAACGAATAAAACAGGCTGGTATTAATTCTACATTAGTGATCGCTTTGTTTTATCGCCTTATATATGTACTTTGTAAATTTATTCTCAACAATATTATCTAAAATTGCTCACTAATCTGTGTTTGTATCATTCTTTAGGAGTCTTCAAACATGATCAAAAGTCATCAAGTCTAAGTGCACGGCAATAGTGTGATTAATCACTACACATAGATGAGACTGTAATTTGATATACTCGTACGCATATGTATCATCTAAAATTTTATAGACGACAGTGGGATTATTTTTACTGGTTTCCGACATTTTTGACATTAGCGAGATTACCGTTGTCTTTTTATCCAAACCTTTTCTATGAAAAATGAGCAAAAATCAGCGTATCCTAAGAAAAGTGTTGTGGAGTTTCTTATTCGATATTTGAGAAAGAGCATAGTGAAGCGTTCGTTTATTTTATTTATTTATTTATTTTTTTTTTTTACCAAAGAAATCGTAAAAGTCTCGAAGCGTCATGATGGTCCAATAATGAATGCACCTTTAATGAATACTAGACACTGCTACGCTATATATTGATCTTGCGATGTACCCATATTTTTTCACTAACGACGTTTTTTTTACGCAGGATATCGCTTTTGAATTATGAACTTTCTTCATATCACGTGCAATAGTAGATCAAGCATCATCTTTCATATTATCGTTTAAGGGCGTTGATCAAATCGTTTCTAGTGTTTCAGTTGAAATTAATTCATTCATTCGCAAAACAAAAATCTTGGGTGATCGCAAGAACAACCGTTGTTGTGCAAATACTTTGTAGAGGTTGTTGTTGGTTGCGTTGTTTCTAAGATAATTCTACTGGTGTTGTTTAACACGTTTATTTAGTGAGCACTCAACTAATTTGACGTTTTAAGAAGTGCATGCCGTACTGGTAATAAGGTTAGTAAGATTTTTACGAGAACAATTGAATGAGATAGTTTAACAGTTGATCGATGAGAAATATTTGTGTGAAAGAACCGAATGTATGTGAAGAGTATCGTTAATCAACTTTTAGCATATATAGTAACTCTTCACCAGAGAAGAATTGAATTTCAAAATGTTTTTTTTTTTCTCAAGCGGCACAGGATAGCCTCATTTGTCTGCACTTTGATATAAGGAACAGGGAAAAAATAGGTAAAACGTACAAAATACGAGAGGATAGAAAAAAGCGAAAAATAAGATCGCAAGTTTATAGCACAGAGTGGATGGGTATCTAATACGGCCATGACTGAGATAGGAATACAAGAATGGCATGTAAGGGTAAATGAGGAGTTTTCCAAGTGTCATGCATCGATTGGGCAATACTTCTGAAGCAGAGGATTGATGACCTTCTTAAAAACATGTGGGCCAGCCGAGGTTATAGCACCTTATGGCAGGCAATAGTTGCTAAGATTTGAAAGTTGGGCTGTTGGAAAGTGTTTGGAGGAATCTTTTCTGCAATATTAATTTGATATACCTAGATCTCACTTGTTATTATATTTCGAGCTGAGAGAAAATAAGAAAATGAGTTATAATCAATGTATAAGAAGCATGTACAATTTTTTGCGCGCCTTTCAAATCGTTCATAATCATCATTGTATGTAAAGACTACGTGATGCACTTTCTCATGTTTGAACGAGCAGTGATACAGTTCACAATGTGATGTGGTGAGTCTTCTTAGCGCTGCTTTCGGAGTGCATAGTATTGACCGTTTTAGGAGAGTAGTTCGAATTACCAGAATTAGATGCGAGTAAAGAGAAAGTCCTGGCGCATTGGAGAAGTTGTTTCAACGGTTTTGAAAGCTCTAGATATAAAATTCACAGCTCTATTTGCTCGTATAGTCCCTCTTGGTGCAGTGCTCAGTGAAATTAGTTTGATACCAACAATAATTGCAAAATTTTAAGTAGTGTAAACATTCTCAAAAGCGGTAACATCAAACGAAACAAATGACCAAACACATATTAGAAGATTGGATCTGATATTTAGGTGCGGCAAGATTACATCTAGTTGCACCACATGGGCATCAGTCCGAGACCAGGTTGCAAGAGCGATCTCGACTGTACTGGAAGGATTTTGAGTAATGCCAGTGGAGAAACTGCTGCCGGACAAGTGTAATTGGCAGTCTATTTGAAATATTTCTTCGTATGTCGCTCGCTGGAAGCTGGTTGGAGTGTCATCAGTGCAGGTCATAAGATGATCCATTCGTCGCAGCTTAATTTGCCTATGCAAATGGCTAAGCAGTTTGCTGGTTTCCCGAAGCGAGGGGAGGGGGAAGTAGAGAAGATGATTTAACTTCACTAGATTTTAGGATGAACTTCGTAAATGATGAATTAATGTTCTGTTTAGAGAACTCATTTTTTCATCAACGGCATCTTGAAACGAAGAAATAACAGTATAATTATTTTTGTCTTATAGATCAGACTCTGCGAGCTCGGATAGCGATAGCGTTGGCGGCACATTAAACTGCTTGCATTGAGACGCGTATTAGCGAGCCAGACGACAGCATGCGTCCACACCCAGCGCACGATTACTTATTTATTGTGCAAAGTTCGAGTGGAGTTGTCTGTTTTTGAATGATGAGACGGTAACTTCTATTATAAGTCATCATCTCTTCCTACTCATATTATTTGCACGGTCATGTCCGTTCGCTTTTACATCACAGAGGGAAAGTACCGTTCGGATATGTCTCCATATGGTCGTGCATAAGCTCGATGCATCCGTTGCTTGATAGTGGGGGAGTGACAAACTTTTCCTCTAAGAATTTTTTGGCAGTTTGATTGGTCCTAACTTCAATTTGCTAATCGTTGGCGAATGAGTTTGCAGAAACATGAAAATAAATCAAATTCGATGCTTGTTCTTTTTTTAAATGATAAATTCTTTGATATTTGGAAGGAAATAGTGATATGTCATGAGAATATTTTAGAATCTCGCAACTGATATTCTAGAGGATTTTGAAGTTTTTGTTGTTGGCGATTTTTCTTAGAAGATGTCGTTGACACCATTCGTCTAACGTTAGCGCACTTGTGAATGGCGTACTTCGAGGTTTTAGAGTCTTTGTAATTTACTTTCTGAGGATTTCTATGGATCCTCATGGATCTGCAAGCGGCCTGAAAATGTTTCGCCCTGGTTGACGAAGTGGCGTCCACTCCTTTTACTGTTATTTGAGCAGTTGATTGCAAAAGCGAATTGTTTCGTAGCATGAAATCGTAATGGCCGCCGTTATTCAGCTTTTATGCTATATCTGGGAAATTGACATTGCAAATCGGAGACAAAAAATATCCGGGAATTCTGAAAGAAAAAGGTCACCATGAGGAAAATAGCTCTACTGTTAGGGGGGGGGGGGGCATTTCTGTTTGCCTCTTTGATAATCACTGCATAATGACCGCTTGTAATTTTGGATTTCTCCGGAATTATCAAAAAGCAATCTGAAGTCGAAAACTACGTGCGGCGCATCCTGTGATATGTTTTCAAAACTTACTGCAAAGCTTTGGCTTATAAAATATGTCGTTCAGGTTCAGTTCTTTTGACGAGCATTTACGGTCGTAGAAAATTCAAGCAAGCTTTATGTCATTAGGATACTTTTATATCGTCTAAAAAAAACGCATCTTCCTTTTCTGCATTTGTTTTTGTATTTATTGAGATCTGGTCCCGTTCTCGATCGCAACTAGAAACGAGACCGCGATCGGGACCAGAGCTAACCCATGACAGCTAACCCATGATTATGTTAAAATGTGATAGACTGGTCTGGGATAGGTGAGAGAGAGCTGCCTTAGCGGGGCTGAGGCCAAATTTAACCCACCTCCATATAGTATTGGTCACGGTGTGACTATCTATATGACCCGGACTGTGGTTAGGGTCTTGTTTAGCTCACCTCCACAAGATAATAGGTTAAACCTGATTCCGATGCTGTTGCTGGTTGTGGTCAAGGCCGTTACTGGATTTAATCCACTTGTCATTTGCAGTTCATCAAAACGTTTTTCTGACTGAATCACTAGGCTACTCACCTTACGCTTCATATTACCTAATCTGTTTTTACTTTTGAAATATTGCAGCGTCGCGGTCTCCTCAGATATCACGCTCGACCTCAAGACCGTTGTGCTTGAGTTTCTGCAGTATTGCTTAATACGGTAGTTTCACCTACGATTTACGTTGCAGTAAGTGATTTATGTAAGAAGGCAACGTTATATTGTTTGCAAGTAAACACAAATCTGCATAGTTGTTGAGCTTCTTCTAAGAAGTCTGAGTTTGCGCGCACTATCTGCAAGTTGCAATCGTGCTAGTCACTTTATTCTTTAACTATGGTAAATATCCGATTAAGTATGACCATTGTACTCGACTCGTTTCATCATTCATAATGTTTTTTGCGAGTGTTAAAAAAAATTTATGGGAAAACCAGCTAGAGCCGTTTTTTAAAATTCAGAGCAGCCACAAAAGTTCTCATACGTTTCTTTCAAACGATGTTCAACATTGCCTCTCCTCCACCTTTTTTGAGATCAGTCATCCCATGCATCTCCTACTCCAGATTTTTTCGGGAAAGAAATTTCAAGCTGATTTTTCCACTCCAGACTTTTGGAAACAAATTTAGGCTTTCATTTTTCGTCATGATTTGTGCGTCAGTGACTTTTATCACGAATTTGCGGGTTACACTAATGGGGCAATCGCAAATGTGCCAGCTTTGGGTTTATTGCATAAAAAGTGTCAATTTCATTTCTTCGTTGTTCAATTATTATGGCTTCCAATCTCACCTCAATCCTTCAGTAATTTCACATTGCAGCTTCTATAGGCATGAATTGTAGGCGCAGCTGTAGCACACAAATTGCTTGCACAAAAAAACCACCATCGCTGTTCAAGTTGGTATTGCGAATGTCGTATTACATTGCATGCTGGAACTTCTAATTGGAAGCGTTTGGCGTATGCGAAAAGTGTGGCTGTCAATCACCGCTAGTGGATCGCAGCTTCTTCGCCTATTCCGGCTTGAAGCACGAAATTATGGGAAATTAGCTGCGCCGGATAATTTTTGTTCTTTTGCGGAAAATTTTGCATTCACTTGCTCTCGGTTTTGGATGATATTCGTATCTTATCTTCGTTCAGAAGTGATTTTTGAATTGCGCATTCCTTCCGAACGATTGCAGATTTTGTGTCTTCACTTATCTAAAAGTTGTGAAGTATGAATACATTATTCAGTTTAAATTTAACATGGTCAGCAAATTGGTTTATATGAGAGTAAGATTTTAGCATTTAATAGCCTTAGCCAAGAGGTTTTTTTTGTTAAGGAGCGTTCACATGTCGTTGTGTACGACCGGCTGATCGTAATAGTGAGAGCTTGGCTTTCTAGCGTGTTAAGGAAATCACTCGTAAAGTGAAATGGCCCGAAGATTGTGTACTGCACACACACTCAAATGGCTCTAGCCGAATAGTCGAAAAAAAAAACGATGATCAGCGTTTTTATATCCTTTTGAAAATGCAAACTTTTAAAGTTCTAACTAATCAACTCTTAGCTACTTTTTTCATTTCTCTTTGTTGCTTTCTCAAGAACTGTTGAAAGTACTGCCTCCAAATTTTAAGTGCGAACAATGTAATCTATTATTTCAGCTGTAAATGTACAAAAATTGCTCACTGCAACAAATCTTATACGCGTTTGTATTGTTCACAAATGTTTGAGAAACTTAGAAATAGTGGGAAACGGGTGGGGACGGGATGGGGGGGAGGAGGGTTGGGAGTACATTGAATAGTAGGCTGCAAAGATCGAATGGAAATCACAATGTTTAAACTAGCAGGGAGGGGGGGGGAAGAGGCTAAGAGGAGGTAAAATGTATATGAATTGTGCTCAGTATTTGTTGTTATCATTTGTTTGCTTAGATTACCAACGGAAGCTGCGTTATTGAATAAGCTGATCCGGAAATTTCCAAATAAAATTAAACGCAAAGCGATGGAATCTGAACACATACTGGTCAATGAACGCTCATACTTTACTCAAAACAAAGACACGATTAACCACAACTAGCATTTTGCTCAGGGTATTCCATTTCAGTTTTCAGCATTTAATCCTCAGTAATTTTTTATTTTTTTTTTGACGTCCAGTGCGGAAGCAGCATTCGGTTAGAATGTATGGAGAGATATTTGAAGGCATGATTGAGTAATCGTAAAAACTACGACTGTATCGTTTCGCATGGAAATTGTTTTTTGAGTGCAAGTGTGCGTGTTGATGCGTTTAGCAGCAGAGTCTCGTTGCAGAAACTTAACTTCATTCGAAATAGTACAGCAGATTGTTAATCGGCTTCCTAGTGTTACTCATTGAAGGCGACTATATCCTCGCCATAGACGTTGAACTCTCTTTCAATTAGCCTACGAAACGTGCCATGTCAATAATGTCCTCTAGAGCTTCCGTTGCTCGTCTACGCAACAGGCCCCATAACAAGCTCATTGAAGCATGGAACTTTAACTCGTTATGAGTATCAAATTTATTCGTCTTATCTGAAGAGAACTCATTATTCATTTTATTTATCTTCTTTTTCTTCTTCAATTTTGCCTTTGAACTTTCTAGCCACTCGTTTATCGTTTTCAAATGGTTTATTTACATACGTTTTCTTTATCTCTTCACAACATTTATCTGCTTGCTCTCGTTATTTTTATTGTAAACAAATGCAGAAGCAAACTCGATAAGCATATCGACATAACTTCAAATTGAACAAAAAGACGATTAACTTCACAAGTTATCTAACAATACTTGGAGACAGCCGCACAATCGCATAATATGTGATGAGAACAAAACTTCGCTCCTCTCTTATCGTCATACCGTGCTAGCAGCATCCAACGACGATAGGTCTAGTTGGCGAATCCACACGCACTGGATGAAATCTATCAAAAGCCGAATTGCGGATGTAGTTATTAACATTTGCGTCAGATATCACTGAGTCCTCCGTCATTTTAATGGCATTTATTTGCTCTCAATCTTTATTCATAGCTTTGTGTCTGAACATGCCCTTTTATTTCCAATAATGAGGAATACGCATCGGGATGTGCATAGAGCCCGCATAAAAAACGTTCTTTAACACATCGTATGCACCGTGTGCACACTGCTTGTTTTATCATATCGTGAGGACGCACTCTTTTACTTATCTCTCTCCCTCCCTCCCCCCTCTCCCCCCTCCGCTCCCCACCTCAATGATTTACAAGAAAAGCCATATCAATTATCAAAATCTTCTGATGAAACAAATTGTAGTGGGTCTCTGATAAGAATACGCAAACACCTGCATTAATATCACACGAATTCCAAATCATCGTTCTGTATTTAGCATTTGACTGTTGGTAAAAAAAGTGCAAGCGACTTTCAGGACGTTTTTACTACTGCCTTATTTCCTCGACCTCGTCGTCGTAATTTCAGACGCCATTTACCATTTTAAAATAATTCATTCTTAAAATTGAGTTGTTCCGGTATATTAGAAAGTAGCTTATTTGATTGTATCGGTTGCGCTGTTGATACTCAAGGAGACTGTCATTTTTTAATGGGAAATTACTTCGATCTTTGCGATTTTCAATAAGGCCATTTGGCATTTTCGCCGTCTTTAAATCGCTTTTGGCGAATTGGATGCGTCTTTTCTCATTGGCACCTGCTTTAAGGAAATGATCCTATTTTTATGCTTCTGCGTATTCTTTGTTCCCGCCAAAAATTGAGTTCAGGTGGGTTCAAACACCAGCATATGCTCTATTCTTTTGGTCTAAACTTCCCCATTTAACAAGTTTTTTGTCCGAGTACGAAAGTTAAAGTTGTACAGATAATTTTAAAAAAAAATTTCTTATTCAGACAAAATGTTCTCATTATCATTCATCAAAATTTAAAACGTTCTCCCTGATTTTGTCCTGCTGTTGGCGTTTTACCACACTGGACCGAGTGTTGTTGTACTTCTTCACTTGAATCTTGTTATGGAGTACGAGAAACCACTAAATGGTACTCTTTTTTTGACGAATCTGACATTGATAGTTTAGAAAAACTGTCTTTGCATTCTTATAAAAAACTCACAAACAATGTTCGGATTTAAGCATTCGTCGAATGGAATCACATATGAAAGTTATGAAAGGTAGGCATGCTGCAGACTTAGAGAGTTTTCCGCAACATAAAATCATCTCTAAATTATTCAATGCGGAATACCTTTTGCGCCTTTAGCTATTGCCATGACAGTTTTTGAAGTGTTTTGATTGTTTATTTGTTTATTATTTTCAGAAGTCCATCTTCCTCTCTCTGAGAGTGCTAATCTATTATCTGTCTGTGTTATTTGTACTTGTCTATGAATATGTATTTTTTTATCATCAAGTTACTCACTTCATTTCGCTACATAAGACTGCATGTTTTCTATATTATGTAATCTCACCTCGTCATTCTATTGCTTTGTGTTAACAAGTGATCTACGTTAACGAGTGATCTATTGTAACTAAATGTTTTTACAATTGTTTGATCTTGATGTGGTATCTTCCCCGTGTAGATTATGACCTCCCATGCCTTCGGAGCCGTAGCCGAAGGTATAAATAAGCTGCGGTCGTGCTTGCTAATCACTGAATGTGTGTTTCACTACTCATCGACTAAATCTGCTGCTCGTAGTAAATGACTTTTACTACGCCGCCGGTACACCTTCATCACACCAAACTCGTTCGCACTTTGCTATGGTGTTATTTTTTGTGATTAATTCAAATCACAAGTGAATGTGTTTCTTGCTTCCTTTGTTAGCATAAAGTCTTCGGCTAAGAGCTGTAGGGAAGTGGAGTGCTTCCTATAAGGTTAAAACGAAGGTCGGCTATAAATGACGAAAAATGAAATTGAATTCTAACAAAAAATCAACAGATGCATGTGGTAGAGCTTTTTTTGGTGCACTTCACGAGGTCAGTTTTGTTTCCTATCAGTCAGCTAGTGCTAAATAGGTTGCAAATTTATCCAATCCAATCATATGGCCATAAACAAATGGTTAATAGCTTAAGCATATTTCACAGCAAAGTCTTTCATAGAATCAGTGAGTTCAAGCATTTTAACGTCAAAATGAATGCAACATATAGCAGATAAATGCGAACTTCATCAACGTATGCAACGTGGGAAACAATCGGTTGAATCTCTAACGTTTTTGCAACTTTCTGAAAAGCTTTTTAGCGAGTAGCATTTATAGTCTGTCCACATTGCAATATTCACTTCGATTGATCATCTTTACGAATTCATTCAATGCACTCCAAATTCGACAGAGAAGAATTACATTTCTTTTTTTTTCATTTTTTTTTTTCAATAATGGTGGACGCTTTTTTTCCACTCCATTAGCGTAACTGAGCGGAAACGGAAGTGTTCTTCTTTCTCTTCTTTGTGTAATATTTTCTCGTTGTTCAATGTATAGTAAAATTATCGTTGCGATTATCGTCTCATGACATTCAAAACCCGCCGCATTACCGACACATCACTTTTATTTGCACTCTCTGTCGTCTTCGGCTACTGTAATATTTGTGATAAACCTTACTCTATATTCCGGCGTAATGCACTACTCTTTTCATTATTGTTTGGAAAGTCCAATCGATGGCTTTATGCCATCCATACCATTAACTATTACTTCATTAATTAACATGTTTATTAGCACCTTCCCCCCACCTTTTTCTCTGCTTGCGGAGGTTTTTATTGAAACAGGTGAGAACATTTGCGCGCACGTATAGCGACCGCTCATTTATTCCTTCTGAAGAGATAGATGTGATGTTATCTGATGGAGGTTGGTTTGATTTGGCGAAAGACGATCTTCATTTTTTGCGAGAGGGTGTTGATAGTTTGGCCAAAGCTTGTTAGTTTCCGTGTTGTTGGTTGGAAGTATGCATTGGCCTAGCACTTCGGAAGTAGAGGGACTCAGCTGCGCCGTATTTTTGTTTTCACATCCTGTCATTGAGGAGTTTTCACAGTCCGCTTATACTGTTGCATTTTCAGCTGATACCGACAAGAATTAGGAAATTTTTTGGTTCGAAAATTATTGTGAGCGATGATCTCATTCTCATCATTGAATGAATATTTGATATTAGATTAGGAAGCCTGCAAAAATACCTTTGCTCTCAGGTATATTGGGCGCTTGCTTTCGTTAATGCTTCATTTATTAGAATGAACTAATGAAAAGCTGCTGCAGTGCGTTAGGGTCAAACATTTGGAAGCATGTGAAAATTCTTAAGTCGTTTGTGATTCCTCTAGTTTATGATGTTACACTAAGTCACCTTCTTTTTATTGCTTATGCAAACAGCGTGTCTAGTGGTATTCGGGCTCAGTGTATGCTTTTTACAGAGGATCTTGAAAGTCATTTCCTCTTGGCCGTATTTGTTTCCGATTTCGAGACGACTTAAATGTTTTTTACAGTGCTTGCTCAAAGAAGGGCGATCGTTCGTTTCGCTTGAAAAGCGCCGCATAATCCGGGCTCTTGATAGCATTTCAACACTTTTACTTTCAGCCTTTGTGCTACAATGTGCAAATTAGCACTGACTTCGAATAATGCAACAGAGAATATATAGTAAAAACCACAGCGCAAAAGCAGTCGAAGACATTCGGTCGAATTTTTGCTCACCTGTGTTGGTGAACGTGCTGTAGTACCTGTTGACAACTTCCTTCCATAATCATTCCCATAGTCGTGAAGCTACGAAAAAATCTTCAAAAGTCGAGTTGGAACTTACATGCCCTAAAAATGCTGCTCTTCAATTTAAAATTGTAGATACTGTTTTGCATGCTCAGAATACTTACGGCATATTTGTCCGATTGTGCCATCTTGAGCATCGCGTTCTTTTATTTTGTTCGTTATAGGCATTTAAATAGATATGCTTATTACATTTTATTTATTGTTTTATTCATTATGATATCTTAGGAATTTTCTCCCATGTTTAACTATTCGTATAGGAAGATCAATTGCAGTTTTTACCCCGTTTTCAGGCAAATTGCAAGTTCTCAAATATTTCTTTCGAAATGCTCCTAGGTGTCCCTTCAGTCACCACAATTGAAATCGATCACCATGCACACCTTCTTTCAACCACCTTGCTTCCCCTCTTTGCGATTTGTACAGCGTCAATAATTTCCGTTAGAATTCGTGGGACAGCAATTTCTGTTGCAAATTTGCTGGCCACATTTTGAAAGGGACTTAATTGTTGCGCACCTAGGTTCCACCGAATGTTCGTGGAGGAGGCCAGAGTTCGAATCCGGTATGGTACCACGATTGTTTTTTGCATTACGATACTGCACAAATTTCCGTTCAGTTTTGCGGACGATCAAGATTCTATGCATATCACTCTGTCTGGTTACTTAATCAAAATTTCACTACCTTGACAAATCGCACTTCGTCCATGTGGATTTCCTCTCATCGTGCATAGGGGCGTTATGCAGTGATTGTCACGACCTTTTCTCTATTTGGCAATCAGTTTGCCCAACAGGACGAGCTTGTCAGAATCCAGCAGGTTAATTGTTGCTATGTCTGTGAACCTCTCGCAGTCTTTTGCTTTTCGCATTGATTCACTTCCTTTCATCTGCTTCTTCACGCAACATAATCTTCTCAATCCATCCACTCCCACCCGCAAATTCATTAACTCTCCTCCCCACCTGTTTCGACCCCTACCAGGTACAATATGTAGTAGTATCTAGCCATCTATCGTACCCTTTTCTCGATTACTCTTTTTCATAAAGCGTATGAAAATGGTTTGTGGTATTGGATTCACCACGTTGAAACTTTTAGAATGAAAAAAAAGGCGTTGATGATATGATATTGAACGAGCAGTGATTTCATTGGCAGCGATCGTTCGTTTGAAGACATTTGACAGCTTGATGCGACTTAAACGGCTTAACAGAGCTTTTCAAACGATCTGATGTGCTCAACGATCGCTATCTGCGTGACAATATCCACCAATAAATCCACAATGCCGAAAAGTGCAAATGCCATGGGAATGCCTTCGAAAAGCAACTGCCCTCATGGTGAATGAGGACGCGCTAACGTTGGCTGACCCCTGATCTCAGCAAGTTTCAACTAATTGTCTTGTAACATTGCATTTACCACTTTATGACGTCATCTTTATAGCATTCACAGCAATTAGAATTTCAATTTGCTTGCCCGCTAATCGTGGACATTTTAATCTATTCAATGGTTCCGTCATTCAGACAACCTTATGTTTTTCCTCTTTTAATGCACGTCGTTTTTATGGAAACATAAGGGATTTTGTTTTGAGATCATTCCGATATATAGGTTGATTACAAGCTTTAAATTATTGCTCATAGTTATTCAGAAGTATTTCCGCTGTCTGCCACGTGTCGTGAAAGTGAAGCCTGTCATTCCTCAATAATGATATAACCGTGCTGACGATCTTCTTCGACGCTCTGTCACGAATGACTATGAATCTCCCACAGATTTCTTTCGCCCTTCAATTTTTCATCCTCTCAGTTTTTGAACATTCATCGTGCAATTTTTGAAGCAATTTTTGAACTGCCATCACCGCTTTTCAATTTGCATAGGTTCCCTTCCGCAGAATTGATAGCAGTCGACAGCACTGCATGATTTACTTGGTCGTGTAGAGGAGAGTGGCTGGTTTACTCATTTCTTCTCCCTTTATTTACTTCTGTTTATCATTTATTATTTATTTACAACATTTGGACCGTCATTACTTCCTTTTGTCTTCAATTTTGAATACGAAATATTCATCGTCAATGAAACTTTACTTTAATTCATGCTTCTCACCCGTAGGTTGATAAATGTCAAAACTTAGTTGGCGAAGCGAACGAAAGCAGGCAATCGCGAAGCACAGCTACACGGAAAGTAAACATCCTAATACAAGTCACTTTTCAGGTAGGCGTCGCTGTTTGGAGGTGTGGCTGATAGGCGTCGTAACCAGTTCGCATAATTCGAGGCACCATCTGATTTTCATATCCGTAAGAATTCGCACACGGGAGTGGTTATAAGCAGAACAACCTTGAAAGGAAAATCATGGTGCTGCCAGTAGGTGCCCCAGGTCATGAGCTTCTCAGGCCCACTCATCTTAACACACCTGGAATTAACAACGAACGCGTTCGTGGCATATCAACCAATTCCATACAGGGTCGCCCACCGCCAACTCGACCCACTCGAACCGAGAAGCCGCATCAAGCGTCACATAGAGGCCATCAGATGCCTCTCGTTCTACCACCACCTGTACTCTTGAATCACTATCATCAAGGACAGCATACCGAGCTAGCTCTTGAAGTTGGAGCTGGCGTTGGCGGATTCTTCGGCTCTGTATGTTTATTGACTTTTGTTTCATTCCTTTTTACTACAGTGTGCGAGGTTTGTTAGAAAGTGATCTGTATAAGAGAAACATTCACAAAACTGCAGAAACTGATGCATTCTAGTCTTGATTAAAGATTTTTCGAGCGAATAATCAAGTCAGATTTGTACCTAGGCTCGCAGATTAGAGTGTAAGCAATATGAAAGTATTTGTGTTATATCAGTATTTTTATATCATTATTTTCCAACATCCAAAAGTCATGTTGACTTTCATCGGGAGCCTTTGCGACTTCTAAAGAAATGACATATATACTTCAATTCATGCTTCTCACTCATATATATATATATATATATATATATATACGATGCCGAACATATTGCCGCTGGTGTTTTGCAGTTTCTTTCATATTCGTACACTAGGAGGTAACTCGTGGAGCCTCTTTCAATAATCCTCCAGCTGCATTTTTACATTTTACTCAGATTTGCTGTCACAGTCTTTCCCCAATTTGTTACAGACGAAAAATTTCATATTTTAAACCTTGAACAGTTACGTGGAAGCAGCGTTTCGCCGTTACGATCCAGTCAGAAATGGTCTACTAGTTCTACGATTGTAATCTCATCTAATTAAGGTGTTTTTATCTTCACAGTAATGATCACTGATTATTTGGGACTATACAACCATATGCGTTGACTCTGCTGAAACAAGAAAATATAAGTACTAGGGATATCGTAGTAGTTTGCAATTTTTTGAGGCGGCAATATTTGATTGATTGATTTTCAAAATATTGAGAAAGTATGCAATCATTCACTTTGTAGAAAAATCTCTTCTAATCGAATGTCAATATTTGTACAGCGCACAATTTCGAATGCTAATTTCGCTCGATTTCACAAATTGTTGTGATCCTTGTCGAAGTTTAACCTAAATTATTTATTTTACTGCATTGCCGAATTCAATATCTCGGTGAACCTCTAGAAGCTTAGAGATAAGAAATTCCATTGCCACTTTAATACTGCCAAAGTTCATTTGATTTTAGCTTACAGCTCTATCGACTTGCCAGATTCCTTTGGTTTTTGTTTTGTAGAGATATTTGATGTATGCTTACAATTGCAATTCTATACGCTTGAGATTTTTGTGTAGTTTTGCCATTCACGCTTCTTAGATTAATCTGAAACTTCATATTAGCTCCTAATTTAGAACAAGTGATTGTAGTGTGAAACTTGCCTAAATTAAGCGTTTATTTGTGAATTGTTCTCGAAGATTTGCAGTTCATTGTTCATTAAAATATTGTGTCTCGTGTTGTTTTGCCATCGAATGTCATGCTGAAATCGTTACACTTCCCATTAGCTGTAAACCAACTTTTGATGCATCTACTAGCCTTAGAACCGTGTCACCAAAGATAGATGAAGCATTGAAATCCTAGAACCATGGAACATATACTCCAACTTGGGGGGCTACTAATATTCTTGCCGAAAGACTATGCGGATTTTCTTTGTCATAGAAATGTTAGAGGATTTTCCTGCCAGAATTTTTTTTTGTTTCAGATTCTTTTTTGTCTTCCGCTTGTAAATATAGAACAGTTGACAACCGCGTCTTTATATTTGTCAAATGGGATGAAAGCTCAACGACAAGTGTTTAAAATGACAGCTTCTTGAATGTAGCTGAAACGTAGCCGACGCAGTCATCGACATAAGTCGGCAAAGGGAGAGGGCGGAGGTGGGAACCGCGAGCAACATACTTCACCCGTCTTTCGCGTGGCTGAGAGCAGGAGCGGGTCGTTTGATGCCTTTGTTACTTGAATAACGCAGAAAGAACGGTTCTCCAAACATTCGTTAACCCTTGAAACGCTCAGCCTCTGAGAAGTAGAGGAATATCCAAGAAACAAAATGAAGAGGTTCAAGGATTGATGGATGTCCTCGACTCGGAGAGTCGAGGGTGTCCCGTAAGCCCTCTCTCTTCCGAGGCTTTCTGGAGTACCGAGGGCTGTGGGAGCCATGAACTTCATGATAACAGAAGGCTGTTAATGCTCCGAGAATGTCATGAAGATCCCAGCGATTTTCAGGGAACCTCAATTGACTGTCCGCAATGTTGAGGTTGCAGCGAAAATCCTTGGAATGCTCCAAGGCTTGGGGCACCTTGAAGACATTCACGAACTCTTTGAACTTCGGACCCCTCCAAGGATGTGACAGCGTTTCGTAGTTTTATGCTAATAATACCTCATAAAGGCTGTAAACGCTTCGTTCTTAAGTGGCGTGTTGTTTCAAGTTGCAACATCTGTAGTTTCATGCCTGCAATGATTTAGCTTGTTTACTGCTATTCGTCACTCACAGCTTATCTGAGCCATTGGGCGTTTATTAGTTTGCTGAAATCTGAAACTGCTTACTGCCACTTTTGCATCAAAATATGCGAAATTTCCATTTGACTTCGTCTATATATCCACTTTTCTTGTGTCGAAAAATCATTATTCTCTTTCTTTGTTTTCTAATTTTTTTAAATTTTTTTTTTGAACCAGTGGTGTTGATTTTCGGCGTTATTTTCACACTTTTTTTTTCATTCGCACTTCAATATTCACGACTCATTGTTGTATTGTTGCAGCTGCTAATATGTTCTCCATCTGAGGCTACAGTTTTGTATTCATGTAAATATCTCATCCAGCTTTATTCCACGTATTTTATTTACCACAGCATGGAGATCTTATCCACTTGTTATTCTCATCATGCTGCATAGCTGTAGTTTGCTTTGAAAAATTATTCGAAGTTTTCGTGCTGAACGACAATTTTTGTCGAAATTTTCCTCCTTTTTTATTTTCTCGAATGAACGACTTTTGAATGACTTTCTTTTCGGAAAAATTTTGGTCTAGTTTCTAAATGCAAATTCCTTCTATAACCTTAGATTGCAAATATGGTCCATTTTTGTGAAGCACACATTTTCAACGATTCTCTTCAACACATTCATTCATTAAGAGTTTATTTTTGGGCGAGTGGCAAACCTCTTTTTTCGGACAATATTGCGAAACTGTCTAGTCCTGTTTAATAATCTTCCTAACATCTTCTATCACCTCGGGAGGTTTTTGCTTCCTCTCCATAAAGAGTAGAGTTTTACTTCAAAACCAGCGAAGTGAGAAACAGCTCGTCTCGGTGATGGAAACTGATCACTGCTAAACTTGAACTATCAATTCGCCGTGCTTCCCACATTCTACAGCACAGTTTTTCGTCTTGAGGCGATTTCAGAGAGGTCAGGATCACCTGAAGAATCGCTTAGTATCCTCCACTTTGCGCCTGTGCTGAGATTCACAAACTTTTTGGGGTGTAAAATGTTCAGTAATTTTCAGAACACCTCCGGCGGCGTTCAAGAAGCTCTAAAACTGAGGCCACTCCGAGGCTTAGAACGCCCAGAAGCTCGGTGACCCCGAGGACATTCAGAAAGCCTTGAAGCTTGCTGTGATTGAGGCTGAGCGCTTCACAGCTAGCCAAAAAGCCCTAAAGTTTTTAACTTTCAAAGTCCGGGCGCCTTTTGACGAAATTTTCACCCTATCCCACCTTAGTCTTCACCACTAAATGCCTCTGTTTACGGGACCTTGCCACCAGTTTCTACTCTCATAGTTTTTGCTCTAACATAGCAATAGCCATGATTTCTGGCTTTTTGTGGCAGGTAGATATATGAATTTGGAAACAGCTCACATTTTGAGTACTGTCGGTAATTTTCAAATCAAATTGTCTTTATTTTTTAGTATAATGCAACTACAGCAATGGCCGCAAAATTTGGTCTTGTTAATTAAGCTAAGAGGAATTTTCATTGAGGAAGGCCCGAGTAAAACCTCTTGAGGCAAAGTTTTAAATCCGCCTAAACACAGCGATAATCCGCTGATCAGTACCAAAAATCTATACCTGATTAATATAACCTTGCTGAAAAAGGCTCAGAAATATGTTGTGGAACACTTGATTTGAGAAAAATTTTTGAATGTTTTCGATGCACTTAGAAACATTCGCTCTATGGCTCCGCCATACTGTTAAACAATATTCGAGAATAGGGCAACGAGGCTCGATGTACGTAGACTTCACGGAAATGCTCACTCAATATGTTCATGTTGTAGACCTTTCAATATAGAGTTTGCAAATACAGCACATTTTGGCGCGTAGTTTGCAGATTCATCCTCTGCTATTTACACCGAAACGCACCAATATTTATCATAGAAGTTTATTTAGAGAATGCGGCACTTATCAGATAAAATTTATAATCGTCATATTTTCGAATATATACTGAAAATGCCCAAATCATACTGCTAATGATGACAATCGAATACGAGATCTTACAACTAACGAGAGATTTTGAGATCGTCAGCAAAGCAAATAGTCTACACAAACCTAAATGTGGTCAGAAATATCATTTACGCCAGTCAGGAGAATAAGGGAACTTCTAATACTTCCCTCGGGAACATCGTTTATTGTTATATGCGTCTTCGAAAAGGGATCTGTAATCTTCACCTGCGAAGAGCTTCTATCCCTCCTTCTATGATTCCTCCTCAGAGTTGCTTGGGGGCATTATTTTTATGCGCATTGAGCTACTTCACAAAAACTGGATATCGTGTTTATCTGTCTAGATTATTTCCCAACCTGTTTATTTAATACCACTCCCGAGTATCATTTTCACTCATCTATTCATTCATTGTTTTTCATCTATTTCTTTTTTCAATTTTTTTCTAGTGCAATACTATCAGTATTTTGTGCCGCATTTTTGGGATAATAATTTGAGGAATTTTGGAGAAAAAACTCAACTTAGAAAAGAAAAAAAAGATATCAATGAAGAAAATGCACATCATATATCATACAGCGAATATACAATGCTCTAAGAGTGGGATTTCCGCTTTGTCAAACTATCACAGTTATTCACAAAGAATAACACATTCGCATAACAATGAGAGTCGTCAAAAATCGAAATGCATGTAACAAATTTGCACAAATGACATATGAACGATTCGATTGATGTTCATGCAGGTGAACCCACTAGATGTGATGAAGATGGAGGTTTACGGATGAACGAATCCATAAATATTCACAATGTGTTAAATAATCGCTGAAGTTTTTTACACCCATATTATTGATGATGAAACGCTCTTTCGTATTACATCAAGCAAATTGTTTATCTTCATTGAAAAACACTTTTTTGGACCTCTTCTTTTTTTTCGCACAAAATGAATGTCTAGCATAGTAAAAAAGATGCATCGTTAATTGTTTCCTAATGTGCTCACTTCTTACGCGGTTTTTATTGGGCGGAATTTTGAATGAACACTTATTTACAATTTTTTTTGTACTAGCATCAAAGACAAGCTGGAGTAAAACCGATTTATTTTTGTTTATTTCTGTTGATTTGTTCATTGCGTTAATTTTGCGCACATCAAAGTTGCACACGGCTTCAGATTAGCTTATTTGCTGTGAATGTTGAACCTCGGCGTCCGCAACCTAGCGCTCAAGAATGCGACACCCCTTGGTGCCCTTTGAGGTTTGCGGACGTCTTAACTTCTATCCCGGAGGGCCCCTGAGAATGGCGCATTACTGAGTAGCCTCCAAGCTTGATGTGCCCTTTCGTTCTTCCAAAGTCGTTCAGACATGAGTCTAGTTCGTAAATGGTAACATCTATTCAATATGGAGACATTCGAGCTATAGATCAAGTGGGCTCGAATCAATGAAAAGTTACTGCTCTTTTTGTGGGAAAATGAGCATTATAGGCCGAATTCTTCAATATTGCTTCCACTGAAAACTTGCGCTTTTTCAACATTCGCAACTGTGTATGTCCTCACCATTAGCTGAACCGTTACCTCACAGGTCCTGACGTTTCGTGGATGTGAAAACTCAAATCACAGTCTTCGGTTGTCAGGCACACGAAATAAAATAACTACTCCGCTCCTACCGAGCGGTTTGCAATCACTCATCGACAGTAGATGCGATGGGGCAAAACCTGGCGGCAGCATAGGTTCGTCTGGCGTGGATGAAGGATAGCGGTGGGCGAGAATGATTCATCAGGATAAGGAATGAGGACTGCGAAAAAGTCGGGGAAAGTGGTTGATCGACAAGAGCCCAGCCGGAAACAAAATGAGCGATGGGAAAGAGGCCGGATCCAGGTGAAAAACTAGGGGAGGAGAATTACTCATAACTATTACCAGCAGTATGATTGTTATTAATAATAACAATGTCCCTCTCAATAACAGTGATAGTACTGCTAGTAAAGGTTCTTAAAATAAAGCATGTTCAATTCAAACGCATCCAAAGTCCATCTTTTAACAGCGACTGAAAGCGCACTCAGTGCGATGTGGTGGCTTTTTTTGTATCACATCCATAACAGTTTTAATGCTTACGCTGACGAATTAAATAATACGAATTGTGCCAAAAGCATCGACAGCAGTAAAAATACGGTGATTAGCAAACTCAACTGTGACTGTCATCCGGTTCCAATATCTGTAATTACTATATCAAAAATGAAAGGAAGGATTTTATTTGTTCGCAGAAACTTCCCCTTTGGCGACACGAGGAATCATGCGGTGCAGAAATTTTTGATAGGATTGCTGCATTTAGCAATTAAATGAAATTGTCGTATTTAACAAATATAGCAAATACGCGCTACTGCATTTATCCAAGCTTCTACGAAAAATTACGAAAAATTAAAAGATGAAAAGAATTTTCGATAAATTCCTGGAGTGCAGAAGATGAGATAAATATCTGACAAATTCGTGAAAAAAAAAACTCTGAAGGACTGAATAAATTGTTCTGGAATTTTTTGATGAGAGACTTTTGAAAATTGATGAATGTTTCAAAATTTATAATTGGTTCGAACTGTGGGGTAAATTTTAGCAAAGCGCTAGAACATCTTAGGTGATTCTTAGAAGAATATTCGTAGGTGCTGCTGGTGGCGTCGTGCAGTGAGTGCATGGGCGGTGTGTCAGCTAGAACGAAGTAAACGACTGGGTCGAAACTGGAATTCGGATTTGTCGAAATGAGCAGGGTGCTGGGACGATTCCATGAAATTTGCGCGTTAATCATAGATTTCTTATAGACGCTATGTTGAAAAGGTGCGCGTAATGCGTTACCTTTCAAAATACTTGTGGTCATTTGAGAGACTCATTCTATGTATTATATTTGTTTACTATGTTTATTAGAGTAACGCAAAAATTGCATCAAAAAATCGTATGCTGTAGATATAACAGGGCAGATGAAACATCGTGGATAGAGGGAGCAGCATTCGCACAAAGACTCTAAAGGCAGGAAAAAAAATCGAGGGGGACGAAGAGGTGAATGAGTAAGTTTGAAATGCAGAGCTGTGACTCGATTGTGAGTGGTCAGCAGAAACATCAGGCCAAAAATGAAGATTAAAAGCTTCTAAAAGTGATGACCCTCAGAAATACAGTTTCTTCTAGCGGGAATGACTATAAAAATGAGATAACATTTAAAAGTTATTGCAGCTTATACTCATCTTTTGAAGACATAAATTTTCTGAGAGTATGGTGCCAATAACCCCAGCAAAGTTACATTCTAGGAACTTGTTATAATGGAAAACAATTTGATTTGCCATTCTAGGCAATTCTGGACAGCATCAATAGGTAGCACCCAGGACGTCACCCCGGGAGCTAAGTCTCATGCTTTACAATCCTTTTCAGCCTCGTTTTACTGACCAAAGAGAGCTTTTTTTCTTTACAGCAAACTACAAGATGTGGTGAAACTACTCTCCCAATTAGTAGCACAATCGCCATGTCTTAGACTGCTCCAGTTCGGATTTTTGAATTCAAGAAAACGAAGCAGGGGTTTGGTGTGTATGGAATGCCCAAAAACCGCCTGAAGTCAGAGCGTTTTAGCCCACAGAGTGCAATTTACTGCGCAACTGAACTGAAACAACAGAACAGGGACGCATGAAGAATTGGAATGAAACAACAGAAAAATGAGGCCACAACATCAGAATAATTAAAAGAAAACAGTGCCGACAACATCAGCAACAAATGTTAAACAGAATCAGTAAGTGATACCGAATCGCAACTACAGATCAATGAAATAAAGAACCTGTAGAGCGCCGCCCGCGTTGCAGTTATCTCTCGCAGTATACTTGCTGTCCATCAAAACCATAAATGCAGTAAGTCGGCCTATTTTTGGTAAATTCATCCATTGGTACAATGGAATGCACTGCGTTAAGACTGTTCCCGCAAGCACAAATTGTTGCAAGCGAAATCACTCTGCTCGCATCAGCTTTACCAATGGTTAAATTATGTTCCCGTTCTCTGACGCTTCTTATCTTTAGTATATTATCTGTGACGCCCGCAGTCTCGGCGTAAAAGCGGCCAAATATAGTTTTTGCGGGGAGGGGGACATTGCAGGGTGAACGGAGGTCGCTGTCCTCTCTGTGCGGTGATTGAATCACTTGAATTTTTTAAATTTTTGTTTTATTTTATTTTATTTTTTATTTTTTTTGCTGCAACACTATCACGTTCACACGTTAAAGGAATGATTTATTCGCTTAAGTATCGAATATGCAAGCTACAAACGACAACTATAGAGCCGGGATGTCAATGGTGGGATGTCAACACTGGAGTCTTGACAAAATTGACACTGTTTATTGCGTTAAGGCAATGAGATACTCCTACGAAACGAGTGCGCCAGAGGGTGTGAAACAGTTTCACTAAATTCGTTTCCGATACTAGCCATGACTTGAACTAATAGAGTCAACATCCATTAATTTTTTAATATAAGATGGTCCTTGGTAGAATGCTGAGTGTTTCAGGAAATCTCGGAAGCCGCGGTACATACTTTTGAGTTTTTGGGAATTTCAGCATCCTTGGGGGCTTCTTCCCCTTCTCCTCTTAACTAACTTCCCATTCTTAGGATTTCTTTGCCGAAAATATGCTGTAGTTTTTTTTTTGAAAATGGGGCGTGTCTTCTCGCTCCCTTCTCCCTCCAATAATCCCATCTCGAAAAGAAAATCGTTTCCAGCTTAGAGGTGCATTTAACACAGAAATTTGAAGAGTGATAACAAAGCTCTAGAATTTCATTGCTAGAATTTCACTTGTGTTCATCAACGCTCTAATTATAGAATTTCGCATTTTTTAAGTGAGCAGCTAATATTCAAGTTTATAAAAAATCAAGATATGCTAGCTGTTTCTTAACAAAGATATTCGCGAACTCCGAATCAAGTCATTCAAGGAGGACAGGAGGACATCACGAAGGCGAGGAGCTCAGACGCAGAGACGTGCAGATTGTTGGATTTTGATGAATTATGCTTTCCATCTCAAAGTTCGCTGAATAATGGCCGAAATTGGGAATAATTGGGAAAAAAATGGCTGAAAGTTTAGTATTGAAATTATAAACGTTTCAATGAAACTGAGGAAACAACTAGTGCTTTGAGGTTGAGAAAAGCTTTAACACAATGACATGAGGTAATTTTCGATCAGTTGTTTATGTGGAATGCCATGAATGTAACGCTTATTTTTTGCTAGAAAAAAATCCAAGTGCGAACTAATGAGATCATTAAGAGTGCGTAAAATGAGCACTTTTAGCCAAGCTGCAACTTGAGAAAATGCCGCCTGTAATCGTGGTGAAAAAGCTGCCTTGAGAGATGAATGATTCACTTGCAGGGTTTATTACGAATGAAGCAACGCCCGCGAGCATTTTCAATGCTCCCGCTGCCCACTTCGTCGTCCATTGACGGTGAGCAGGAGCCCGAAGTCGACAGTATCGGTGACAGCCATCAAGAAGGGGCTCCTCTTCTGAGAAGCCGCTCTCGCCTTGGCGGCTCAGGCAGGTTGCTAGCTGAGCAAATTTTTTGCTTTTTTAATAAAATGTGTTAGAATTGATTTTTCGCCATTACAATTGTAGCTGCTTTCTTAAGGCACGTTATGGAATTTTGATAGTGCTCAGCTATTATAGCAACATACTAGTTTTGTACGAGAAACGTTCAGCTATCTCTAGGTTAAAACGTCTGCACTAACTAGAAGCGTTTCGTCTAGCAAAGCAAAGTTTTCCGCTAACATGTTTGTTTATCGGAAGATACTTTTTTCATCATATTCAAAACGCTATAGGCGGTCAACATTTCGACTCTTTTGGGAGAGGGCAAGTCAATTAAGAGCAAATACTCTCGCCAGATTAATTAGCAGATATGTGGTTAGTGCAGTATTTGAAAATGTACTCTAAGGTCGCGATATGGGTGGTCTTCGCGAGTTTCTGCGGCGCTCTATAAGCAACGCTGTTTTCCACTATCTAAAGCAGAGACGCTCGAACTAATACTCCTACTGAATGATACAGGTTAGAGATTTACTGAATGCCAACGTTTTTCTCCTTTTCTGTCAGAACTGAGCGTTTTGAGTTTGCAAATCTTTCAACACCGCTTTGTTGAATGTGGAATAATCTTGGAGTATCCGTATATCCTTAGCGATATACATTTTATTGCTTTGTGCCTTTCGTGCATGAATATATTCGCTTCGCTGGGAATGCAAGCATATGTATGTATTATGGCTTGACCTCATTCGACACCAAATAGTTATAGGAACAGCAAAAAAATCAATAAATTGCTTCCCAACATGAATGACAATGAAATTTACTTGTGTTTCACTAAGTTACAACTGGATAAAATGTGCACAGAACTGGAGAAGGCATAATCGTCAGTGAATGAAGGTAATAACCAAGTGCTCTTTACTATCAGT
Organism: Baylisascaris schroederi; assembly: GCA_006503575.1. Classification (NCBI taxonomy): domain Eukaryota; kingdom Metazoa; phylum Nematoda; class Chromadorea; order Rhabditida; family Ascarididae; genus Baylisascaris; species Baylisascaris schroederi. The sequence goes on from QEWY01002081.1 coordinate 1,080,026, forward strand.
GAACAGCATCGTTCACACTCTCTTTAGGAGAAATTTGCTTGTAGCGATTTCTCTATTTGTACACATCTCATGTGACGACGATTGATGATTTTCATTTACTTCCTTCCTGCACTACTGCTTCCATTGTTCGAGCTTTACTTGGAGTAGATGTGCAGCGTCATTGCTAGAGTTGCATCAAGTGATTGGCTTAAATCAGTGATGAGAGTGTTGCTTAATAAGAAGATGGCTTGCAAGAATGGCTTTGGCAACAAATAAATATCAGCACAATGCAGCGTTCAAAATTAATTTGAGACGTTCAAAATTAAATTCGAGCGATTTGAGGGGATGTCACATCTCATTTTACATATTGGTGTTTTTGGTATATTTTAATCAGCGCTTATTGATATATTAGATTGTCAGTAGCATAGCAGTAATATGCGAGTTGACATGCAAACACTCATGATGGCTATCATTTGTGGAACGCTGGCTTTCCGCATTTCACTGCGTGCCATTCACTACAGCGGCTATTATAGTGCAGATTTCAATGTTGCAGCGCTATGCATCGGCCCATTCGTTCATCGCTACCTTCCAAGTATCCTTATTTCTGAGGCAGTCGCGGCCCTCATACGGATGATCCGCTCATGGGAATTCTTGTAGTGATCGTCTGAAAACCGTTTATGGGAAACTACAATCTTTTTGATCAACTGCATCTTCGCGCTTGCGGAAGACCTCAAGTTTCATCGCTGCCTGTTGCTCTGTTTCCTACTGTGTTGAACCGCAGTGTTTGTTCTGTCAGTAAGTGGTCCTACTGCAGTCTTTGTGTTGGTGCAAATTCTTCTCCTCTATGAAAGATAAGCTCGCTGGCTACTTCCACTGTGAGGAAAAGACGCTGGTGAAGCCGGATGGAAAGGGATGCATTCATTCAGCTGATTGGCTTTTTAAATCGCATAAATTCATCACACCTATGAGTAAGTCTTGAGTGGAAAATGGCAACACCAACACTGCACCTTATAAACGCAAAAGGACATCGAATCGACATACATCTCTATGAAGCGTACAGCAGAGCAGCGAGAAAAGGATCGTTGTCGGCGTTGAAGTCATGTGAGATCAGATCGCATAGATGTGGACAACGATTCCTGGGAATACCACGATCCACTGAGCGTACGTTTACTGCTTCGCCAAACGCGCGTTATTTATCTTTTGTGCACAGGCGCCGCTTAGCACTTTTTTTGCCCTCCTCGCTCATGCACGCCACATTCCTCGCAAAGCGAATGCACTTATCTGTCAAATCACCCTTGAACTTTTCCATTAGGTTTGCTTCCAGTAAATCCACATTTCATCACATGATAGAACGTTTTGATCTTTGATGTTTCGGGATGGCAAATGAAGACATCAATGAATAGATGCGGATATTCATCGTAGCGATTTTTTTCACATCGCCGATGCCTACCAATCTATTAAAATGTAAGACTAATCAATTAATTGCCTTAAGTCAACCTGCAGAGTCATCTGAATGAACATATTCGAAACTCATGCGCGCCCTTATTTTTTCATGCAATCAAATACACAACGTCAACGAGGATCATAGACCGCCTAATAGTAGAACAGGAAATACGGTCGAATGCCTAGTTTGTTGTAATTCTGTTGCCCTTTCGGGAAGCCTAGAGGATAAAGGCTGAAACGGACTTCCTGTAACATTTCGTTGGCTTTAAGCTCAATGCTGCCGTCATTCTAAGGCTGCCATTATTACGGAGTTTGCTAAGTATTTTCTCAGCGATAAGCCAATCCATACTTGCATTTTTCCACTGTTTCTTAAAAAGTTTTCTGTGATGGTGGTTGTGTTGCGATTCACATACGGTGGCTGCTGTTCTATTTTGATGATTGGCTATTTATTCAATGGAAATAGGAATTCACTCTTGCTCATTAAAGATACCTTGGGGAAGAAACGAGTCACAGTATTTTCAAAGAAAAATCTTTGACGAGCCTGGCCTCTGTTTTTGACGTTCCTCTCGCGCTATTTGATGAAATTTTCCTAGAATCATGAATAAGAGATGTGTACTTTGGAGTCACAAGCGATACCACTTAACGTCGCAAATGAGTGTATATTTATTTACTCGATGGATGGTTTACCCAATTGCACAATTTACTAATCACCGAAACTTCGATTTGCAACTAGCAATTCATTTTACTCGAAAATGTTCAAGATTCGTTTATCTTTTTTCTCTTAATTGGCAGTAATTATCGTCACTTGCTAGCAATCGTAGAACGACTCGCAATGATTATGAAGACGAATGAAGAATGACACAAACATGGGCATGAGAAACTGCTGCATTGCAATTGTACAGTTAATCGTTTCGGTTAGCGATGAAGCTGCAAACAAGTTTAAACGCCTATTAAGTGTTCAAAGTTTTTAATGGTTTGATGGGTATTGTGGCATTTAGTTCTTATGAATTTGCTTGCTTAAGATATGGACAGCGTATTAAGATTGGTAAGTGCTCTTTCCAAATTTTTTTGAAAAGAGAGGAACTCATAGTGCTTGGAATAATTTCGTTAACTTTATGGATTTACTCGAAGTGGCAGTGGTTGCGGTCCTTATTGGAGAGTTGTTCAATGGTTTTTCATTTAATAATGCTCATCGGATATTTCTATGAAATGCATGAGCGCTTGATACTGAAGTAGAGATCTGATTCACTCTTCCCCACAAAAAGAAATTGTTAGATCGAAGCAGTAGTACTCACTTGATCGCTACAACGTTCCTTCACTCAAATCAAACGTCGTGAAATGTTAATGTTTAGCAAATTTGCAAAAAGATGCTCTTGTTGATGTCGGAAGTGATGATGGCTTATTTGGAAGTGAGCTACGAAAGCTTAGTCAAAATATTGAACGCATGAAGGTGTGGCGTAAAGATACAAAAGGGCAGGAAATGGTTTTGCGTTCTCGAATTCGTGAGCATTGTTTAAGTGGTTGTCACAGATCGGCATAGAGTTCTGCGAGGAAATCTCGCTCCAACAAAGATGGGATGCAAGAAATGGGGATACACATCTAGCGCATTATGCATAATGCGATTGGCAAGCTGCAACGCCTTCACTTGCTTGTTGTGTTTAAAGCAAATGAATTGGTGCCATTCGAGGTGAAGCAACTCTCGTTCGATGCTCTCTTCTTTTAGCTAAGCGCAAATTTTACCCTTTGGCTGTTTTATTTTCCCGCGCTTCTTATCGTTGATTTCGATCCCATATTCTTGAGAATGAATGCTTCAATGAGCCGATGAGCGCTTTAGTTTTTGAACGAGAACACAATCGTACCCCGTTGTCCTCGCACCACTCAATGAATTAACCACCGGTATTGTGTTCTCGCTTTTTTTTATAGTACTGTTCATGTACCGGTTGATGTTTTAATTTAGTCGCTTGAGGCCTGCACTATAGGCCGAATTTCCTCTCTGAAGTCTACAGGTGGCGAATTTTTTTTCAACCATTAAATTGATGCCTATATCAGCACATATCTATTTTGTTTATTCAGAACTCGTTACTATTTTTTTTTCTTTTCAACATTTCTCGATTCGCTTTCAGCATAAAACTTCTGCTTGCGCATTGATTTCTTCATGTGTCACACATTTCGCAAGTTTGGGAAAACAGTTGCTATTTGTATTGATGAAAGATTACTTGAAATTCTCAAAACGAGAGGAATGTTTATTAGCCTAAATTACGCCGATAATCCTCTAGGCGTTATAGTGTTAATCTGTTGTCTTAAGAATTTTCACTTGTTTTATAAATCGTCTTTTGGCTTACACACTTCAAGAGTAACCAGTTGAGGCACTGTCATCTTGTTAGAACTTTTTCTATTTTCATATAAGAATAGGAAATTGCGCAACGGTATCTTAGTGCTTAAAGAGTTTTTCTGCGATGAGCCGAGCGTCTTAGGCTCCCCTAAGCACTGCTTCTTACAAATTTCATATTTGTTTCCCCTCTCCTAGTATGATGTCTATATTTTGACCGTGCTTATCAATTCCCGTTGCGAAGGTGCCTTTATAGGAGAGGCGAGTTTAGAATGAGTTACATTTTAAAGCCATAAGCTGGAGAACTTCATCAGCGATGCTTATTTCTTAATCCTGGCAATGCAGATCGGCTCCCTTGAAGTAAACTTCACACCAATAGGAGTGGTTGGGATTGAATTTGCGTTCACTAGGATTCATCATTCAGGCAAATGAATCAGCTGGACAAAGAGTGAGTGGCCATTATAATCTGCACTATTTTCTTCTGCATTCTCTCATTCACGCTTTCCACTCAAGGAGCGACTTCATCCTCTCTCCAAATTTTCATTCTTTATTCACATTGCCATCCTCAATTTTACCATACTCTTCCCTATGAGAGTTTTGAAAATGTGGGCCATGGTGTCGCTTCGGAATAAAGTAGCATGCCAATAAGATGCTTGGGGAACATTATGTGCATGCCATTCCGATAGTCCAACGCCAAAGGCGCATTGCTGAATGAAACAGTTTCTGAAAGAATCATGCAAAAGGACTCGGTCCGACTGATCTGAAAAGGCGTTCTCCTTTTCGGTATTCTGCCACTTTTGTCTGGAAAGTTAGTAGACGCTAATGGCAATATGGCTGGCGCATTGCTTTGCAATTCTCTCGAGAGTTTTATATGTGCGTGTCTCCCCTCCCCCCGCGCTTCACGCATGACCTTTCGTACCTTAGATGTTTTTGTAGTGATGTGTTGATTGATCGGGCTTATGTCGATTGCGCAGACATATCGTAAGCAAATCTTGCTTTTGGTCACTAGTAACTTAGCGAAAGCGATCACAGTGCAGCTCAAAATCGAAAGCAAAGCTCGATGTATTTTTATTCGTGAAAACTCCATGGAAATTTTAAGCATTTCTACACCTTTTTCCAATTCTAGGCTCTAAATAATTCTAAATCGTTCATGCGTTAAGTGTTCATAGTAACTCAGCTAAATGCAATTGAATTGGAAATGCAAAAAAATGGACACACTCATAGGATATATCTGATCAAGATACGATAAAATACACTAACAAATAGTATGTTTCTAAAATTTGAATAAATATAGCTAAATATTTGCATAAGCGATAAACACGAAGATAAAATTGTTGATTCTCATATGTATCATAACATCAACTTGCTAGTGGTGTGTTTTGCGCATCATTGCTGTTGTTCGTTTGCACTTCCACATGAAATCGCCCCCTTAATGTAATTGAGCCGGATTAGTTTTTTAGTTGGGCGCCGTAAAAGCGGCAACCGAAGAAGCCATCATGTTGCACAACTAACCAAGTAATGCGCTTCTTCTTTTAGCATACAAAGCGGCCTTTTTCAATACCTTACCGTTGCTTGAGCTTTTCTAATTGCTTCACGCTAAATCACCGCCATAAAAATTAGTTTCTAAAGTTTGATAGAATATTCGAACTTATGTGTCTCTTACCTGTAGTTCGTTTACAGTTCGTTAATTGATGTTCTTTTATCGCTGGGCGTCTGCGGTTTTTTGTGGTGATATGGAGGTCAGGTGATCGTAGATAAGTCATTTATTGCAGCGTGCTTCCTGGTCATCATTCACCGGCAATTTTTGTGAGAAGTCCTACTATTGAGCAATCCGATTTCGCTTTCTTCCCAAATTTTCTCGTTGTTTCCTCCAATAAACAGTATGTACTCCAGCAACTGTTCCGTCGGAATCTTCCTCTGCCTTGATCGCCCTCCGATTACTTCTCATGCGCCAAATATCGCTCCCCGCAATGCCGTTTTCAGACGAAAGTCACTTTCTTGCACATACCTCTATGTCATTTTCTTCTTAGGCTTAAAATGCCCTCGGTGCATTGCTAAGAGCTAATCCAATTCATCTCATAAGGACGTAGCATGGATGTTCTTCTTGATCAGATGTTTACCGCGTTTTAAAACTATGCCGTTGTCAGAGAATGTCTGTGTTTGTGCCTCAAACGTTGAACGACAGTGATGACCAACGTTTCTCACGATTGGGGCGCAGGTCTACAATGCGTCGTAAAGTTAGTATGCTCGTCACGATCAACGAAGACGGTGCTATTACGACGCGTAGCGGTGGTAAGTGAATGATTGTGAATTTTTTGGTGTCCTTCGTGAGCAGTTCTATAGCGATAAATATACTTGCTCATACAATTATGCTCACAATTTTCTAACAATTTATTGTGGCTTGTGATTAAAAAATTTGTCGCATTCCACTCCGCGTTACATTTTTACGTCGTGAACGGAGGAGCGAGGAGACCACATTGTGATGTAGAGCTTATTCTATCCGCTTTTAAAGTACTACCGCTCTATGGTAAAAAAGAACGGCAAAATACTTCTGAATGTACGGTTGTATGAGGCCGTCCAGCAGTATTTTATTACTCACTGTTTGTTGCACAAAATTTCTGTTAGCGTTGCATTCCGACCGCTTTTCATTGTAAAATGCAGCTTTCGGCGCTTTCGATCTATTTATTAAGTCTTCGGCTTATGATTTTAAAAAAATTTTATATGGCTGAAGGATGCGCCTGAAAAGCTCGTTTCATCGACGAGCTTTCAATGGGCATTTATTGGTTACGACAATCTCCATGCGTTCCTTTTCGCTATCAATGAAAGTTGCATAGAGTGTTAAAATGTGCGAAACTCTCGGTTTCATCAATCAATTTCTTTGAATATTAGTTGAGTGCGGGCCATATGCTTTCTGCGTTTGGTGAATAAGCGATTCGCTGCGTTCAGCATCGTGGTGTATATGGTCGAAGTTCTTAATTTGCTTCGATTCTGATGCGAAGAGAAAAGAGTATAAATTCACCGTAATCGCGTGTTCACATACTCTTGGACGCTTGTGTGTATGTAGCTTTGTTTTTTCAACGCTTTTATCGCGGTAATTTCAGAAACCGTACTTTGCTCACATACAAAGTTCACGTAATCTTGTGATTAGTAGTAAACCTCTCTTAAGTCGGTTATTTATGTACTAAAATGCATTGTTATTAATATTTTATAGGTGCTTTTTCTGTCATTACTTTAAGTTCCCTCTTCACTTTGAGCGATACCGACTTGCTGTTCTTAGATTGTGATCGCAGAAGTGACCGGAAATGGTAGCCTTGATTTAAAACTAGTGTTTTGCTAAGTTGTGCGTTGCTCAATTTTGCGATGAAGGAAACGAGTTGCACATGGACAGCAATTCATTCTCACCTCTTCTCCCGCTTCTTTCAGCATAAATACCCAGGTCTTAGTTGAGTTCTACAAATCTGGGAAATTTGACGGTCGTTGCAAGACCAGCAGTTATGAACAGTGTGCAAGGATTGACAAATGCTTTTAGCAACACGCAAAACTGAAAAGCTATAGAAGTATTGAAAGATGTTCATTTAAAAATGTATGATTGTTCAATTGTTTCAATTGTTTGTTTTTTCTTGGATGTTCGTTCCGAGCCTCGCATTACGTATGATTCTCATAAAATTTCTTCGAGGTGGACGGGGAGAGAAGGAGGGATACGCGATGTACTTGTGTTCTGAGCGAAATTAATTCGAAATTTACGCACTAAAAACGTTCAGTCGCCTTTAATGATTCAAGTTGATTACACAAAGCCGCACTTACTTGAATATCGCCCACTACAAAATGATTGATACTCGATACGTTTTTTTTTTCAGAATTTTGCGTCGTATATTCATCAGATGCCAGTCGAAGACCATAAAGAGCTGACTACTTCCTTTTCTACATCATGAAGAATGTTGCAGCATCTTTGAGTAGTGTTGAGGCAAAGGAAACGTTACGCTCTGATATTGCTATGTGTAAACAAAATTAAGCAACAGTTTTTGTGTTCAGTTAGTCGGAAATTGCCTCTATCAGTTTGAATTCGATCGTAGTGCGCAATGGCATAGACAACATAGCTCATCGTTTTCGGATTTCCGAGTTGTCTCGGATTGAGCACCAACACTCAGCCAAAGCGTTCAACTATGAGATCGCCCTGCAAGAAATTCATTCCGCAATATGCCTTGACACTGCTAGCTTTAGCAATGTTTCTATTCAATTTTTTCTATTCTCGCATTCCTTGATCGCCACAGGACATGATCCCGCAAAAAATTTTTAAATTGTAGCTTCGGAGTTGAAGTGCTGATAGGAAGGGAATTTGTTTGCAAGGTACATTAATGAATAAAAGCTGGAAATTCACTGCGCCATGCGGTGCGAGATTACGCCAAGAGGAGCATGCTTTTTCGACCTCGTCATCGGATCAGGACCACGTCATGAAAAGGAGGCAGGGTCGAAGATGTGTTGTTCCATTTCTTTTGCAGATCAACCCCGTGCCCAGACATCCATCCATGTTTCGCCTTTATGGGTTTTCGAGCATGGTATAATACTTTTAAACCAAACTATGTTGAAGAAGTTTTCTAACCTCGTCATGGCGTCTACCACATCGAAAAATGCAATTTAAGCTGAATGCCTTAGTCTCCATATGCATTATAGCCAAAAACCCCAGCTGCTTTTCAGGCTGCTTGTGCATTTGTGCCGTCTGAGTTCCTGTTGCAATTTTTTATGCTCACTGAACTGCTCTACAAAAAACACAATGTGCTTTGCAGCGTGTAGCATCTGCAAAATTTAAAAAAAAAGTTTCTTTCTGTTCCACTAAGGAAGATTGGCCCGCATTACTAAGAGTACGAATGTCATAGTTACCGCTGAGTGCTGATTTACCGCATAAGAATCACAATGCTTAATTGTAACCGCATTTCGTTGGCGAACTCTAAAGATTTTCGGTTTGTGGTTTGAATAGCATGGTTCGAGCAACCAATTATTCCGACATTTTAATTTTACCCTCCTGCTATCACTTCTGATGATTTAAATTATAAATCCACGAAAAGTTGCTGCAACAATCATTTCTAAGCGCTACACAACATTTCACAACGTGACGGACAGAAAGCATCTAGGCATGAATGACGAAAAAATTCCCTCAGTACAGACAGATGGTCATTTGTTTATGAATTTCCTTTTTTTTTTGGTTGCCACTATGTTGTTTTCTATTCTCTACATATACTGGCGCAACGAGCATCTTTTTTTTCCCGAGAGCGTATGAGGTTGAAATTTGTGGAGAAACAAAGCCTGCAACAATAAACCATCACGATTACGCAGATATTTGTTATGGCCAACGTTAGAGCTTTATAGAAGAGGGTATGGACAAGTGGCGTATTCAAAATGAGAGATGAAACTACCGCAGTGGACACGTAATATGCGAGTGGTAATTTTGCATGCTTATACCAAATTACACCAATAGTCAAATTACGCAATTGCGAAACGTACTTAATATGCCTATCTTGAGTGAAGATATTACAGTACTGAAGGGAAATCCACTGCTTACTGAAGAGAAATCCACTGCTTTTTTTTTCAGAGAACTTGTTTGGAATAAAGGCGCAAAGACTCTTAATATTAGGTTTTAGCTTAGATCTTGCTTGCACTTTCCTAACTGATTCGTTACCTGATACACATATATCATTTTGAGCATTCTTTCATTGTAATGGAAACTGTCATTTCTTTTTTGGCACGAAAAAACCTTTTATTTGAAGCCATAATTCAACCAGTTCGTTTACTAAAGAAGCGTATATTTAACCGCCTGCGGATATAATTTTATATCATAGTTTTCTTCAACATTATGAGAAAAGACGCACAATTGTGAAAGTTGTGTGAAACTATCGCATGGCTGTCTCAGCTACCTACAGTGACGTTCCATTTAATTTTTCACTTCCAATTTTCTACGTTTGATTCCCAATTACAGAGCTTTTAATGCCGCTTTAGTTATCGCTCTTACGGAACCATAGATTTTCCGCTATTGGCAGTCTCAAAATCTCAGCTCATCAGAGATGAGCATATAGGCCATTCGAAGTTTGAACTATCAGTTTTCTATGGAGGAAATTTATCGCTATCGAGTATGAGAGCCTGATAGTAAGGTTAAGAGTCGAAACGAAATGTTTCTTGCAACATCATGCATATTGTGGGACTTTTTTTTGTCTGCTGTAGCGTCCGAAGGATTCCATAGACTCTGACTCTTAGTGATTCACAAGTGCATACTCATTTCCTTCTTTGTAGTGATCGAAAGTTGCGAATTCTCTAATCGTTAGTTACCAGCATTGTGCACTTGCGCAGAAGACTCCACAGATTTTCTAATTGCGAATGATTAAAAAAATTATTTTTTTAATATCTGGCTTCCAAAATTCACTGCAAAAGTTTTTGCAGCATAAGGGAAATACCTAGAAGATGGTTGCGCATGGTCTCGCGCCACCTGATTACACTTAGTCGTATTTATTGTTGTATTGGTTGCTATCATGCGGTTACTTGTTGCTTGACATTTACTTTGAAATGAGTTACATTCGGCATCAAAGTGGAAAAAAAAAAGAATGCTCTGCTTCTTTCTTCATATCTATGAATCTATAGCAGTGTGACCCTCGGAATGACCTTGCTGGCGCCCATTTGAGCCACCAAAGTGATTTTCTCTCTTGAACTATTTTTCGAAATTAAGATTGAAATATAAAATATTTCTTCATTCGTCTTCGGTTATTTCTTTCATTCAAGTCTCAGGGTCTCTCGAAAATCGTTCGCGGTTCTAATCTTTGAGATCCAAGGCGCTGACTTCAATTTGCAACGAAAGTGGCAAACAACGTAAGTGATATTGCAGCTTAATATATTAGTCACATCATCTTCAAGAAAGTGTCGTTGATAAAGACTTGTTTACACGCTTTTTACCCGAATACCTTCCATCATTTTTTCCAAATAAAATATTGTCTATTCGATTGAGAGATAGCCGAACGGCTTCCAAACAACTAATTGCTGTTGGCATAAATTAAATGCGTTCACGAGTGGATATCATCTTGCTGTTTTGCAACTTGTTACTATAAGGTTACATTCAAAAACATTTCTTTAGTTGAGGTATTCTCCTCAAGTTATTTTTTTTCTGTTATTCAGTCATATGTTATTACATTACTGCTGTTAGTTATAATTTTCCTTCATTCACGCTAGACGTTAATGTTGACAGTGCTTGCAAAAATTTATTCTGCAATTTGAGTTATGTCGGGCAATTTAAAACTTGTCTAAATTTAAATTCCAACATCTCGAAGGCTGCATTAGCTAGGAAATTGATTGAGGGTTCAAGTTGACGTTAAGTTCATGCCCTTTCATACGACTCGCTGCTTGGATCATATTGCTCACATCCTTATTATGACACCCATTTAAAAGAAGTGCTACAAGTTTAGGAGAAACGTAAAATGTTCGCATTTCAGTAGCAGAATTGAACCTTATCTATAACTTTTGACGAAAGTGATGAAGTCCTGAATGTACAATAAATAGTTACTGTTGCTGTCTGCATTTTAAAACTATTCGCTTCATATTCTGAATAAAAATGCTCACATCACGGCTGCAGCAAATAGTGGGGGTAGAAAGGGGGGGGGGGACAGCGAGGGGTGCCATTCTGAAATGTCCACGACTGCTAGCTTTAAAAGCAACGAAGATGCATCATACACGCTGATTCATGACGGAAAAAAGTTCAAAAATTCATTTCTGTACGTCGATATCCATATGTATTCAAAATAGTTGCCCCAAGATATTTTAGGTTTAAACTACCTCTATGTGCCGTTTACGCTGAGCCTCCCATGATACAGAATTTTTAAAAAAAAGAACATTTTCTGGCAGGCTTTAGAATTTCAGCGAAAATTTTAAAGCTAAAGAAGGAGCGCAACATCTGGAACCCATGAACGTATGCAAAATAAATACGAGAAAATAGCTCTGAGATAACCGACGTTGAGTGAGAAATTATAGCTGCGGTTATTGTATTGTTACAACTGAGAATCCTTTGGGATAAGCGCTCGAAAATTCTTATCTACCAAAATTCACTCTATAATATTCCAAAAATTTCACAGCTGCTTTAAAAATACTTCGGAACATGTTTTTCAATTTCTATGTCGTAAACGCGCCACTTATGAGAGGAGAGGAGGGGGGGGGGAGGAGGGAAGAGGAGGGAAAGGCCTGCATTATCAACATAATTTTGCAATTCATCCTTCATATGTTCACATGCGCAAGGACTGACGACTAGTGCTACATGGGGCGGGCAAAATCGAACCGCTAGAGAAGCAAGGCAGATCAAGTAAAATGGTGGCGGTTGGGAGGGGAGTAAATTGACTTTAGCTCGTGTTACTCGAACTATGGATATATTGACTTGTTTCTTACGTTTTAAAAGCTTTCGCTCGTGTGGATCGCTCTGAATATCTTGGCTCACTTTCTACGTTTCAAAATTTTTCATCTGCGTGGCTCGTCTGGAATATTTTGGCTAGCTTCTTGCACCTTAAGGTCAACAGATTTTTCGTTCGACCATATTTTTCTCAATCTGAAGGTTTATTGATAACCTTGATGATCCCATTTCAATAATTTGTCATTACTATTATCAGCAGGCATACGTTATCATCAAACGAGTCTGTAGTTCATGAAGATCGATTTTTTGAAAGTCACTGAAGTATTTAAACAAATCAAATTTCATGTTAGTCGTTGGTGAAAATTGAAAAATAATTCAGATAATTCAGATAATCTTCTGAAGCAAAAATTCATATCCGAACTCAAAAAAATTTTCTTTCGAAGAGCATTGAGCGTTCCGAGGTTCAAGCATCCTTTTGACAACCTGCCACTTTCTAGATTTGATGCTTTACGCTTTTAAAAGTACGCCGTTTTTATATTTTGCATTTAGCAAATCCCCATCTTCTGGAGCTCGCTGGCTTTCATAAACGTATGACCACATGCTTTTTTATTGCAAAATAAAAGCACATGTGAACATGTTTTTGCGGAGGTGAAACACCATGAAAACAATACCCATGCGGCTCTGAACGTTATCAGTGATAAACAAACCTGTTACTCGAAAAAATTGGATCCGAGTCTTTTATGTAGCGGTTCTTATATAATACTGCGATTTGCATGACCTAGCAGACAAGAGATTTGTCACATTCTCGCTAGCACTCAAACGTCACTAAAAATTCGTTTATCACAACGTATTTCGAGAAAGATCCACTCAAGAAGAACTCTAGAAATTGTGGGTAAGAGCAGAGCGATGTTAATCATTCATGAAATTGACCACAACTGTAAGGAGGGAAGTGCAGAGGGAGGGGGAATGTGGCAGAGCAAAAAAGTATGAGTAAAGTTGGCTTAGGAATTTCGGATTCGTAGACGAGAATTTCTAAGAAATTTCGAACGCTTGCTGGAAGTTGCTTTTCACAAGGCTGACTGAGCCTCGTAAACGTCTTGTATATCATAAACGGCTTAGTTGGGATGGTGAGTTGGAGCTGATTGTGCCTTCGCGGTATACTAGCGTTCATTTATATCGGTGTATACCTAATCCCTATATGGAAAGTTAAAAAAAAAAAATTTTTTTTTGTTGATTTGCAAAACGATGAATTTGCCTTTCTTAAATTTTGAAGACCTTATGTGTTTTCTATATGGACTTTTTAAAGAACTTATCAACATTTGTGATATACTGATCTCTTGTATTCTTTAATCGGACCGAATGGGGAGGGGGAGGGGGGGGGAAGGGATTTCTACGTTACCGGACATTTTTTTAGAAAGGAGCAAAATTATCGCACAACGTATTCTTCATGTTATGCTGGCTGAATTGCATTCATATAACCAAAAAATGTCACAACTGGAAATTTCCAAACAGTGAGTTGTCGAATAAATACAAATAAGGAAACTGTTGAAAATCTCTCTCTGATGATGCCGTTTTTGTATTGTTGCGAATCGATTTCACTGTTGATCGATTTCACTGTTGACTGTACTCTTGTGTTATAGTGTAGTTATGTAACTTTTCATAGATAGAGTTATTTCCTATATTATGATGTTCTAATAATTCAGTTCTATTGTTGATTCTTTTAACGTTCCCTTAATCGCACGAGTGAAGTTTTCATTTATAATGAGAGCAGCAATGCATTATCAAGGATTTTGTGGCGATGGATGGGTTATTGCTGAGCGTATAGCTACTTGGTTATCTCGAAAGCTTGTCGAAAATTTCATCTGTCTTCCTTGTCGAAATATGATACAGTCAGTCGATAATCGACGTGATGGTTGATCGAACTAGACTTGCATCTGTGCAGAGCGCCTTTCTGTCCCTGTCTCTCGCTTTCAAAGCCCACTGGACACGGTTTTGCAATCAGCACGAAACAAGTCTGCGTAGAGTTCTCTTTCAGTGTTCCTGCGATAGATGCAGTGACATCAAGTGGTCGCTAGATGAGTTAACCACCCCTATCACTAAGTGTTATGATTGGTGCACGAAATCTTCAGCCTTATGGAAAAGCTGAGCTGAATCCGTCCACACTGCATTGACAAACACTCTGCTCTCTTTGCAGCAATGCAGAAACTCCATTGTAGTGTATGAGAATTGAAGAGCGTGACTGGCCATACGGCCATTATCTCAATGATTGAAGCCTTTTCCGCGTTGTTCAAAGAAGCTGTTGAATGATGCAAACGAGCATTAGCTCGATCACTGAAGCCTTCTCCGCATTATAAAAAGTTGTTGAACGATACAGTTGGAAAATAAAGAAATATATAAATATGTGTATACATAATGTTTACATTATATATATATATATATATATATATATATGTATTATTATGCACCTTTGTGCCTCAAACCCCTAATTAGTAGTGATATTTTAACGATACTCCGGGCGCAGTTTTCACTCTTGGAAGTTTCGACAATTCCCTCCCTCTCGCCGCAATTTCCCCACCTTGACATAGCTCTCTGCATTGGTATGCTCGAAATCCCTTTTTCATGAAGTCTGATGAAATCTGAACACCTCTGAGCAACCGAGACATGATTGGAATGGCCTTGAAAAGATGTCAGACGTCGAGAAATCCACGTTGAGTGCATCCAAGTAATACAGGGTGCCAATTTACCTTCTCTGGTCACACTTTCAGCGGTAGGTCGCAGGGGCTGCGAGTTTAAAAGCAACCGCAAGGAATGATTGTCCAACAATAGCTTCTGATTACCGTTACGCTTCACCACTTTGGGGATTCTAGTATAAAAGCTGGAAAAAGATGCTTATGGAACACAAGAAATAAGAGCCATGATTTCTTTTCTTCTAGCTGTTTAGGAGGAGAGTAATTTTTGGATTATTTCCAAGGTGACGTTTTTACTGCAATTCCGAAAATTCGAAAATTTCGCTGCTAATTTTTGCGGTGATGAGGTGATGTTATTCTGCGTGTGCATCATGTTGCAGGTTTTTTTTGAGTATTCCTTTCACAAAAAGAAAATGAGAATCAAAACATGACAGTAGCCATCAGGTCCAGTAAATCATTTGATAGAGCATAGAAATGGCATTATTTGTTTCGTGAGCAACTTATCCAGCATTTTGTAAGAAACTTGAGCAATCTATTGCCGAAGTCATTTTGATGCTTAGGTGACCTGTTGAAGGGAAACCATTCATAATCAATTACCATTCTTCGTACAAAGCTAAGTGAGCCAGGCTTTTGCGC
Source organism: Baylisascaris schroederi (assembly GCA_006503575.1). Lineage (NCBI taxonomy): Eukaryota > Metazoa > Nematoda > Chromadorea > Rhabditida > Ascarididae > Baylisascaris > Baylisascaris schroederi. Next base: position 1,095,474 of record QEWY01002081.1, read on the forward strand.
CACATGAGGTCAGAATTCGTGTGGATCTTCTTTTTGCTTGTTAATATTAGGTAATCTCTATGAATTGCTTAGGATGTTGTTTCTGCAATTTTGCATCAGCTTTTGACGGTGTGGTTTTTCGGACGGGGGGACGTTTTGTTGAGTGAAGCTTTAATTGCGGCTAAGTTCTTATCAGTGATGTCAGTTTAGCGGGGTTCCATAAACGTTTTCATAGTGAAGGTACTCTTGGACACACTAAGTTTTGTTCCTTTGAAATAAAGGGGCTATGCGTGCTGGTTTTCGCTGAAAGGTTGTCCTCAAAGATACGATTGTGTTGTCGGCGTCCGATTTGGACTCTTTTGTTGCAGAGTTTTACGTTTGACGGCAACTTCTGAGGTGATGAAATGCAATTCGTAGTTGGTTGGTCGTACGACACAGGAAGAGTCTAATCGAATACTCTAGGTATCGGCCATTAACAACTGAGCGATGCTGCAATTTGAAACAACGCCGAGTTTTCTTTATTAAAATTACTCAAAAGGGGCTGTTAATGTCGCATCAAGTTATGCTTTATGTGCGCAATTGATTGCGTTGCTATTGAGCGCAAACAACCTAGAAAGCAAGTGGAGACGGGCGTTTCAACTGCAATCAAAGATGTCTCTGAACTGGGTCGTATCCAGCAATTAGCTTCTTTCAAGACGGCTGCCTCATTCTGCAGTTGCGCTAAGTCTCAGCATTCCGATATGTAAATAAGTAGAACAGAGATTTGCTATTCACATTTAGAGCTTTGTCTAATTTCTTAGAAAGGTTAAGGAAGCTTTAAAATGAATTGTTTTTTAGAAATGTTTGAAAGAGATATGATTCGCAAAGTTTATTAGTTAAATTGTTAAGATCTGGTGATGAGAGCTTGCATTTAACATTGTTTTGCAAATATTTACAATTCCCATATTTTTCTTGAGTTAAAAAACCTTGACATTCTCTTCGATTCTCAGCATTTGTGAGGGAGTATCTCATAAAACGCCTAACAGAATGGAGATACGATTGCCATTGAAAGAAATAAGAAGGAAACTTGTGTTCAATATTAGTATCCTTTTGCAAGGCTATTTTTCAAGCCATGAACGATTAAGAGGTTATCGTATTTTTCAAAGCAAAGAAAAAAAGATCACATCGATAGATGCATTTTTCTGCAAAGCGTTTCAGATGAAGAATTAACTCAATCACTATGAAATGGCGCAGTCGTTCAGAAGTGAAACGAGAGATGCTTTCTTTCGAATTAGTTTCCATGAAATAGCACATAAAGCCGTCTGCTAACATGATGTTATTTGATACTTAACGTACGTAAATTGAATTATCTTCTGCTGGATTAGGATTTATTATTAAATGGTATAATTTCTAAATGGTGGAGGTTCGACTAGGGACAATGCAGAGAGATGCATAGGTGATTTGGCAGTGACAGTATTTACATTGAACTGGAGATCCTTTCATATCGTTTCCTACTCTCCAACTCTTTCTCGTCTTTTCTTCCTTACCTCTCCTCGTCCCCTCACAATCGGCCATGCGTAAATTTCGAGTGAATTTGAGTCGAATTTTTCTGTTGCCGTCAAAATGCGTAGCATCAGAACATATAAGCGCATTCTTTTGCTAGATTTTTCTGTTGCAGCTGGAGTGCGCAATGCTCTTACACTTCAGGGCGTTGTGAAATTTTAGCAGCTGAAAAAAAATGTGACGACTTTTTTTAGAGTCCGTAGACCGAATTAAATTTTTTGAATGCTTCATTTTGTCAGGGATTTTTTGTGGAGGCTGTAAAGCCCGAACAGCACATTTTCGATCATGTGCTTTTAACTATCAATTAATCGATAGTCCAGCCACCTAGAAGTGGAATTTTTGATTGTCGCTCGTCCACGATTTGATCAAAAACGAAGGTGATCGAACTAGTTCCATGAATCGAATTTCTTAGGTTGCAATATTTTAGCATAATATTTTAAATTTGCATATACATCTTAAGAAGCAATCTGTGTGCGCCTCGTATCAACCGCTGCATGCCGACTTCAATTATTGCAGGCTCTTCGTTGCTGATTGACGGTACAGATGATTTTTACAGGTATGCGCATAAATCTTTTTGTAACCTCAACGCTTCTTGCCATACGTAAGAAATTTAATTTAATTTCTTTTTTTTTGTTGATTGAAACTTACGGGGCAATCATAGGCTGCAAAATCTGGATTAGAGAAAACAATCTTTACTGTAAAATAGATCATTACAAACTGGAAGTGGATGTTGCTGGATCAATAGCGTCTGCATTTCCTCTCGTCCCATGAATTTCTTCTCTTGTGACTCATATACTACGCATAGTAGAATGCATTATAAAAAGTAATCGCTGTTACACGCTGCTTAAATTGTGAAATTTTCATTGTAAACAGATATGTTTGTGTTCTTCTTCCATCTGTCTTCAATAGGATTTTTGTTATTGCTGGACATAAATATCCCTTTCATCAAATCTCATTCATGTATACGTTTTCATTTTAGTGTCCGTTCTGATAGTACTTCATCAAAGCATCGATATCTATATCTAGAACTGTTTTACAAGTTCATGATTGCCCAACTTTGTCGAAAGCGCAACATTTACCTATCCACTATTCAGAAGCCCACATCTTTAACTACCTTTCGCTTACGTTTGGCTGAAAAATGATCGGCCCTTTCTTCAGGTGGCTTTTTTGCCAGCTTCCTCGTTGACTAGTTGTGCGTTCAATGAATATCAGTCGCTGACACCGAGCGGTTGTGGGCATTAGTTCTGAAATAGGCAAACAGCAAATGCTTGGTATTGCGAAGCGTGCGAAGAACCGGAAGTTGTTAGAGTGTTTGATGCCAAAAGAAAGAAGATCACGGAAATGCCCCTTTGTTGTGCTCCTCGTCGTTTTGCATTCCTTTACGAATTAGGAATTCAAAAGTACGTTAGTACTACTCCTAAATGAGCATTCAAGAAATTGCTGTAAATTCGTATACGTTCGCATATAGTATTAAAATAGGGCTGACGATTGCTATGAAAAACGTTCGTTCGCAAATGATAAGCGAGCGCCGTAAATTAGCGCTGTTCGTGTTTATTATGCATGACACATAATTATATCAAGCATTATGTGAGGCTGCCACTAGGCCATCTAACATAATGAAAAATATCAGACAAACAGCATGCTAATGGTAGAAAAATTCTCTTTTACTTATCATCACAGTGAGTTGAATTGTTTCAGTTTCAATTCCGAATACGCCCTTCTAACCTATGACGTTACTAGTTGATGTCACTAAATCTGGCCTGAAGAGATTGTCATTTTGAATTTAGCGCTATAGACATTAAATCGTAGTGGGAAATTACGTGAAAATCTCGTCTTCAATAGCTTATCATAATTTCCTTGTTCCACCGCTTTTGAGAGCAGCTTGTTGATCTAGAAACATTATAATTTCCGTCGTCAAGTTCTGTAGTCTTTGCGTTCAATTCGCTGTCGTAAATTTATAAATTTATAGATGAGCATTGCATATCAACTGTCTCTCATAAGATTCGTTGCAGAAGTTTCAGAAGAAAATTGAACGCCGGGCATAAATTCGTTATCTTAGGAAATAACTCTGTTCATCGAAACATCTATTGGTTGTTTGCGGCACAATATTGTGTATCGAAAATTCTCTCGTTGGTTACTGTCGAATTTCTCAACGGCGTGCACATCCATTTCAACCACTGAAGTTGAACGGTGGTTGAAATGTTGAACGGTAGTTGATAGTGGAAATTTTTAAATTACGACAGAAATCATTGCGTTCTATATGAACTAGCAAATTAGCTGAGTAATTAATTTTGTAGTAGATATGCTAGGGCGATGAAAGAGATTGAGTTTACTTCGTCCCCAATGGCGATTAACATCCGCAAATGAATTTTTAACGTTTCAATCTAAAACGTAGTGCTTTTTTTCTTTATCAAATACTTGCCGATAAGTGTTTTCACCTTCTCTAAAAATCACTCGTCTCATAAAATCTCATAATATTTAAAATTCTGAATATTGGTGATGAAGTGAGTTTAAAAGTTTACAACTTAGAAGCAAAAGAGGTGAGAACTTTGCTGCAATCGCTTTATTGGTGTGAGAAAAATATTGTGGTTCAAGTTATGTAATTGAGACTGTTAGAAGATGATTTTTCCGGACATCTGCCCCCTTAAACATTCAGGTTTCCAAAAAGGTAGTTCGAAGTTATCGAAGTACTTTCCGCTGTTCCCTAAAAAATCAAAATTTTTTAGACCTCACTAGACGAGTATAGGCCCAATAGCTAGAAGGTTAGCAAATTGCCGCTGGCAACAAAGGGAACATGAGGTGACTTATAGGCATGCTGAGCTTTGCACCTACAGTCGTCTGTCGCTATTGTTGTGCCTTCATTCGAAAACTATTAAGCAACGGGGGGTTGAACGGCACGTTCAGTAGTGAATTTTCGGACATGTGTGCTCAACGTTTTTGAATCTCTCTTATATTATTAGAGATTATTATAGGATTTGCAATTACAACAAACTCATCTATGCTTTCATTATTTAAAAGAATGAGTTTTTTGCCGCTTTTGCACTGGCTTCGGATGACGCAATCATGTCAAGCTAATCGAGCTCGTCTTACTACATCATTCATCAACTTCTCTTCATGAAATCATTACGCACGCCTTAAGAGAACAGCATTTTGTGCAATTGCACTGATCGAATCGATTCGACAAGTCCACTATTGACTTGACTAGCAACTTCTTGACCATCGACCCACCAATCATCCCGTCATCGACTGCTGGAATTCTCAATCAGCGACCATTTATCGTTCACTGAGTGAACCAGTCGGTGAACGTAACTAAGCCCGTTAAACGATCAATTCGCTCAGGATACCCAAGAGACCACACCACCGTTCCAACGGAAATAAAGTTCTACTGCGGTAGTTTTTTTTCTTTTTTTCTGCCTCAGTGACATCACACATCGGTGACGCTGAGTGCACGCTCTCATTACATTAGATCTCCCAATCGTTCGATTAGAGTGTTTCTAATGAGCACTTTGCGCCTCTTTTAATGCCCTTTATTCGCGATACCTACCGGTCGTGTTAAGCTGATGTGATGATGTGATTTCTGAATGAAAACGTAAATTTACCCTTTATGTTACGATGGCCATATTCTATGCTACGGATTTGCAAGATCATCTATGTTACTCATTAATATACATGCTACTTCTTCATAAAAAATATCACCTGCATAAATAAACCGAAGAATATAAAACTGTGAACGTCGATCAGACTCCAACCCATTTTTTTCGAAAATTTTCACACACATGCGTCTCGTTCTAAATAGTTAGCGCCTTGAGTTTCGAGCTTGCAAAAAAAAATTACATTAACAGAGAAAAAACTCCTTTAATTGCTATTTTTTAGGAGAATTGCTACTGCTCGCCATCACATTCCTCTTTAAGAAATATGTCAAAACATTGGGCAAAGTAATCTATGCTAAAATGAGCTGGCTTCGTCGCTTTCAGTGGCCCATCGGAGTTATACAGATCAACAAATCATTCTTGTTAATCGGTCAAAAAAAAGATCGACTGAAACCCTATAAAGAGAAAAGCTTAATCTTCCACCAACAACAATCCCACTCACTTATCGAATGGACTTCGAAAGCGTTATTTAATTCAGAATTCATTCCGTAAGCACTACAGCAACAGCGTTTTGGAAAATGCGTTCGTTGTTCATGATCAACGATTTATTTCATCGTAGAAAAAATTGATAGTTTAGGAAAGTGCATCTCATCGCAGGTTGCTTCTGCCGAATTCGCGTTTATAAATGCACCTCTAAAATGATGCCATTATTGGAACGTGCTCAGCTAAATGTCGCATTATGACTGCCTTATTTATGCCCGCCTCATTTACCATCACTCTTGCCACCTTAATCTATCCTCGCCGACTCGCTTCTATTAGCCTATGTGATCATTGGAGAAATATCAACTCCACTCATCGACATCACTTTCAGGATGTTTGTGAATTTTCAGCGTATTTCAACTTAATGTCTTGGCGTAAAGTCTTTTCTTTTTTTCTTTTTTTTTGTTTGCTTAAAAGAGCAATTAATATGCTATGGGCAGTACTTGCTGCAATATTGCTTAGTTGAACACAATTTAGCTCTCGTTATTTCATTATCGCAACAATAGTTAATGCGTTAACGTTGGTAGACGGCAAGAATGATCGCATTGTTTAACGTAATATTTCATTCTGTTAGAGATGTTTTTCGAGTTTTTTTTTTTTTTTAATTCGTTCTCATGGTCGATATGAATGAATGAATGCATCGGTCGATATTATGAAATGGAACAAAATTTTTCTTTTGCTGTATGAATATTTTATGTTAAGCTTCACTTTTTATTCTTGTTCCACTTAACGATTGTATGCTTCTGAAACATGTTAACGTCGAAAGGAATTGAAATTTCGAATATTCATTTTCAACACTACGAATAATTCGGTTTTTTTGAACACGCTGCAAAGTCTTATTTCACATTGCTACTCATAACTTGCGTACCTGAAAAAATCAGGTACAATGTCATTGCAATTTACCATTGCTAGTGATGTTGTTCCGTTTGAGAATTTTTCACCGAGCGATTCGCTCAAAATTTCTGTTTGTTTGCTCTTGCTGAGCTGTTAAGAAATATATTTGTGGAGTCGGTCGTTGGAAATCTTTTTTATGGATTACCGATTTTGCTGTGGTTATTGCTTTTTGAACGAGAACTTCATTAAATGCGATGCTTAAAAACATGAACTAGCGGATGGATTTTTTTTGGCCATATAAGAAATATTCTTATGCAATTTTGGAACTGAGTATTACTTTGTTGTTGTATTGTTTATTGTTTTCCTTATTATACCTTCAATTAAATGTTCTCACTTATAAATTCAAAGTTAGGGAAACGCGCTTGAAAAAGGATTAGCATTTTATACGGCATTTCAGCTACTTTTGCTCAACTATACTCAGTGATTCCATTCATATTTTTTTATTTTTTTATTTTTTTGTAACAAATGTTGATTAAATGACTGCACTCTAATATGGTATTGCGATACCATGGATTAAATCCTCCATGGTTGTAAGTTCTTTGATTCTTGCCGGAGGAGGGGCTTATCGAGGTAGGATTACTTTTCAGGTCGAAAATTTGATAATGTATATTGGAAGCGTGTTCTTAACGTATTGAAAAAAAGGTCATTTTTAATGGTTAATGGTGAATTGAAGCATGGTGGACAGGGAAACTCACTGATGTAGGAGTTATTATAGTTATTTTTTCTTATAAAAGTTCAGTGGTTCAGGTTCATCAAAAACGATGGCCTATTTTGGGTTGTGTGCAGCGAGACCATATACAGAGCCTTCACATGCTTGACACATGCGGATGCTTGGTGATCCCTTCGGGATATAATTACCTCGGAGGGGAGGATAGATTTGCCCCCCTCCTCACCCCTATCCTCGCATATCCATTGTAAAATTGGCTAGAGGTAAATCCTAATCTGCTGGGTGTTGTTCCGTTCCGAATATTGTAGTACTGCACAAGTGAAGCAGTAGCTGCGACTGATCTTCATTTGTTTCAGTTACTTTGTTTCCCTGCCAGCTTCATTTGTTACAGTTACTTTGTTTCCCTGCGAGCTGGCAGGGAAACAATTCCTTGTTAGACAAATTTTATAAACCCTGAAATTTTGTTTGGTGATATTGCGATGTGATTTTCATCCTTGATGCGTTCCTTGTTGCTGAAAAATATTTTCATCACGTAGTTCAGTGTTCATGAAAAAGTCTTAGATAGCACAGCTCTCATGTAGGCATGTGACTAGCAACAAATATTCGTTGGAGGCTGCTGTGCTCATTTGTGTTTGTGTGATTTTGGCAAGACAACATACAAAAAGGATGTGAAATACTGATATTTTGCCAGAAGTCGAAACATCGTTTTGTATAGCGCGAAACAGCGAAAATTTTTCAAGGATTGCGTCTTTCTTCGTAACTCTTCCTTCTCACTTGTAGGATCGCATACTTTTTTTTTTAAACTGAGTCTTCCTCGTCACTGATAGGATTGTGTATTTTTTAATGAGTCTTCCTTCTCACTAATAGAACTGCATACTTTGTACTAGGCCTCTCTTATCTCTCACATAGTTCTGGAAACTCGGAAAACTACGAGCAATCTTTTAGCTTGGTAGTTGTGAAAAGTGAACAGTGCGAAGTAATTTTTGGAATGGACAATTTTTTGCAGAAATTTTCCCTGCCTCATATATACTGTTTACGAGGGAAACATAACAAAAAAAAAGCAAAAATAACTAAAAGACTAGCAGACATGTGACGCTTTCGTTGATAGGAAATATATGAACATAATGTTATTCGCTAAACTTGGCATGAAATTTACAGTTGGCAAGACAAATCGGAGAAGAAGCCTTAAGATGAATCACCATCGAGCGCTTTACTAAGTTCATTTACAGTTCACTGTTACCTTTGAATACATCCCCATCCGTATATCCCTCCTCTCAGTTTCACTGCACAACCTATCGGAACAAAAGTTATCATAGAGTTACCCCCCTCCTTCTCATATTCAGTCCTTTGAAACTGCTCTCGGAGGCGTCATAATACATAAACTCTACTTAAAACAGTTGCCTCTCGAATTCAGTCCTGCGTCAGAAGGATGCCACTATGCACAAGAACTACTTCAGCTTCTGTCTGCTGTCGTTGAATCTGCTCTTAGCTAGCTAAGTTGGTAAAACCCGAGGGTTTGTACGAGGTTTTTTTATGACATGCTTTATCGAAAATTGTCGTGCACTTCGTAAACTTAATATGATTTTTGTGGAAGCGTTATTCTTCTAGAAAACCTTATTTCCCTAGGACCCAGTAAGTGCGATCATGTATGCATTTCTTGTGATGAGCTCTATTGGAGTGTGTTTATTTCGTTTGGAAACTTGTTCATCAGACATATTCACGAAACCAACGCAAGTGTTGAACTATATGCGTTTTCCTGAAATGCCTTTGGACATCTTCAAATTACCTCTGTAAGTGAGCTCTAACCGGGCCATTGGTCTATCTAACATCTACCCGTTGGAGATGATTTCTTACGCTGTTCTTGGCCAGTCCTGAGAATGGTTCTAATGTGAGGCAGAAAACTAAGAAGATAGTATAGGTTTGATATTGCTAGCGAAATAGCGCAAAACAATTCATAACAGATGAAAAATTCGAGAAAGCTTCAATGAGAAAGGAAATTTTATTTTAAAAAAAAGGTAAGAGTTATGAAAAAAAGTGCTTCGTTTTTTGCTTTTTTTTTTTTTTTTTTTTTTTTTTTTTTTTGGAAGTATTTGAACAGCTCATTATTATGGGCTTCATATTTACGGTGTTGCAATAGTTATGCCAATTTTCGGAATGAGTTTCATATCGAAGTGTTGCTTTATTCCAAAATTTTATTGATTGCTATTCCACGAAAAGCGTTTTTGATTTTAGCGAATCGCAAAAAACGTGGAAAAAAAATTAAGTCGTTTTTCGTTGTTGAAATGAAATGATGGTTGAAAAAAAAATTGGCGGCAAGGAATAGCGTCGAGAGAAGCTGTCAAATCCGACTTATTTTTTGATGGCAAGATGATGAATGTCCGTTTATAAGAGGCGACTTGAAGAGGGATGCGTTGTTGTTTTGTGTTAACACAGAAACGCTTAACGCTCTAGAAGGGCAAGATGCTTTTACAAATGCAAAAGCGAATTTTTTTTTTTTTTTCGCAAACAATGCTGGATAGCCGTTTAGTAAAAGCGAGATGCGAACGTATGGGTCCTTGAGGAAATCGTTCGTTATTTGTGCTTCCGCATATAGTAGTGGAAAATTCTGATGCATTTCGGTCATACTTTTCTCGCTTTTATTTTTAGGAGGAGGGGGGGGAGCGGGGAAGGAGGGAGATCTTGCCTCAGTGCTACCCGTACTAAAGTTCGCTATCGTTACTTTTCTCAGTTCACAAGTCTAAATAATTTACTTTTCCAAAGTGCACTAAAGTATCTTCCATACTATGAGGTGACCTTAACATTTTTTATTAAGCAAAAACAAGTTCAATTGCACTATTATTTACAAATGAGAATTGAAGTCATAAAATATTGCTAACTGCTGTGCCATGCACAAGTTTTATTCAAATTTTTGCTAAAAATGACACTTTATAGCAGTTGCAAAAAATAAACGACGCTGATAAGACTGTAAAGCAAGCGGAACGTAAGGTGGCCTTACTCGATCAGAAGGAAAGAAAATTGAAGAAGGATGTACGGAAAGGAGTTTCATTCTTCAGACAACGCAGAGGTGGTGATATCTGTCTTTTGAGGCAACAACTTGAAGAGGTTTGTTTTTTAGCATCGCTTTTTTCTCTGTTGTAGCTGAATTAATTAGCCAAAGAAGTTTTGTTGTTTTGAAGGAAATAATTTTTATTTTTTCTGGCATATTGAATGGATTAGTCGAAATAATTCAATTCATTATTCAGTTGCTTCGGTAAAGCGATTCATAATTACCATCTATTCTACCAAAAAAGAGCTACATTTGGTTTACAAGTTGGAACTACTAGGTAATGTTTTGTTCTGAAAAAATATTCGAACACCCATATCATGTTCAACTTCAACAGCTTTCCGTTATTTGAACGGCAGAGAGCGTGGCATTGACATAATTATGCACTAATATCAGTATATTTGAATAATTAAATGAGTTTAAATTACAATAATGGTTGTCTAAAATAAATGCAAAAATATTCTTAATGAGCGATCACAATATTTAAATTTAAGTTTCCGTCAGCATCACTAGGGTAACTATTTTTATGTTGTAAGTAAACAATAAAATATATATAATAATGCATACACGATTCAATGATTAGCGCATTGGTACGAAATCTTTTTTAGGTAGTTTTGCCAAATTTTTTTCCAAGAATTACCAAACTGAAAGGTTTTTTATCACACTGATGGTAAATTTGGTAAGAACATGGTAAAAATGAGTCAGATGGTATTTTGGATGAGGGAAGAAAAATTCTATCTTAATATAGATCAAGCGATCATCATATGTATGCATTTTTTTTCATAAATTTTGCCACCTATAACTGCTTACCGGATTAATGGATAAAGCTGACATGGAAGTGAACGTTTTCTTCAATATTTTCCTTAACACTGTCGTCACCGTTTACCTAGATTAATTTTCCGACTGGGTAGACACACAAAAATGTAGTAGAATTATACACGAGAAATTATTCTCACACTGTTTTCCTTCTTTAGGAAAATGAAAATTTTCAACAAAAAATTCGTTTCTTTCAAATTTTTTCTTATATGTTTCTGCAGAGCGCAATGTTCCACAGTCGTATCTGTGTCTACGTTTGTCTGTTGGTCGTGAGTTTAACCTCTCGTATCCATAAGATTGTAGTTGCAAAGTTTAGTTGTTGTAACCTGCAATATGAGTTGGACTTTAGTAGTTTCTACGTGATAGGTCGTCTCCCAAAAGAAATAGGCACTTACAAGTGATTGGAAATTTATGCGACTTTTACGACCAGTGTGATCTCATTTTACGGCAGCAAGATTGAACAAAACGAACGTTTCAGGGGAGGAGGGTTTGTAGTAGCCATCGATTCACTTCGACGAGCATTAGCATTTTATTGACAGCCTATTCAAAGATTCACTAATGTCCTGAACGGCTATCAAAATGAATTGAATTTGTTCAGTCTGAAAAATTAACTATCGAAATGCATATATTTTATGGAAATTAAATTTCAATTTCAAAATGAAGTGATCAAAAAATAAATAATTTTTGACGTTATTTTTTAATTATTTGACTTTATTCTATGGCTCGGTTTTTTTTTTTTTGAAATTGTTAATTCATGAGCGAAACGCGCATAATAACATAAAGTCTTCCAGTGCAGCTATGTGGCCAATAAACATCTTTGAATTCACAGGTGACAGCTGCAAAAGAGATCGCCGAGCGTACACTATCCGATACACGCGCAGAGATGGAAGTTGTCAAGATGTTCAGGTTTCGACATGGTATGCAGGTATGTTGGCTTTAATTATCTTCGAGTTGTTCTTTACGACAAATTATTTGTAGTAATGCTAAAATCGTTTATTTGCATCACATATCGTTATTTGTAATTTTATTGATTGTTATATGCAGTTTTGTTATAGGATTGTGTAAATCATAATGAAATTTAGAAATAGCAAGGCTTCTCTCCTGATTTTTCGTAAATTGTTCTGTATCTTAGGACACCTTGAAATGCTTGGTACAAAAGTCGTCTCTTTTGCGTAGGCGGTGCGCTGTTTGAATAGATTTGACTAAATCCATTCTAAGTTGGAAAATTTATTATATATATATATATATATATATATATATATTCAGCAGATCCTTAGATCTCTGTTAGAACTAAACTGTACTAGTAGCAAATGAAAATGGGATTTCTTAAACGTTCAGCAGGTTACTGAAAAAAAATTTTTTTTTTGGCCACATTCTATTGTGTGCGTTCAAATACTTCATCGCTTTTATCTCGTTGGGGCTGTTGTTCAGTAATTTCATTGCGGGCTGAAGTTTTCAACAATTTTATGTGTTTTTAAAATATTTTACCTCACTTTGCTTGTTAAAAAATGTGTAGTAAAAATCACTTCCGCGATCTCATGTCTCTTTTAACGTTCTTTGAGCATCTGAGAACCTTTTGTTATTGTCAGTTTCATAGATATACAGGTTAGTAGTATATGTATGTCTTTCATCAGAAGCTTCATTCAGCAATGTTTTAATTATCTAGTAGTTTTTGAAAAGATTCCCTTTCAAAAAACATTGCAACATTCGATTCATTTAGCTCAAACTTAGGCTATTAAGCATTGTGATAAACATTTTAATTACCGCAAAGACCGGAATGGTACTAGTTGTTGATCTTTTATCTGCGATTGACCGCATTTAAATCGATTTTGTTAGACATTTAAGAACAATTTACCAAAATTGGTGAAGTTGGGGAGGAGGGGAAGAGGTGGAGGGTAGAATTGTCAGTACTTATTTCAGGCATTCATCACTGTTTTAATTCCAATAAGCTTTCAAGCTTAACACGTTTGGCATATTGTCATAATTGCTTAGTTAGTGGTCACTGAAATTGTCAGTGCTATAAAAAACGTTTAAATACACATATACAGCATATAATTGCATTTCTGAATACAATAATTAGATATAAAGGGATAATAAGTATATAAGTATCAGAATATCATAAGATTAAATATAAAGAAATAATGAATATACAAATAATAAAATATTGCTGCAGGGTATCGCAGATGCGTATCGTACATTGGCGATGAGTTGCAATGCGATTTTCACATGTCATCGTGAAATCACCGAAATGGTTCCAGCTATATCGAATCAGGATGTACGTCGTATGGTTTATGATGGTATGCCTATTACAAGAGATCGAGTCGAAGAGCTTCGCAGGTGATTTCTATCTATCTCTCTTTCTTTATCCCTTTTCTCTTCTCTCTTTCTTTGCCTCTTTCTCTCTCTATCTATCTCTGAGTCAGTCGAATTTTTTTCAAATCTATTCATGATGCGTAGGTAAGCTTCAAAAAGTTTGTTAGGACTGCCTGCTTTTTACACGCCTTTCAAAAATTTGAATTTGCAATGTGCATCAATGCAGCATTTTGTCTGCGTATGTATTTTTGAGTATGTGTGAACACATATGATTCTTTGATATATGTCTGCGATCGTCCGCTAGTTTCAAATCAACGAAACATGGATAGTTTCAAACTCAGGAAACATGGAATTGTGAAGTTTAGTGACTGTTACCTACACGATTCGAATTCGAACAAGTTGTAAGCATTCGAGGGTGAGAATATAAACGAAAATTAAGTTTAAATGAAAACAGAAAGGACGCGCAGTGTGCCGGCTAATGTGGTCCGCGTTTTTCACTTTATGTTGGCCCGGTTACGAAGGTGGGGCCATCAGAATTCAGATTTTGCGAAGATATGTTGCGAAGTTTGCAATTTTATAAAGATATGCTCCGAAAATTGCAATTTTATAAAACTATGCTGCAAAGATTGCAATTTTCAAAGATATGTTACGAATTTTATATCCGTTTGTATCTATCTAATACTTAGCTTAGGCTTACCATACCACGCCAATGAAATTTTCATGGCTCGCTTTTGCGTCAAGCAAATTTTTTCATCCGTAATAGATAGTTTCACTATTAGTTTCCAATGTCATTAATTTCGCGTTGAAACCTTAAACAAACCGTGGAATAAGGCTTGAGGGACCTTTTATCTATTACCAATATATACCTGCATATTTAGATGGCCTGCTTGTTGTCTTCACCTATATTTCTGGTTACAAGTTCTTTTTATTTGCATAAATGTTGCAAAAAATCGTTCATCTTTCGCTTTTGAAGGTGTTTGTTTCAGTTGCAGTCTAAAACAAGTAACGCATAAGGTAAATTTGGTAGTTTTCATTTTTGGAGTTGAATGCGCTGTGTTCTCTTCGAGGTGACACTCTCTCAAATTCGTCGAGTGATAAATTTATATATTTGAACTATATTGAAATGAAATAATTAAGAGAAAAGTTAAAATATAAAGGAATTTTTAGGGAATCCTATTTCTAGCAGTAAGTTGATTCTGTTATAAGTCATAGCTCTGGGATTTATTACAATTCAATAAACATTTTTCGACTAGTGCGATTCTGGGCGAAAAGATTGCGAAAACTTTTATTTAAAAAAAAAGGTACCTTCCTATCCTTAGTCTTTGTTTTTTATGAGATTTTTTCGTTCAAGTTGATAGGTAGTGATTAAAAAATCGGGTCAAGTTGCAAGATTTCTTTCAGATCATAATTACAGCTTTGTTCGTGACTTTATACAGGCATGGTGCTGTCATATGAAGCTGCTGTCGTTATATACCTGTAACGAATAGAATAGAGGAAGAGTTAGTCCTATGTAGAGCAGTAGGATATCCCCACAGTTGGTTGAATAAACGAAGGTTTTTGCAGATCTTTGGAATCGGGAATGTTGATTCATCCGTCGGTTCACCCATCATCACGGCGTCGGAGTGAGCCGATTCGTACACGTGTTCAAGCATCACATCTCGGTACACCACCACCGCCTTACTCACCGACAGCACCTATTGAACAGGCAATGCCTCCTCAACCTGTTCAGGTTAGCCTCCACCATTCCGTTTTGACCTGTATTTTGGTCTTCATCTGCGCAACCAGTATTCTGCACCCACGATATCATAGAGAACAAGCATCACCTGAGGTTGTAAGGGACGATAAGTTGGCCGACTTTTTTCCTTTGGCAACTCAGAAATAGTCTCAGTTGCAAGGATATTGCATTCATGGAGTTTAGACTGAATGTTCGATATATTTTATAGAACCATCGATTAGGTGTGATTGATTTACGGGATCAGTTTCAGCAATGTGCCTTTGTTGTTTTATCGAAACTGTTGTTTATCGAAATTGTTTTATCGAAACTTTATTGATATCATCGGAAGGATAGAATTGAAAGACGCAAGAAGTAGAGGGAAAGATGCAAGAAGTAGATGCAGGAACCTCGATGTTTTATTTTTCATGCAAATGCATTTATTATTATGTCAATGCTCAGCGTTTCATCTCTATATTTGGGCCACCCGGTCATTTTAGCAGGAGTAAAATAAAAAATTTGTCTAAGTTTTGGTTTATACCTGTTGACGAATATAGCAACTTTGTTTACTGGTCATGTAATAGTTGGGTATTTCGGATACTCTTCCAGGAACAGCGGGATAATAGTCCGATATCCAGGTTCTTCGTTGGATTTGGAGTACCGGTAGGGTTTTTTTAGATCAGCTAGAGCAAAGGTGTCCGGTAAAAAATATCGTAAATGATTTCCCATAAACCGCGAAGTTGGTAATCAATGAATGCGATAAAATTGGCCGTGACTGAAAGAATGCCTCGTGTATGTGAACCATTCTGAACCGTTAACCCCTTCGGTCCATCAGTTTCTGTAGTTCTCAATTTGCCTGCCTAACATAGTCGCTTTTCAGCTGTTGATTTTGAAAAATTGCCAAATGTTATTGAATTATTTTGAAAAAAACATTTGTCTAAAAATCAGCGTCACCAAAAAAAAAACAAACAAACAAACAGGGAATTTGGAATTTGCCGTAATAAATCCATTACTGAGTAGTCTGAACAATTTGATAAGTTTAATACAAATTGAAAAGAAAATTTTCTAATGTAAAAGTTTGGAAAAATTGCTGTCTACTATATATCTATCTAATTGACCTTGTGTTGACGAGTTGAAAAGCCAACAACTTCTTTTTTGCCTTTTTAGAGGTGACTTTTCGAACATTCCGGCTCCATTTCCTCCTGCTTCCTCAACGTTATTGCATATGAGTTCGATTGTCTTCGTTGTATTAACGCAAAAATCGTCGTAATACTGACTAAAATGTCTTAGGCAGATTGAATTTTAGAATTCGCTAATGAGTGAAATATTTTACAGAGAAATCATGTAAGTGATTCGCAATTGATGCATCATCAAGGACATATCAGTTCGAGCGAAGCAATTGTTCTCTCACACCCTCCAACACCTCAGACATCTTCACAGACACCACAGGTATGCTTATACTTGATTACAAGATTGGTGTATTCGTTGGGAATAGAGCTTTTAATTGCAAGGCTAAGAATTCTATTGATATGCTATAATGAGTGACACTAAACGAAGCAATAAGAATCGAAAGTACATAAATGAATTTAAGAATATGCAAATTACGGTACATTTTTGAACACAAAAAATCATAATACAAATAATAAAATGTGTTGCATTTGAGATTATGTCATTTGCATATTTAAATAATATTGATAGTTCTGAAATATGAACAGTCAATAGGTTCAACATAAGTAAAGGTGTAACTTTCCTAAATATGATTTGGGTCTCAGGTTGGTATCCTCTCATATACTCAATATTAACTCATCAAGCTCTAAGAGAGTTACAGGTATTTTAAAATTACTCGAAAACTTGCATGCACATTAAAATCAGTAACCTTGCATCATTGGACTTACTGAGTCGAAAAAGTGAGTAATCCACGGATGGCTTGTGTATTTGGCCCTTTTCCTTGAAATGCGACTGCGCTATTACGGATATTTTCTAATTAGATGATAACCGGTGGAACTATTTAATCGAATGATCAAGACTAAAAACGCATATTATTCTATGTCTTGTATTGCGCTTTTCAGTATTTACTGGTTTCGTTTATTGGTGGTTTATTACAGGCGACGTCGAATTGTCGTGCGGATTGGCATCGCCGGTCAATGCCTTGTACTGGATGTGGACATATATATCCTGATCTACCGCCTAACCCATACGCTGTGATGAAACAACAATCGCATGCGCAAAATCAGAGGGGTACCCATGACGTTTGATCAGATAGTTGTGAAATTTGAATAATTTTATATGTTACTGTTGTACCTATTCTTGTTTCACATTCCAGATGTTGGTTTTTGTTTTTCTTTTATTTCTTACTACTTCCCCATTCAATATGATCCGTCACACATTTATTGGTATTATATTGTTGTTTGTATTCTCTCAATTTCATGTAGTATTTTCGATCGAATTTCATTCATATCGCTGTGAGTGATGCTTATTCTTTATGTTGGAGAATCCTCGGTGGACATTTGTTGGCATATATTGGACAAAATGACAAAGTTGGTGCGAGACTTTGAGTCACACCTCATAGGTGTCTCTATTTCATAAAGTTTAGCAACATTCTGCAATTTTTTCTCTTTTTTTTCTATCGTTAAGAATTCATCATCTGATGCGAATATTTGCAATGTACAGTTCGATTCATAGAAGCAGATATTGCGATTCCGTCTCTATGTTTGGTTCATTTTGAAATCAGTCAAGAAATATGGCTACAACTGAAAATTTTCTTTCTGAAATGTTTTCATTTCCTAATCATTCAATATACTCACTGATCAGTCAATATTTCATTCGTTCTTTGATCCTTCTGAAGGAGTATGTTATCAAATTTTTTAAATTTATCATGTAATTGTTGCAGAAACCCTTTAGAAACGGTGTTCATGTAGTGTTTCTCATTTAGTGTTGCGAACTGGATACTTCCAACGATCGGATTCTAAACTGGCGCAATGTTTGAATATTTCTTAGATGATTGCGATCATCAACTTCTTCATCTTTGATCTTTGATATGTGTGTGTCTGTGTCTGTATCTCTTTGTGCGCACATAGATTTGTTAGATGCGCGTAAATGCATTCCGCTCTCATCCTGTGCACCTGCCATATAAATATCACAGTTTGTCTATCCAGTTCGGTTATTCCACCTATCGTCGACTCTCTACTTTGCAATGTTTCAGATGTGTCAAGTTGGCGATCCCACATAACAGCTTAATTTTGTTATATTTTGATTTGTATCATGATCACTAATAGCATTTTCAACAACGAGGGAAACAGAATATTTTCACCACTTGCAAAGCTTATCCGCCCATATTTTTTATATGTGTACGTGGTGATGTCTTAAAGGTACGAATATTCGCTTTTTTCTACTATTATTTTCGAACTTTTGTTCATTGTATAGTAATGTTTTTGTAGCATAAAAAGTGATTGCTGAATGCATCTCTTGTTTTTGTGCCCATGCAGTTGTTTTTCCCATTTGTATTTCGTTCTGGTTTTCTCTTCAAAAATGTGCATTTATTCCATATGAGGTTAGAAATAGTTTCAATATTGTTGTGCAAACGGTTTTTTCCCGATATTTATTTATATAAATGTTGTTCTATGTCTGTGTCTGCCGGAGTATCACGTTTTATACATGTCGGTTTGTGTCTGTCGGAGTTTTACATTTTTGTTATCATAGAAAGTAAGTATATTACGGAATACACGGTGGATTGTATACTTCGAAAGTTTAAACTTTTGAAACGAGTTAACTTAAAGTTTACCTGAAGCCTGCACTATTTTGTTTCAAAAAATCTTCGTATATTGCAGTCAACCAAGTCCAATATGTTTGCGTATATCCGTGAACAAATTTTTTCATCCTCACCAACTAATTCAGTTTTACTTGACCCAATATTTTACACAAATTTCTCGGTATTTTGTCCTTAGTGCTCAAAAATAAGACTTTCTTCAAAGAGTATGGAGAGGGGAGGGGAGAAGAAGAGGGGCAAAAAAGAGGCTAATTTAAATAGTCACATCGAATTGCAGTCTTTGACACTATCTTTCGCTCGGAACTATAGTATTTCTTCAATGAGGGCGCCTAATTTCATGTTTTTGTTCTTTGTATCCATCCCAAGCCCCCCTCATCTTTGATTTGTGATTAAACTGAACTCTTGTTGCTTCTTCGGAGTGTCACGAATAAATGAACCATAGTTCCATAATTCTGTTAGTAGTGTGGGTTATTACTAGGAAATCTACGGTTCGTTCGTAAATGGATCCATTCGGATGGGGATAGCTTTTTTCATAGACGATATTACTCTATCCCCTTCGTCCAAGGCGCAAGTCTCCGTCCATCCTTCTCACGTCCCTCTCAAGTGGAGTTAGAAGTGCCATTTTGCTTCAGAGAGTATTGTCTAATTTGGAAGGTGTTACTCTCGAAACATTGCAGGTCTATGGTGAACCCGCGAATAGACAAACGGAAATTTACTGAGGCATATTGAGTCGATGAAATTTTGATAACCTTTAAGACTACCCCTGCATCCTATCAAAGGAAGGACTTTTATTTTACAGTTTCTATACTATTTTGTAATTTTGGGATATATTCATCAAATTTTATAACTTGCAAGTGAAATATTTTAGCATTTTCGTGAGGTGCGCTGAGTTCAAAAAGTAAGGGGGGGAGGGGGGAAGCTTAGAGTGAGTACATTCAATTGGCGGCTGATGAAGGTTATCAAGATTTTTGAATCAAGTTGAGCGGCAAACAGTTAGGTTGTTATGGTTGTATGATTGGCTGCATATGCTCAATTTAGTATGACGGATCTTTGATTTTTTAATGTATTTTTGAAGGTGCTCAAGCAGTTGACGCACTTTAGTCGTAAAAGTCTTGGATTTGGTAACAAGCTCAAAAATAGAGTTCTTTTTAGAAAAGAATTCCAATGACATTTTTTGAGCTACTAAATTCAAAAAAAAAAGCTTTTATTCCCATATTCAACATTCTTTGAAATATGACGTACAAAAAAGTATCGGGGCAAGCGTTTAATGAGGCAACTGCTAAAATAAGCACTCATAGGAAAGCTTTCGTGAGGTTTGAATGCGGCATACTTAAATGTATAACTCTATTAGTTTTCGTTACTTCTGAATCATTCCTCTTCGTTATCGAAGGGAGGGGGGGGGAGAAGTGGCGGGGAGGGAGAACAGAGGGAAGTAGGAGGGGTATAAAGGAGGGCCGAATTGATATCCGGGAAACTGATATTCTTCAAATAACCTCTTTCGAGGCCTTAATCCTCCCATTTCCGCCGTACTGGAGTACTATTAATTTATAATTGCTTCCCACGCACCCCTTCGCTTTCGTTTTACTGAAATGACGCTTTAAAAGGATGTTGCGCCTACAGTATTCGATATTTAACCGAGTGACAGCATTCCTCTGACGGTCGAATATTTCAGGTTTTTAGACCTAGTCATGGAATCGAAGTTTTTTCGACCGTTCTTTGTAGAGGTGATATTCGGTTAGTTTTAATGTTTCTATTTGTAAAATTTTTTAGATTAGTATTAGAAATGATTTATCAATTTTTTCCCACCTAATGATCAATTTAGTCACGCATAGTTTGATTTCACTGTCGGTTGATTTCTGTCCCTTTCCACTTCCCCCCCTCCTCCGCAACTAATTTCTTTTAATATTTTACCGATTGGCTATTGCAATGAACGTGAAAATTCAAATGAATATCGTTTATATTGGTCAGGGTAGGGCTTTTGACGTCGTTTACAAGTTATTAGTAAAGTTCAGAGGGATAGAAATCTCGACTTGTCGGCCTCATCGGCTTGTGGGTGGCTTGCCGGCTTGCCCGCCTGCTCGGCTTGTCGGTTTCCCTGTGACCGAATACACCACACACGAATTGTGGATAGTCAACCTGTATTGCATCCAATTTGCAATGATTTGCTTGATGGAAGTGAACGTTTTGTCTCGATGCTAATTGTACTATTTACGAAGGATTTTTCGGACGTTATAAGGCTGTTCTTACTAGGCTCTTTGGAAATGACCTTAAATTTTATTACCTCTAAATTATGTCACTGGTTATTTTCATTTCTTGCAAAAATACCTTCATTATCTTGAAAAAAAAGTTCATTTTTCATCAACTTATTTTTTGTTAAATTTTATGTCAACTTTATCATCGATGCGAGTGCCTCCGGAAACTAGATGATAAGACTTCCTCCCTTGCAGATTATTGTATCCATAATCTGGTTATTATAATTGATTCACTTTTTCATTGAACGCTTCATTGTTTCTCCATTGATAAGAATTTATCCAGATACGTAAATTGTATTCCCTGTAATTTACAGCACAGACCTCTCGAATGTTTTCTCTATATGACCTCCTTGTTTCATTTCTAATATTGCACTGCTTGAAGACATCTCAAAGTGTTTTATTTGTATCGGGTTCACTACTTAGGTCATTGTCGAGCCTCATCATAGTACTAGGCTGAATGCTCTTAACTTGTACTCATAGGGTTGTCAGATTAAACTTGGCTCTTAAATCTAACAATACTTGATAATATATGACTGTAACGTTTAGCTCTGCGTAATTTTGGAGAAGTTTCCCGAATGTGAACGGCGCGGAGATTGCTTTCAGTTAGTTAGGAAAATATATGCCACAAACAATGTTTTAAGTAACTTTCATTACAGTATTGTACATGGAATATTCTTATTGAAAATATTTGCAAAAAGAATGTTAAAAATTTTGTGAGGTACATAAATTGGTTTGTTCTCAGCTTTATTACAAATCTCATATTTTAAGTATTCCCTTTGTTTATTGTTTTATGGTTGTCTTTTCCTAATTTTTTTTTCTGATCTTTCAGTGTTGAAATATTTTTTTGTGCAAATTGCAGCATATTATTTGGCCACGTATTACTTTTTTTTTCTTTTTTGTTGCATTTCAATGATCGTTTTATGCTTCTCACTTGTTCTTAGTTGTTTCCTCTGTATGGGATGTTGAGTAAATAATTAATGATGGGTTATTTAGGCTTTTTGTATCCGAACTCGATATCGGAGCTCCACTGATGAACTACTGAATGATGGCGACAAGGTTATTGAATTGGTGGCGGCAAGGTAATGTTTATAAAGTTGATGTTTATAAAAAGAGAAAGGGTTGTTAGGTTGGACATTCTAAGCGATATCATTTCCTTCTCATTGATTTTACTTGCTTTTTTTTATTTTTTGATTTGTTTATATCTCTCATTCATCTGTCTTCTTTATATTATAATTCATATGAATACTTTCTATCCTTGTTTAGGTTGTAGTTGAATGCTTTAAAAATATTAAATAGTTAAGTGAGATCCGATCCCGGTTATACGCAGGTCCATCGGTTTAGCCCCCCCCCCCCCCCCCCCCCCCCCCCCTCCCCCCCCTCCCTATTATCATAGGTTAAACCCGATAAAGGTCGAGATCAGAACGGAGATTGACCTAGATCTCCCACTTCTATTGGGGGCGCGCGTTTACCGTTGTCGAAAAATTTAAAGCCTCATAACTCGCCACAAACCGATGCTTATGGTTAATCATCGGAAACCTACATGACCATTTCAGCTGCAGCTGCATCCAACGGATCCATTTGTTTATTGGGAAGAATTCTGGAAAAATTTTCCACCTCTGTTAAGTAAGCTTTCTGCTTTTCCTTCTCCATATTTCGCTAGTCTTACTCACTACTCTCCACTGCCCCATCCCCCCTCTCCAGATTGTATTGCTTTGACGTCACATTAGTTGTTGGCAAATATGAATATAACTTCTCTTTACATGCAAAACTGTGTCTTGTTAGCGTTTGGCATAAATAAAGTAACCGAGATCCTGCGGTATACTCTGAGGTTGTTTGAATCGGATGTCGAATGCAACAAACATTAAAATAAAGTTTCTACGACATGTGTGTTTGCGATAGGTTGCGAGATGTTCTACGACATGTGTGTTTGCGATAGGTTGCGACATGTTCTACGACATGTGTGTTTGCGATAGGTTGCGAGGTGTTGAGTGACCTAAGGGAATGAATATTGGTGCACATGTTTTATCATTACTGCAGTTGGCTCTCATCGTTGCCTTCGTCCGTTTTTTTTTTTTTGTTTATTAATATATCTTTATAATATATTTGCGTAGCGCATATTTTACCATAGTGCGTAGCACTATATGCTCCATCAAGAAAAGCTTTTGATACGTGCTTTACTGTGTGTGGTTTCTACTACATGCTGTACTGTGTAGGGCTTTTATTATGTGGTGTACTGGATAGCGTCTAAAAGCTTTCAAAATCGTTTAGAAAAGCATTCAGGGTGTGAAACTGTTTTTCGTCCAATAAGAAAAGAGGTGAGGGGGGGGGGGGGGGGGGGGGGGGGGGTGGGGGAGGGGAGGTGAAGAAGGATTTCATTTAGAATTATCGATTTAATTGGTCGCTATTATAAATCTTCCCATCAGAAAAAATCCATTGTTTATAATTTGTTAAACTTCCTAAATCGATGTTATTACGAGTATTTTTTAACTTAACACGTCCAGTAAATTGTTGCAATGAAATTGGTTTTTACTTTTCAGTCGTTGGCAAAATTCATTTGAAGAAAATATTTTTGAAAATTTCTTAGTCTAAAATTATCACCTCTAAGAAATTAAAGATTTAACTCCTCCCCATTTATATCTCTTACACTCTCCCTGTCTCTCTCCACTCTCTCTCTTATTCACTGCTGAAGGTGAGATTTAAGTCCACTATAAAACTGCATCCCTTTATGGAGATGTTCTGACATGTGTATCATTTTCTTGTTTTTTTATGGGGTCGACAATGTGTAGATACAGCAACTATGTTGCCGCACATGTCCTGAGGCCAAATGGAATACGCTATATGCTGTCTATCTATATGTAATAATATTACATCATTTATCAGCAGTCGGTTACTCTGCTTTTGTCTCCATCTTTACCGTTTAATATCTCGTTTAATTTAATGCGTTTGAACGTAGTTTTTATTATAGAGAGTGCTTTGTGAGGCGTCATATTTGTGCTTATATATGTTGTGGATTTACTCTTCTAATGGTTTAGGCTGAATTTGTGAACGATGAAAACTAGGCAATAAAATTGAATACCTACGATAACTTTCATCTTTGAGAAGTCAAAATTTGGTAACTTCTCCTTTCCTCCCTTATCTACGCTGCCCTCCCTCCTTCTTCCCCCCTGCTCATATCAGGGGTTGATGAATCTATTTAAGTTCATTTTATCTACAAAACTGCCTTATATGAAGCAGGTATACTTCGCTGCTTTCATGTTTTTCTTTTTCGAGTCTCATAGCACTAATTTTTCTCCAACTAGTTATCTTTTTATGAGTTAATTAATACTTGAGAATACTATAAAAAATTTAAAAATCGAGATTTTCCTCTAAAAAAAATTCGACATTGAAAAGATAACATAATCGATCGACGATATGGAAAAACGCATCTATAGAATTTATTTTTTATTTTTTATTTTATTTTATTTCATCTATCTTTATTTTTTATTTTGCTTTTTTTTTTTCTGAATAGCACTGCGCTAGTAGCCTCATTTTTATAAATCTCCCTCCTTCGGTGTGACGAGCTTGCCTTTCAGTTATTGTAATGATGCTCTAACCTATGCTACATTCATTCATATTTATGCCTCCTGTTATTGTATCACTATCTTATAATATCATAAGGGCAGTTAAAAAACAAATGCCTGTCTGCCTGATGAGTCCTACCATTTGTTCATGAATTTGTGCTTCCCACATATGCTGCACAAATTCGTCCTGTTCTCCTATCGAAGCGTCTAACGAATGACTCAGTCGATCGAAAGGAATGGAGATATATTTTTATCTCCGAAGTGAACTGTTATGCATGTTTCATTTTAACTATAATGTAACCTAGATGCATAAGTCCCCCCCCCCCCTCACTCCTCTTCTCCCTCCGCTTCCTTAATTTCTTAGGACCTCTCCGCGTTAGTTTCAAATGTTTGGAGGGAGATGTAAAATTTTTAGATGTTCATACAGCTGCGCAGCCTCTTGCAGCAAACATGAAGCCGTTTTTGGTACATATAACTCATACCCAATCTAATGAGCTTACTGAGTCTGCGAACTTCAGCGGATGACTAATATCATAAACCAATTCATATCGGTATGGACCGTTGGAGCCGACAAATGCACTACCTTCCCAAGGTTTCTTCCCAACTGATGTTTCTTTTAAGGTTGAGATACCGCTTATCTTTTGCTCGAGCTGCAGGTATCCTCCACCCCGCTGGAGCATACATGGCAAGGAGCGTTCATTGCTTGGAACCAAAAACATGCAAAAAAATTGGAAAAAGGTTTTTTCCTTTCTTTCTATCTATTGTTCCCCTCAGGGACATTGTGGCTGTTCTTCCAGAGATTCGAGAAATTCCAAACTCCCCGAAAAATCTTTTTTCCGGGATTCCTGGGAAATATTTCTCGGGTATAATCATTGATCAGTAGAAATCAGATGTAATTTTCCAAGCTTTTCTCTTTGTAACATTTAGGGTGTCATTCAACGAATTCTAGTTCACATCCCTTTCATAAGGGCAATTAAACTTTATGCTTATAAAATGACGTGTAGAGAACAAACCCCACGGGGATGTCGATTCGAATGGGCGTGTGCAGTGAGGTATTTTCCACTTTATGCATGCTAGGCATCTTTTCTTCATTGTGCGGCGCATGGATGGTAGTGTTTATTGTGATCGAATATTTATATTAGAGGTTGCGATGGGAGATAACTAGAGACGAGGAGTGCACCACTCTTCACAATAACAACAACTCACCAGAGAGTTAAATCGGGCGGCAGTTATGTGACAATAACCGAACGCTTGGAAGCGACGGCGCAAAGAAGCCGGTTACCGTTGTGAATTTTCTTTTTCTATTTCCGGTTTAAATGCTAGTCCGTTGCGGTATATTTTCGGCCATTCCCTTTATTCGACTTGCGAGCACTTGTGGGATGAAGGTGGTGCAGCAAAAAGTTGCCAATATAACTGCAGGTGTTACCATCAACAGTTTGACGCATCATCATGTTTCGCAACTTACTGTGATTAAAATCAGCATTGTTTTACCGGTCGTTTCCCTCTTAGGCAACCTATATTGATTCCAGTTCTCGCTGCCTACACATCATAGTAATACTACTGTTAGGTGGCTATATTTTTGAACGCACAAATGCTGTAAAAGTATTGCAAATGATGGAGGAGGGGGAGGGGAGGGGGTGGGGGGGGGGGGGGGGGGGGGGGGGGGGGGGGAAACGGATTCGAGTAACTGCAGCGTACCTTTTGCAGGGAATATGACCCTGACCCGCTGCACATCCTTCAAGAACTACAGTAAGAGGTAAAATAAAACATCAGATATTTTCGTTAAAATATTTCCCACGATATTGTCGTCTCTCACATTTCGATTATAGTTACCGTTTTAACACAATAAATTGTTCGCTTTTCTGGCATCCTCCTACCAAAAATTCTCAGAAATATTTTTAGCCATATTTTTTTAAAGAGTTGTGCAGTTCATTTTCTTCTCCCGCAGCATTTCGGTCTTTTTTATCTTTTTCTCTCCGCAAACTACTTTATATTTCAAAACTTCTGCGCCGATCCCCAAAAAACTTCCTGTGTCCCCTCCAAATACCAAATTGAAAAGGAGGGGAATATTTGCTTATGTAGCCTTTAAATGAGATCTAAATTCTGACGTGATATGAGAGGGTGAAGGTTACATCGATGATCGAGAAACGTTTCGATCTGAACCTTTAGCATATGGCAGAGATCCACTCGCCGGGTTTTTTTTCTAATTATGGTATTATCGATGCCTTAGCCAATATTTTGTGTTCTTCATAGTTTTCGACCTTCTAAAGAAATTCCCTAAATTACTTTTGGAGAGTACTCTTCCCTTCTTTCCCTCCNCCCCCCCCCCCCCCCCCTCCTGTCCACCTTTCCCTTTTGGAAAGTCATTGCCCCCATTTTGCCTCTATTTGATCCCTCCTCGCCGATCCAATGCTCTAACCAAAAAGTCCCTCCTCTTATAGTGAATGAATGAGGCGGGAAATGGGTCGAAATCACTTAACGTTGTGTGCTATGTTCATTGGTTATGGCAGTAGTGTTGAATGCGTGTTGATGTCGCGGCAGTATGCGTGCATCTAAAGGTCTCTAAGAGTGTTTCGCATTTATTTGTTATCGCTGTCTCTTAGTTCATTAGAAAAAGTGTTTTTGTTGATGCATTTTTTCTTGTATTTATTATTTATTTCTTATGTGTTGCGTTTGTTTCAGTACAGTATCGTCTTTGAATAGAAGCCCCCTAGCTATATTATGTAAAAGCCAAAAGCCCGTTTTTCTGAGAAGTTCATATTCAAGAAACCTTTCGAGTAATTGCCTTATTGAATAAAGTTAGCATTTTATTCCAAACAGTTTTTATTGCGAAAATCCGAAAAGTTAACAAAAGATCGTAAAAAGTTGCAAGTCACTTTCGTAGTGGTGATGGGAAAGAGTGAGGGGGAGGCATGTATGGTTTCATAATAAACCTAAATAAAGCCTATTTACAACATCAGCGCCAATTTAGAAGTAATATTTGCCACTAACTATAAATAGATGAGCACCTAGCTATTCTAATTTATTGCTATCACCACTTATTTTTCCCATAAAACAATTGGCGATTAAGCAGTTCTTGTTGAATTAACTGTGTGTACGCAATAGAATGATTAAGTGAGAGTTGTATTTTCCGAACAATTTATTGTGCAATACGTGCATCACAGTTGTTTTCATATTCGATTACCGTCGAAAACATATGTTACGGGCGTGACGTCGGGGAACTTCAACTAGCAATTGCTGGCGTGCACCTGTCTAGTTGAATATCGCACCGCCTATTGACTTATTTGCCCATCTCTTCCTTACTCCCTTATCCCCTAAACCCTCCCTTAAGTTATGCCATATTTCGTCTATAGATTGGAACCAGTGGGTGCAATGGGTGGAGGGGGGGGGGGTTGGGAGTAAAGAGAGTTTTAGTCGATCGGGTTCACATTTTAGTTGCCTTTTACTTGAACTTGTTCCATCGTATATCGACTGTAAAAGAAGTCATGTATTTCTGTGTCTGTATATGTATTGGTTTGTCTGTTTGTACGTGTATATTTACACATCAAGTTATACGTATTTAAAGATTTCATACATATACACGCACGTGGAGATATCTACGCACAAACGAGCAACACACATTACACTTTCTCTTTCTCTTCCTTTCTCTCTTCCTCTCTCCCTGGGAGTGCAAAAAGAAGGATATTCTTCAGAATCATCGATTGTCATTTCATATTACTGATTGGCTACTTGGTGCTGTTATGCTCTTCACGGAAGAATTATAAAAGGGCATATTCGTCTGTGTGCAACGCTTGTCGCAAAAACATCTGATGAACAATTTTAGCAATTAGAAACTCGTTTTTCTTCCCGTTCAATGAAATCTAGCATGGGTTTAGAGGTAAAGGAGAGAGAGGGGAAAGAAAAGGCTCATCAATCAGTCATTGAAATTCAGCCAAATCCCTTTGGTTATAAATATTTTTGCAATATTTTGCCAGTATTAGTTATGAATCCAACAGTTTTTTTTTCAAATTTTGTTTTTTTTCATTTTCAGTGACTCGTATATCTACTTCATACAGAGTGAATACTTTATTTCTAGAGTATCATATGTCCTATTGATTATTCATTAAAATCATTTTCATTAACTTTCGTCACACTCGAATAGTTATTTACACTACAGCAAAATATATGCGCATATTTTATGCTTTGCTATTTAAACTATATAAACATGCATATTTTTCTACTTTGGTTTGTGTTCCTCAAAAAAGTTCCATGTCATTCATTTTCTGCAAGCTTGTAGTGTACTGTTGGCTTTCCGATAGCCCATATTTAAATTTCATTGCTGTTATGCCCTTACGATCACATCACCTCCACTTTATACGAAAATCAAATGTTCCGAAAAGTATACTCTTTACGATTTTCAATGTTAAGTTACTGAAATTACTTAGCTACAAGCCTACTGAAAAACTATCATTCAGTTATCCTTTAAAAGGTCTTGCTTGGGTCTTTAGCACTATGCAATGTTCACTTGCATTGGCCACTATACTTCGTTGACAATTGGCCACAAAAAAACTTCGTTGACAGCTCTCTTAAAAACAGACTTCATGTTACAGTGTATTCGAAATATTTCGTGCATGTCTTGTTACGACCGATCGTGCATATGGACCCTCCAATGCTTAACTGATGTAAATTAAAAAGATCATTTGGTATAAAAAGAGCATATTTTTTAGCACTTCTCATTGTTTATAATTTCTTTCGATACTGCTGAACCAAATGAAAGGTATTGCGAGTGAGTGCATACCTTTTTTCCAGCAAATTGCACAATGCTCACCTTTATGGTTGCCGAAATGAAGTGCATACCTTTTAACTGCTTACACTGACTTGGATACACATACACAAATATTCACGGTAACAACGTAGCTCTTGTAGAAATTTCGTAAAATTGCGCGAAAGAATGTTGAAAATTTTCAAATTGTTTTCTTTTCTTTTTTCTTTTTGACGCAACACGTGATATCACTTAGAGTTGTGACGCATTGTTTATTCAAACGGTAATGTGTTTATTTGCTCTAATTTCCATCCTCCCATCGCAGCTTTTGCAATCGGGCATATTGTTGGGCGATAGGAATTGCCGCATATTCCAAACTGAACAAGTTAGAGTCTATCAAATATCAACTTTATGATATAAGTTCGGTGGAGACGAAGTGCTGTCTTGGTATGTCATACATTCAAGGCGTTGATTGAGGCTTGAGAAACGAATGAGACAGCTTTTTCTTTGAAGTAGTCTAAACGATAGAGTACTAAAATACCCGTCAACTTTGCACAAATTATCTTCATACGACGAAACAGAAACCATTTGATGAGTTGTTCTATAAATTACCTGTATAGTTTGATATAAATAAAGATAGGCATCAGAGACTATAATTCTTCTCAGGTAGGGAAATAATTTTTGTTGATATCATTTGATTGTGAATGATCTCACCGATCCCAATTTTGCCATTCAATATTGATAGGTGATGTGAAATCTGTTTATCAACGACGATCTTAATGTCGTTAGCTTGTGTTAGTAATGATTTTCTATCACTCTATATACACGCACAAGTGAACACCGTCCTAGTTTTTACATTCGAATAGTAGTGCACTTATAAGAACTTGTTAGTCAACTCTTTCCTTTCTATTTTTTTTTTCATTTAAGTGAATGCATCACTCATTCCACTTCCCATCTCTTTTCCGCTGCACTTCTACTCCTTAGAATCATTGAATGCTCGCATATCTTGAACCCCTAGGGGTTACTTTTAGTTGCTACTGTATGGTAAATAGACTTTTATTTGCCAAGATATATAAAATACCGAAAACTGTGCCAGTTTTTGAAAAGAAATTGAAAATAGTGAATAAATATGAAAATAGGTAATATGAAGTGAATTTGAATGGACTTAAATGGTCAAACGGGTGGGAGGAGTAGGGTGCGATCTCGAAAGGTTCTTTCATGTATACAGTGAAATAAAATTTCGCATCCTTATATTCGTTGCTTCTGGTCATGAATTAAGTAGGATCATGTCACCACTTAATGAGTTGAATGATCCTCAGATCCGGCGATGAATTCAACTTGGCCAAGTTTAATTTAGATTCCTGGGAATAAAGTTGTGCATGCACTAGCTTAGAATGGACGTTGAGGTGGGAGTGAGTTGTTTTTGGTTATTAGCATTGGCTAAAGTCATTTGACGTCTTCTGTGGCCAAATCAGTAATGCAGATAAATTTAAAATTTTCCGTTGTTCCAGAACTTCTCGAAGTTCAGTAGATTAGGAATTCTAGTGGAAACTTCCTTTTGATAATCAAATTATGCCTTGCTTAGCATCGTATATATGAGCCGCATATTGATATTGATTGGTATTCTAATTTTTTTTTTTTTTGCAGAAGTAATGAAGAAAATGCATATTGCACTACAGATAATTTTTGCGCTATCACTGTTGTTCTTTGTGGTCACATCAAATAGGTGAGTGGAAATTTACTTCTTTTATTTATTACCTGTCCGTTTTCTTTAGCACTCTTTTATTTTATTTGCATTTTATCTATTCTCTAAAAGTAGTTTTAACCTATTAAAGTTAATTTGAATATGTAAATTCACTTGACTGATAAGTTTGTATTTGTAAGCCAGTCATATTAACATCATTTAATTGTTCCTATCCATGCAGTGAGTAGATTTATGAAATACTGCTATATTACTGCGTTCTAAATATGATGATCGTTAGAAATTTTCAAGTCTCATTTCTGTTGTTCAGATTGCCTAGAAAGTACAAATTTTATTGATGTCAATTGTATGAAGAGATTATAGATTTGCGTATAGGTGGTACAAAACGTCAAAATTTCTCTTTACACATCAAAAAAAATTTTTATCGGCAATTAAGGATGTTTTTCAAATGTAAAAGTTGCTGCGAGTACTCAAAAGAATTATCGTCTTTTGTTAACCTCCTGGCAAGAAAATTACGCATAATTCTGAAAACACGGCTGCAAAGTTTTCAGGTTTTAGCGTTCTCTTTTCTCCCCTCTCCCTTCCTTCGTTTTCCTCTGCTTAATTAACGTTATAGTTTCTCTATCTTCTTGTAAGTTATATTGATCTAATTTTCCTCGTTATTTATTTATTGTTTTTCCCTTCAAATGGAATATTTTTGTAGTCCTGTACGCGAATGCAGCGCCGTTAAGAACAAGGGACATGTATGTAGTGCCGCCAGTAAGATTCGATCAAAGGCGAAAATTCAAGTAGGTATTTACAATTTATTAATATTGAATTGGATTACAGGCAATTCTCGGTTGTTACATATATTAATTAATACAGTTACATTTACTAATTAGCAGCTGTACTTAATTTGCACTCAATTCGTATGTGTTTATAGTAAAAAACGTTTTTTTCATTCATATTTTGCCCTTATTTTTGCGCTCATGCGCTTAACACTTTGGAACTTTTCTGTGGCAAGTTTTAAATCTGATATTCACTGACTCTCTACTGATATTTGCTGTTGTAAAGATGTTTAAATTTTAGATGCGTTTTTTCTAGTTTGATATGATTTCTTGAAAATTGCTTTTTTGCTAGGAGAGTTCGAATAAATAGGAATATTCTTTCC
Source organism: Baylisascaris schroederi (assembly GCA_006503575.1). Lineage (NCBI taxonomy): Eukaryota > Metazoa > Nematoda > Chromadorea > Rhabditida > Ascarididae > Baylisascaris > Baylisascaris schroederi. Next base: position 1,127,740 of record QEWY01002081.1, read on the forward strand.
TTTAGTTTAATTTTTTCTTCAAGTTTATTTTTTTTATAAATGGTTCCTTTTATTTTCCCTTTTGGTTCCTTTCCCTTTTTATTTTTTTTATAAATAAATGTTTTTTTATAAATATGTTCCTTCATGCAAATGTAAGAAGGATAAAAATACCAGTAAATTTGATTAATTGCCCGGAATATTTTTCCTGATTTGGGAAAAAACCAGCAAGAAATTATAAACCTAGGTGGGAAATTTAACAGTTGGTATTTGATTGGCGCAGTCTCATTGGGAGTGTTTTATTAATATATGGCTTTAACAGTGAGGGAATAATAAGCTACAACGTATTTCGCCAACAGCGAAACATGGAAATTTGCATATGCTGTTTCTTTATTTTTACCTTCCACATTTTTGCATATTTATCATAGAATGTTAATTTGTGCAAAACAAACGTTTGTGATGTATGAATAGTCTATGATATGGGTATCTATTGATGTTAATTGTTTAGTAATAGTAATGTTCTCATCAGTGTGGTCTTCGTGCACATGAGGGATACATTTTAAAAAACTTATATTTTTGTCTTAAATTTTTGGTACGAGGCCTCTATTATAACCGTAAAATTGAAATATAAACACCTGTACTATTACCTTAGAACTGAAATATAAACACTTGTATTATTACCGTAAAGTTTAAATGATTAAAATGAAATATAAACGCCTGTTTCATTTTTTTAAAATTGAATTAAGTGCCACAATAATAATATAGTAGCCTTGGACTATACTAATATGATGGTGATTTAATAATTTGATGAGTATATAAATAGTGTACATGCCTTCGTTCTTTATTTCCGATTAGAAAACACTTTGGTTACACGCAAAGCATTGTTAAAATATTCTCCGTTTTAGATGTTAGGGCTTCAGCTATGCAAATAACCTCTTTCTTTTCACTTTTTAGTTGTATACTTTTATTTATTTCTTTTTGGAACTAAGATGACCACAGATTATAGATTTCCCCCTTCTCCTTCCTCCCTTTGTCTCCCCGTGGCTTATTTCTCATTTGGGAAATAAGGTTTGATGAGATTACGCGAAAATTTTATGATGCGGGGCTTTTTTTTTGTGAGAGGGGTAACAAAGCGCAAAAATAGGAATGCCTCAATACTACAGATATCTGTGAAATGGTCAGTGATATATTAAGGGCGCGATATACATTCTACTAATATTTGCTACAAACTAATATTGAGCACTTAAAAAAACTAAGAATATTTGAGTGGTATTATGATGCGGAAACGGCGACGTGTTTGGCGTTCAAATATAATGGATGTGGCGGTAATTATAATCGTTTCGATACAATACATCAATGTGAATTTCGCTGCATTCCACGTAAGGGTTTTTTCTATACGTTTATTTTCCTGTTTTAAGTGATTTACTTTGTTGAATAATATTGAATATATTCATAGAGTAGATGATATCTACTTCATATTAAATATGTGGTTGAAATTTTCAAATATTTTTTAGTATAATAATATCCACTCGATAATTATTTTAAATACGTATGTAGTTAAAGATATTTTAGAGATGAACAGGTTCAGAAATAAATATCATCAAACTTTATGATGGTAAAGATCGGGAAGAAAATACGACAGAAGCAAAAAACGATAAAAATATTTTTTCTGAAGCTTTATTGAATAGCAAATAAATTGTCACGCATTAATGTGATTATAGATACGGAAGTTCGGTCAGTTGTAGCTTTCGTTTCTAAAGGTTTTTCAATTTAGGCAAGACAATTGAAGCATAAATGAGCATTAAAGTATCATTTCAAATATTATTTTCGGATATGCGTGTAGGCTAAATTTATATAATTTCAGGTTAATTTGATTTTAACCTTTTGTAAATTCAGGTAGTGATCTCTACTCAAATTTAGCCTGTAAATTACCTGTTCATTATCTAGCTGATTAATGAGCTAACTACAGGCACTTCCTTTTAATTAGTTCACATACGGACATATATTCTTTTAATGTATATTTAATCGATATTGTTGCATTTTTTTAGAGGATTACGGTTGGTGTGCACTATCAAAAGAGGCCTATAAAGATAATAGTGGACAAACGAGAATATGCTTTGGACGAAATTTGAATAATACACAAGAATGCCCTCGGGACTATGTTTGCAAGATGCTTGCATTTTTTGGCGTTTGTTGCCCCAAACGTACTGAAGGTCTGTTTTGTTTTTTTCTCGCTTTTTTTTCGTCTGAAAAGAAACAGACAAACTTCTGATTCATATCCGGCATGCAGTTGTTTACTTTTTTGGTTGACGCATTCACTCCGGAGCTATGGATTTTCGATTGGAGCTTGAATTTTTGAAAACGATCAAGTATGGACCGCGACTGAATATCTAAAGTAGGCTGAATATTTTCGGGTTCTGAAGTCTATAAAAATGTGGGCGAATATTTGAAATGGTATAGAAAGGCAAAATTTTGCTTGTTGTTATTTTCTCTCAGGAAGATTTCTTTTCAATTCTACTCCTTTATGAGGCATTATCAAATTTACATTTGCAAAGCGCGTAATGGTAACGTTATCTCTATACTTACTCATTTACATATTTGCTTCTCCAATATTTTCAATTCTAAGACTTTGACTAATTTTATGAATTTTAATATAAAATCTGCGCTATGGGTTGACATTCGATACTGTCTTTCATAGTGGTCTATCAATCTCAGAAGTTACAGACATTTAAAGATGTCGAAAAACTTGCACACTCCTTACATTGGTCAGGTTTTTTTGTATTTTACACGTAATCGAGAAAGCATTCTTCGGCATATTTTATGCACCGAAAAATATGCCGAAGAATGCGTAATGAATTAGAAAACTAGTTGGTATGATGAGCGGAAAAGAAAAATGCAATCGTGCCATGTTGTATCGCACCTCGCAAATACTATGCCGGATTATGGTGACGTTCTATAACCATGAATATGGTAGTTCCAACTTATCTCCTGTCTACTTCTGCCGGGCTTTTAACTGAATTGGCCACAAAAGTTATGCTTATGAAATTCGATACGCTTAGTCCACATCGTAGATGGTTAGTTTTCGAGCTTTTGAAAATTTTGAAAAGGTTATGAGCTTCATCAATTTTGAAAAAAAAGGTTATGAGCACTTGAACCTGACCTGGGATTATGCAAGAGCATTTCGCAGTCGTCCAGATCGCGCCTTAGAATCGTCCGCTTTGGAAAACGAACTGCTTGTAAAAAATGATTAGTCGGCTCGTTAAAAATTTTAACGCGTTATTGTGAATATGTTATTTTGCTTTCCCTTGTTGGCAGTTTATGATGCCGATTGGTCTAAAGAGTGAGATTGCAAAAGCACGTATTGTGCCTAAAATTCGAATGCATTTTTTCTAATTCCTCACGCATATTTTGATTGAACTGAAGCTTTTGGTTTTTCTTCGCCTATACATGGAACTGATAGAGCGTTGTTTATACTTACACAATAAAAACCGGTCATTAAAACTAAATAATCATTTAAATGTTTAGCCCATACTGTGTTCTCTTTTCTTGTTGGAAAGATGTTTTGCTTATTAAATCAAAATTGAAGACTCTTGTAATCCTTCTGTTAGAATCGAAAAGCCTTTATTTGAGAAAAAAGTCGTCACTGAAGCGAAATTTTGACGTTTCATTTTAGCGCATAAAAAGTGGAAGTAAAAATAAGTGCAATCGTTTAACACTCTAAATGCTCGAAAGATACTATCCATTACCCAATTTATTTTTTAACAGTTATGGTATAACGACCCGATTTACTGAAAGTATGGGACTTACTAAATTAAATAATTTCAGATTTATTTCAAAAGAACTATAAAGCAGAATGTCTGAATAGTACCACAGTGAAAATGGACCGTGGTGGTTTCCAAACGCCACTGTTTGGTCGATCGTGTGAGGATGATTTTTGTCCACTTAATAGTCAGTGTGTTTCGCAAGAAATTCTCGCTTTTTGTTGTCGTTAGCGATTGTTCGATTTTTCTGCTTGTATTATGATAAAATCGGGTATCATTTTTTGCATGCTTCATCAACACAGTAACATCGATTGAGTTGATCAACTTGCTGTATTCGGGAGACATACAGCCACAAAAGTCGAATTTTTATCGTCTATTCTACCGGTTTTATTGGAAATAAATTGTTTCTATAGGTGGTGTTGGTCAAAGTTTTGCACATGGTCAAAAAAGGAATATACTCTCGCGCACGAGCAGATTTGTTTTGCAGATATGAGGAAATTTTGAAAAACCAGCAGCTCATTCTGGAAAACGTTTCATTCTAGGCAAAAGGTAGAGGAGGGGGGGGGGGTAGGGATGTTGCAATGATAAGAAAGGAACAAGACCGAGTAAGTTACAAAGTCGTTGGATCTTTATCGATCAATAAGCAACCGATTTTCCACTTACTGGAGAAAATGTGAAGAATACAGAAAGGAGCATCCGCAATTTCACGCATTGAATCAGAAGAGAAAAATTCTTACAAACGCACGTTACTGACAACTTTCATCATTACTCTTTCTACTTCGAAAGTCATTCGGAATTGTTTGAATCTAACATTTCTCATTCAAGGACGTTTGAATACCGTTCGGTCTCGCAACGAAAACAAGCGAACCGTTGGAGGAATGACTCCATTGTACTACAGCCACTACATATGGCCTTTCTGTCTACCCACCTCTCAGGTGTTTCCAGTGAAATTCGACTAATTTCGAGCAAAGCTCGACCAACGTTCGACCAGAATTTGACCAATTTAAACATCCGTATTCTTAGACGGTAAACCAGCGGAAGCGCGTTCCCCTATCGGATGTCTTGGTGTTATTTCAATCAGCAATCGGCAGTTTTACGTATGTCTATAAAGAAATCTATATCAAGCGATATCTATAAAGAAATCAGCAATCTATATCAAGCGTTGTCTATAAAGAAAACTTTCGACTTCACGTCCTCCAAGGACTGTACCACCGCAACTACATGTCACTTTTCTGCCTCCTCACCTCTCAAGTATTTCGACCAAAGTCACAGGTAACGGTAACTCCTCGGATTCAGATTTGTTAGGATGCAACGTTTCTACTGCAACAAAGTTTGGATGCTTTTTTGGTTTAGCAACGAAAATAAGTGAACCGTTGAGGGGTGAATGGTTCCAAATTCACTCAGAATTGTTTGAATGTAGCGTTCCTGATTCAACAACGTTTGAATACCTGTTTTGTTTCGCAACGAAAACCGGTGAGCTGTTGGAGGGTGAACAATTCCAAAGTTACTCAAAATTGTTTGAATGTAACGTTTCTATTTCAACAACGTTTGAATGCCGCTTTGGTCTCGCAACGAAAACAAATGAACCGTTGGAGGGTGAACGATTCCAATCCACCACTGCCACTAAATGTGGCCTTTGTGCCTTCCCGCCTTCCAAGTGTTTGTACGAAACCCACGGCTAACGGTAATTCTTCGAATTCAGAATTGTGGAAATGGAATTTTTTTAATTCAAAAACGTTTGAATGCCGCTTTGGTCTCTCAACGAAAACGAGTGATTGGTTGGAGGGTGAATGATTCCAAAGTCACTCAAAGTTGTTTGAATGTAACGTTTCTATTTCAACAACGTTTGAATGCCGCTTTGGTCTCGCAACGAAAACGAGCCATTGGTTGGAGGGTGAATGATTCCGCCGTACCACTGCCACTACACGTGACTTTCCTGCGTCCTCAACTCTGAAATATTTCCACCAAAATCAGAGCCAACGGTCATTCGTCGGAGCCAGAATTGTTTGAATATAACAACTCTACCTCAGTAAAGTTTGGATGCTTCCTTGATTTAGCAACGAAAAACGAAAAAAAGTGAACTGAAGAAGTGAACTGTTGGAGGGTGAACAATTCCAAACTCACTCAGAATTGTTCGAGTATAACGTTTCTAATTCAACAACGTTTCAATACATGTTTGGTCTCGCAACGAAAACAATTGAACTGTTGATTGGAGCCTCACTCAGAATTGTTTCAATATAACGTTTCGAATGCAACAACGTTTGAATACCCGTTTGGTCTCGCAACGAACAACTGAACGGTTGCAGGGTGAATGATTGCGATGTACGGCTGCCACGAAATGTGCCCTTTCTGCCTTCCCGCCTTTCAAATGTTTGGACCAAAACCACGGCTAACGGCAATTCTTCGAACTCGGGATTGTAGGAATGCAGCGTTTCTAATTCAACAACGTTTGAATGCCGCTTTGGTCTCGCAACGAAAACAGGTGAGCTGTTGGAGGGTGAACAATTCCAAAGTCACTCAAAATTGTTTGAATGTAACGTTTCTATTTCATCAACGTTTGAATACCTGTTTGATCTCGCAACGAAAACGAGTCATTGGTTGGAGGGTGAATGGTTCCAAAGTCACTCAAAGTTGTTTGAATGTAACGTTTCTATTTCAACAACGTTTGAATACCGCTTTGGTCTCGCAACGAAAACAGGTGAGCTGTTGGAGGGTGAACAATTCCAAAGTCACTCAAAATTGTTTGAATGTAACGTTTCTATTTCATCAACGTTTGAATACCTGTTTGATCTCGCAACGAAAACGAGTCATTGGTTGGAGGGTGAATGGTTCCAAAGTCACTCAAAGTTGTTTGAATGTAACGTTTCTATTTCAACAACGTTTGAATACCGCTTTGGTCTCGCAACGAAAACAGGTGAGCTGTTGGAGGGTGAACAATTCCAAAGTCACTCAAAATTGTTTGAATGTAACGTTTCTATTTCATCAACGTTTGAATACCTGTTTGATCTCGCAACGAAAACGAGTCATTGGTTGGAGGGTGAATGGTTCCAAAGTCACTCAAAGTTGTTTGAATGTAACGTTTCTATTTCAACAACGTTTGAATACCGCTTTGGTCTCGCAACGAAAACAGGTGAGCTGTTGGAGGGTGAACAATTCCAAAGTCACTCAGAATTGTTTGAATGTAACGTTTCTATTTCATCAACGTTTGAATACCTGTTTGATCTCGCAACGAAAACGAGTCATTGGTTGGAGGGTGAATGGTTCCAAAGTCACTCAAAGTTGTTTGAATGTAACGTTTCTATTTCAACAACGTTTGAATACCGCTTTGGTCTCGCAACGAAAACAGGTGAGCTGTTGGAGGGTGAACAATTCCAAAGTCACTCAGAATTGTTCGAGTATAACGTTTCTAATTCAACAACGTTTCAATACATGTTTGGTCTCGCAACGAAAACAATTGAACTGTTGATTGGAGCGTCACTCAGAATTGTTTCAATATAACGTTTCGAATGCAACAACGTTTGAATACCCGTTTGGTCTCGCAACGAACAACTGAACGGTTGCAGGGTGAATGATTGCGATGTACGGCTGCCACTAAATGTGCCCTTTCTGCCTTCCCGCCTTTCAAATGTTTGGACCAAAACCACGGCTAACGGTAATTCTTCGAACTCGGGATTGTAGGAATGCAACGTTTCTAATTCAACAACGTTTGAATGCCGCTTTGGTCTCGCAACGAAAACAGGTGAGCTGTTGGAGGGTGAACAATTCCAAAGTCACTCAAAATTGTTTGAATGTAACGTTTCTATTTCAACAACGTTTGAATACCTGTTTGATCTCGCAACGAAAACGAGTCATTGGTTGGAGGGTGAATGATTCCGCCCTACCACTGCCACTACACGTGACTTTCCTGCCTCCTCAACTCTCAAATATTTCGACCAAAATCACAGCCAAAGGTAATTCGTCGGAGTCAGAATTGTTTGAATGTAACAACTCTGCTTCAGTAAAGTTTGGATGCTTCTTTGGTTTAGCAACGAAAAGAAGTGAACTGTTGGAGGGTGAACAATTCCAAAGTCATTCAAATTGTTTGAATGTAACGTTTCTATTTCAACAACGTTTGAATGCCGCTTTGGTCTCGCAACGAAAACAAATGAACCGTTGGAGGGTGAACGATTCGACTTCACCACTGCCACTAAATGTGGCCTTTGTGCCTTCCCGCCTTCCAAATGTTTGTACGAAACCCACGGCTAACAGTAATTCTTCGAATTCAGAATTGTGGAAATGGAATTTTTTTAATTCAACAACGTTTGAATGCCGCTTTGGTCTCCCAACGAAAACGAGTGATTGGTTGGAGGGTTAATGATTCCAAAGTCACTCAAAGTTGTTTGAATGTGACGTTTCTATTTCAACAACGTTTGAATTCCTCTTTGGTCTCGCAACGAAAACAGGTGGGCTGTTGGAGGGTGAACAATTCCAAAGTCACTCAGAATTGTTCGAGTATGACGTTTCTAATTCAACATCGTTTGCATACATGTTTGGTCTCTCAGCGAAAACAATTGATCTGTTGATTGGAGAATCACTCAGAATTGCTTCAGTATAAATGTACGACTGCCACTAAATGTGGCCTTTCTGCCTCCCCACCTTTGGAATACTTCGACCAAAACCACGGCTAATGGTAACTCTTCGAATTCAAAATTGGTGGAATGTGACGTTTGTGACTGAACGTTTCAATGCCTCCTTGGTTTCGCAACGAAAACAAGTGAACTGTCAGACGGTGAACGATTCGAAAGTCGGTCAAAATTGTTTGAATGTAGCTCTCCTAATTCAACAACGTTTGAATGCCCCTTTGGTCTTGAAACAAAAGGAATTGAGCGGCTGAAAGGTGAATGACTGGAAAGTCACTCGGCATTGTTTGAATGTAGCGTTTCTGATTCAGCACGGTTTGAACGCCTCTATGGTTTTGAAAGGAAAACAAGTGGACAGTCTTAGATCGAACGGTTCGAAAGTCATTCAGGATCTTTTGAGTATGATGTTCCGAATTCAACAACGTTTGAAAGCGTCTTTGGTCTGGCAACAAAAACAGGGGAATTGTTGGACATCGAGTGATTCGAAAGTCATTCAGTGTGCACAAGCGGGAGTTACAAATAAATGAAAAAAAATTCGAGAGGAAATCGAATGTCGCTGCATTAGACAAAAAAAAAATTAAAGGTGAGGACGAATTAAGACGAAAGCTACCCTTATCGCTTATAGGACATAATTTTAGCTTCCGGTTACCCTCATCGTCGGCCAGGTGGAAGTAGGATAATGCGACATATTAATCGATATAGATCGATGAATAACAGGTAGTTGTGCGTTCAAGTATAGATTTGTGCTTCTAAAAGTTATAGTACTTCACGTTATATAAATATGAAAGGGAAGCATAAAAGTGAAGCATTTCTAGCGCTCAAAGATGACATAAAATTGCAGTTTCGGATATTCCACGGTGGCAATGTTTTGAAACTCGCCGATTTTTTTCGAAGAATTTTTTGTAAGAAATAATCCACTTACATCAGTCGTGAGGAATTCGATAAAAGTTTGAAATAGGGATCAATTTTCAGTAATCAACGCCACAACACACAACGATGATTACATATAAACGGACGGAAGGGAGCGGGGTGATGGTGGGGAAAGGTAGAGGAGAGGAAGGAGGAGAAGGATGGGGAAGGGAGGGAGATAAAAAATGAGGGAATCACAACTAGTTATAACTATAATACAAAGTGATGGATAAATTCGCAATGCTCGATACGCATTCAAATGTATTTGTACAGAAAATAACCGACGAATAGTGAAGAGCCACGAGCCAAAAGTAAACAAGAACAACAACACGATACGTACAGATCGAATCAATCGCATCTTCATTTGGTCACCCCAAACCGTTCTCCCGCCTCGCTAATCTGTAACAAAACCCGTCATATTCCCCGCCTCTAATCTGCAGTAAGATACATCATGTTAAAGCTTGATCGTTTCGTTGCTACAAAACCTCATGAAACAAATGCCACCCTTCAGAAATAAAATCATCAAATCTAAACGGATATACTAGAAAAAACTGAAGTAAATACTCTCAACGAAATCAAATCTGAGCCAAATTGATTTATCATTTCACTGATAACCACTGATAATAGTATTCCTTCCGTTTTTTCGGAGCATTTTTGATCGCCTTGCACTTTGGCTTTCATTGTTATATAACTACAGGAAATGATTATACCAAAATAGTGCAAATAAGTGCATCATTTTTTTGCTCAATAAAAATTTTCTGAAATTATTCGATAATAATATTTCGGTTCTTAGTGTTAAAATTGAAGAGGCGAATGATATGAGTGATTGGACCAATTCCAACATAAAAATAATTTGGAGCAATTCCAAAGTTGAAAAATAAATGAGAAACGTTGATATTGTTTTAAAAAATAGAAAATACATAACACGCATATCAATTGAATGCGAAGCTCTTGAAGAGGGACAATGGAAAAAAAAAAGAAAAGAGAAGAATTAGGTGGTTGTTGAATGCTTAACACCTTCAGTTACCCAAATAAATACTCGGTAATGGTTTAAGAAGCTGATCAAAAATGAACAAAAAGCGGAAAAATTATGAATATATCTTTACATAAAAAGTGGAAAGGAGAAATACGTTTTTATATTTTTAAGAAAAGTGGAAAAGAAGCCACAAAGAAACATAGTCATATAAAATTGGGCCGAGTCGTAAAGCATACACTATTTACACAAAGTTAGTAAGAGTACCGTACAGCATTAGTATAAGGTTTAGAATGCGCGGCTTCTGATCACCGCTTTTAGCGAACACTGCCACTGTATGGATGAAATTTTTGAAAAAATCAACGTTCATATTCTTTTCCTCCTTTACAAAAAAGTCTCTGATGCAGTATTACTTTATGCAGACCGGAGCTTACATTGTAAAGATGATGACTAGATTACTGTACTATATCCTAGTGATATATGTAATTTTTTTCCTTTTTAGGTGCATAGCACAGAGGAGACTTTCCAAATATATGGGCAACAGAAAGGAAAATAAAGGAGGGATATTTTTTTTCAGGATGGGAATTAATAAATCTGAAGGCTCAGAGAAAAGAATGAAGGAGACCCTTCGTTGTTAGACGTTATATGAGCTAATCTTCTCGCCAAGCTTACTCAGCGAATCACTTTTGAGTGAGCCGAATCCAGGTCTCAACCCGCCACCGTAATCAACCCATTTTGTCCGCTTATGTGATTTCCACGCTATTGAGACCCCTATTGCCCAGCAAGTGCTACTGTAGCAATAAATAGCGTATCGTACCTTCAAACATATAAATACGTTTGAAATCGCCTTCGGAATAACTTGCGAGCAAATCTACGGTGTATGAGAGTAGAATGAGATAAATGGGATGTGGATAGCGAGGAGAAAATTTTGAAGATCGAAAATGTTGAAAGATTAATGCGAATGAACAAATAACTTAAAAATGTCCAATTTTTCTGCAACTTTCCCATGGAAAAAATATTCGACAAACAATTTATCAAGATATTCCACGCTAAGCGTAATATAAATAGCAGAGCGCTTTTAAAAAAGTAAATTTTAAAACATCTGCTTAAACGCACACATGTTTCGAGTACCACCCACTTCTCACCATTTCCATAAAATTTCTTTCCTTAGCATTTTCGGACGTAAAATTGATTTTTTCTTTTCAGTAAAGCAGTTGTAACTGAGTGAAATTGTTAAAATATCAAAATAAAAAAGAAAGAATTAACACAAAAGAAAAAATTGAATCACCCAAAATTTTCAAAAATTTGCGATGAGAAGAAAATCCACAGCTCTTATTGTCTATTTAATATCATCAAATTCGAATAGACGAAAATAAACATTTTTTTAGTGTGAAGCAGTGCAAAGCTAAAAACGATGACAATAGATCACGCTGGTTCGTATGTAAGCATGATGGGAAATGCGCATCGAGCACGAGTCGTCGTTGAGGGCTTAGAGAAAAAGAAGACAGCAACATTTCGTTGTCAGACGTTACATGAGCCATGCTTCTCGCCGAGTTTACTTAGCGGATTACTTTTAAACGAGCCAAGTCCACGTCTTAAACCGCTACCATAATCGACCGATTTTGTTCGTGTTGCCGGCTTTTTTGATGTTAGCGGTAATGTATCGAAATGTGGCCCGTGTCCAGAACTTCCGTTCGAAGAAGCAACAGAACTCGATTCGGAACTAAAGTTACCAAACTGAACGATTGAAAGAACATTGTGGAAATAACGACTGAAAGCGGATAAGCATGGTGCTAGGTATAAGGGCAGCCTTTAATTCAAAACTAAACGAACCTCAGGAGAATAGCTTTGAGACAATGTTGAGCATTTGGCCTACGTTTACGGCTGTGAAAGTATTAAAGATTAGGCTTGAGCATGAAATTCTTGGAAGGGGACGCATGATAAAGCTTAAGTGGAAACGCCAAACGATGTTTTCCTACTGAAAAAGTGTTGGCAACAGAGGTACGGTAATTTCTGGATAAAAAAGCGAGTAAGCTAGTTGGACCGACCCACTCTCCGACCCGGATCTAATTAAAGGCTAGAAAATTTTATCATATCATCCAACATCATCGTGTTTTAGATGAAGTGCATAGTGCGTTCGCATAACGTACAGACAGAAAAGATCGTGCTGAACATAGACATATGAACTAAAATGGAACAATTTAACCGAGTAGATAGATCATTTCTCATAGTTTTAAACACAAGATTCCCCATCAAAAATTTCTAACTTCACCTGAAACTCCAGGTTGGCAAGTTTCCAAAAGTGCAAAACATATTATAAATGCGCCATATTGGTGACTCCGTGCAACCGCACGTTTATTTCTCGTTATAACAAAACTATTATCATTTGAAATTAATACGCGATATACAGATTTCGTTTCTTCGGGCATTACTTCTAATTTCTTCCGTAAATTGGCTGAAACTTCTCATCTCTCCCCTCTACCTTCGACGCTTTAAGCTTTGGTGCAGGGAATAGCTACAAGATAATCGTTTGCGCTTCCAGATATTTCCTGTTAATTTAGATGTTCCAAACCACTCAAGTTGATAGCTAAATTCTTTTCTGTATAGCGAAGATAATAGCTTACGTAGTGGAGAGAAGAGACTCGCTCTGACCGTCTCCACAGCTGTCTCGTCGTTTCGGAAATTCGTCGTATAGACGTGGCGTTGAACCGATGGCCTTCGACGATGACAGTAGCACTTTCGAATTATTGAACTGGATTGGCGATTTCTATAAATGATTTATGAATGATGTCAATTGTACTTTAAGTGCTTCTCAGTGTTTTCATTCTCAATACCAAATATCTTTCAAAGAATGCAAAGGTTACCTATGAAAATTACCACTAAAACCCTAAAAAGCAATATGAACCAGAAATGCATTTGTACAAACTATAACATTTGCATATATTATTTTGATAAGCAACAACGAAGAGTTTGCAAACCGAAATTAAAAAGCAATAAATAAAACAGTGAACAATATCATCCACAATAATAATATAAAGGAAAAACGAATGATATAAAGAACGAATGATATAAACAAAAAAATGGTGAAAAAGAAAAAAAGGAAAATTGCTGAAATTAGCAAGTGAATAAACCTTCTGAAGAGTGCTTCTGCGTCGTTTGATGCATTGATAGATGAGTAAGAAAGCGACAAGCGCAACGATCACACATCCACCAATACAAAGGCCGACCAGCATCGGGTTTGCCGCCGTAGCTAGTGTATCGTTGTCGAGTTGAACCGAGCGTGGATGACCCTCGCCAAAAGATTGCCATCCAACATCTAAAATTGTTTCAAATATGGTTACTTCTGAACACTTTCGGTCGAATGGATCATTGCAGAACACATCTTCAGCTAATCGTGATTAAAACTCATAGAACTGAAGCTCACCTTCCTTTTCCCTCCCCTTACCTCCCCCAAAGCTAGGGGGCTCAAAGAAAAATAAGGACGGTCTTTCACCCTTATGCAACGATACATAAGGAGGGAAATATTTTATGGTGGCCCTTATACGCATCCTCATTCTCTCCCACTACTAGCTGCTTCACAATGCATGTCGTCCAAAGAAGATTTAAAAAAAAGCAGAAATGAAAGATCGGTGGATGAATTTTTCGCTATCACTTTTCTTAGTGCACCATGATTGATGTACTCTTCCAGCTTTACTCATTCAACCATTTTCTAAAATCCAAACCATTAAAATATTTTTTAATGTCTCGTCAGTATTTCCTCCAGAAATTAAAATTGAAAACGTAGAACAAAGTTGCTTTATACCGCTTATTTTTGTGGAATATTTACTGGTCACGAATGGCTGAATTACTTGGCATTTTTTTTGTATTTATTTGTCTTAAAAATAAAGTTATGAATAAGAATTTCTTAGTGAAAATGACAACAGACCTCTACAAAGTGGACAGCACTGGCCCTGTATAACGACAGGGTCAGCGCAAGGAGCGCATTGCTGTTCCTTGCATATGGTACGTCCTCCAGGATGGCATGTACAATTACGGCACGGACCGTCGTGCCATTCCTCATGAACGCTGTACGCGTTCTTATTATAGTTACATACTGCTCCAGATGACAGAGCGTCTGAAATGCAGTCATTTTAGTATTTATACTTCGAGAGAGAGAGGGAGAGATAGAGATAGAGAAAGAGAGAAAGACTCACATCGTGAAAGAGAAAAACGATCCAAAAAAGGAATCACAAACACAGGAACGTGATGATTCCAAATCAGATGCAGCTCATAACATATAACGCCGTAAAGTTCCGATGAGCTTTTAAAGGTAATGGGAGAAGTTTTGACAAGCTTAAAAGTAATGAGAGCGTGCATATAAATAAATAAATAAATAAATGAATAAATAAATAATAGTGGAAGAGGTTCAGAAAAGATGGTCTGGACATCAGTAAATAGAACGGAGATAATAAAGGAGATTGACTAGGTATTGAAAGCAATAGAATAAGTCTAACAGATAAAGCAGGTAACAGGAATAGGAACAAATATAAACAATGTTAATAATCATAATAAAGGTGATATGCAACCACCTCCATACGAACCACCTCATCTCCGACAGATAAGGCAAGAAAGCCTTGCAAATTTACACTTAGTTTCCTTTATTAAGTTGGCATTTTCTATGCACCAAGCGGATATAAGCAAAAATTTTACAACCTAATATCGACTTATCTGAAATCGACCTTGATTTAATCAAATTTAAATGAGCGCCTTAGAATTTCCCCTCGACTTTTTTTTTATAATCCCATCACTCTATTTAGCCACTTCTACTCTTCCTCACTCAGCCTTCACTTTCTTTTCCCCTCGTTCCTCAGTTAGTCTTCACTTGTCCCCTCCCCTCACTTTCCTTTGAAATATACGTTGCTGCTTTTTGATGACTACAACATAATGGATGCTCGTACACCTATTAACCACTAATGCAACCATTAAAACAATGAAAATATTTAGCGAGTTATAAAATGCTTCAATCATGATACTGTTAGACTTTCGAGGCGGGTAATATTATGGAAAAATAATAAAAATGTAAGTCTTACCTGAGCATACTGGACAGCAACGTCCTTTAATAGTTAGTGGCATCCCTAGACAATTTTCTAGCTCAGCGCAATTTTCTCTGAAGCATTCGATTTTTGTATCCTCCCCATCCGCCACACACCTGAAACAAATTTTTCAACTGCATTTAAATTGCGTTTAGACTTTAATTTGAAAATGACAAGAAACTTCGAACGTGCAAACGGTTAAACATATAAAAGATTATGACGTTTTGGAATCCTACATTCTTGAGCTCAACAACAAAGGGCGGTTGAAACCCATCCCAAACCTTACAAATTCCCTTTGGTATTTTTGCTTACGAAGCAAGGAATCTCGTCGCTGACACCGTTCATATGGGCGCAAAAAACTATATATATATATATATATATATATATATTGCAATGAATTGATTACCTGCAAGAAGTGCATTCATCCGTCCGCCAACTTGAACCTTCCACATGTGCAATGTCATTGTCATCTGTGCAAACAAGCGTTGCTCCTAGAGGTCGAGAAAGTGGTGATGTTGAGGAATTATTTGATTCAGGACATCTGAAAAAAGTGATAAAAGATTTTGATCTGATACCGCGTAAGTTTAGATTTTATAAAATAGATGTCGACTGTATCTGCTTTTTTCGACAACACTTGACGAATTTTACCACTCCCAAGATTCGTATCAATAAGAATATCAACTTGCCACAGTTCACGATAAATAAAATGACAATTTTGTGTAATCTGAGACAAAAATTGCTTTAGAAGTGCCATAAGTGTGTCGAGGCAATTTTCCTTTTCCAATGTTAAGAAACTTCATATTGAACGGTCGGTCGATTGCTGACTGCATAACAATTCACACAGTGAGAGAACTGATAATAACATTTCCTACCAATAGAAAACTTTAAAAAATCGCTACTTACTTAGGACAACATTGATTACTTTCATCAGGTATTGGACCGGGACATGCAATTGGCGAACATTCGACGACACGACACAAGACATTGCCGACACGACATGTGCATGAGGTACAAGGTGCTAACTGCCAGGTCTCTCCGTCGACGAACAATCTACCGGCACTTTGACATACTGTATGCTCATGCTTCGCTATAGCGTTCATTGGATCCGCTGCACATTTCGCGCAACATTCTCCTTAACGAATGAAACTATTTCACTGTACGAGGAAAAAAAAGAAAAATTAAATACCTAAAATATACCTACGTGATTATTACTTTAAGTGACAAACAGCTCATTAAGAATAAATGTCTCTTCATGTCACTACCACTTCCATTTAGCTGAAGTTACAAGGTAACATAAATGTATATAGTCGTAAATATAATAGTCGCCAAAACTGGATCCCTTCACATAACAGTGGGCATCCTCTGTTATGTATGATTGCCTCGTATTTTTAAAATGCCACAAAAGACTTAAACTTTCTGCATTATAGACTTGAAGCTTTAACAAGCGCAAAGAAAAATTCCGAAAAAATTCTTTCATCCACCAGATTTTTGTGTAGAACACCTGACAGACGGAATGAATTTCTCACTATCTGAGAAACCTCGAGGAGGGGCTTTATTTGATGAAAAACGGTGCATTACAAATTATTTTGAAGTGAAATGTTCTGGGATGTCACTACGCATGCTAAGTTCTTCTTTAAGTTCGAAATAAAAGAAAGTAACCTTCTAGTCTTTTCCATTGTTCGATAGGACATGAATCTGGCCGTCCAGGACAAGTTAGTAGCGAACAGAATTCCTGTAAATTAAAGAAGTGTTGAAAGCAACCCGGCTCCATATAAAACATTTTCATAACGGAAGAGAGGGGGAGGGTGGATGAAATCGTGTACATGGGTATGGAAGATGGGGAGGGATGGGTGTCATGGAATGCACAGATAACCGTTTATTTATAAAACCATAAATTAAGCAGTTTCTATCATTTCATTATCGCATAATTCCTAATGTAACACTTCGGTACTACTAATTCCATAGGATTTTATTATCACCGTATAAAGGCAAATATTCCCGTCCTAAGTTCCTCTATTTCTGCAGAAATTTATTAATGGCACTTTGATGTCTTCGATTTTGATAGTTTACAGTTCATTTTTCTAAGATTTTTGATGATCCTCTTAAACTTTCAGAAGATTTAGGACCTCTTGCCCCTTCCTCCCCCTCCCCCAGCCCTCTCAATTAAGCTGCATCGAAAACTTCCCACGCACTAAAGGCATCCTGAACAAAAGTCATTAAACCAATAGTTAGTGTAACAGTAAAGGTGTAATAAATGTAAAAGATGTGAGACAATTGAGAAGTACTACTGACTAAAGAATATTTATAAAAAATGATCCTCTTAAACTTTCAGAGGATTTACGACGTCTTGCCCCTTCCTCCCCCTTCCCTCAGCCCCTCTCGAATAAGGAACTGCAAGAGATGATAAGAATAGTATCTGATGATAAGGCTTACAGTACTTTATGAGGACAAATATACTTTCAGCTTCGTCAAGAAATTACAAAAAAAGAATTCTCCAAGAAATTTGAAATATTCACATGTTTTTGTTCACAGAAGCAATGTCGGCATCCATCGTTCCACCATTCGCCACTATCACGTTCAAGCAATTTTCCGGTTTGTGCGCTAAACGAGAAACATTTGTCCCATCCACGACGCTCCTTTTTATCGAGTAAGATCAGCTTTGCATCTATACGGCTCACTGCTGAAATTTTTATCATTCCTTTACAACTATTTCATCGTATTCATTTCCACAGTATGAATCCCAGAAGATGGCAAATCTGATCTGGCAGAAGAAAAGAGGTAGGAGGGAGGACGGACATGGGTGGGGAGGTGGGAAGGGATGGGGGGTGGGGGGGGGGGGGGGGGGGGGGGGGGGGGAGAAAGGCATGGGAGATGGGTTCGAAGGAACTACGATGAAGAGTGAGACGATGATGCAACAAGTTTAAAGCATTCAAGTTCCTCGTCATAGCTGAAATTACAGAAATACAGCCTGAAAAAAGAATGCGACGACAGCATTAATGTACAGATCCTCATCAAATCATTTATATCGCTTCAAAATATTTTCAAACAAAAAAATAGAAGAGGTATTTCTGAATGCCTACATACGAAATTGTTCGTCTCCTCAAGGAAAATTTTCTGTACAAGTTTGACTCAAACTCTTAAGCAACACTTTTTTCTAATCGTAGTCCCTATTTCCAATCACATATAAACATCCCAAAATTTTCTCCCTAAAAAAACACAACCTACAAAAACTTTCGAAGCATTCACTTCTCAAACAATTCTCAAACGGGCAAGTGTGTAATGGAGATATAGGTCCTGGCCGAATGCTAAAAATTTAAAAAAAATCCATAATCCTCTTGCGAAGCCACCACCCTACCCCCCTCCCCCCACCGGAAAAATTAAGTAACAATTGGAGCGTAAGCTTCATCTGACGAGGCGTAGGCAGGCGTAGGATAGGGCCCAGGCTTAGTCTTAGGCTTAGGCCTAGGCCTAGGCATGGCCTTAAGCAATCGGCTTAGGGTTAGGGTTAGGCGAACGCTTCAGCCCAACAAGGCTTAGGCTTAGGATCAGGATTAGGCCTAGGGCTTAAGCTCAGGCTTAGGCTTAGGAGTAGGCTTAGGCTTGGACTTAGGCTTGGGCTGAGGCTCAGGCTTAGGTTAACGTTTGAACTCAGGTTTAGGCTTAGGCGTAGGCTGAGGTTTACGCTCGAGTTTAGGCTTAGGCTTTGGCTTAGGCTTAGTCTTAGGC